>CM043020.1:112752825-113221387 GCA_023690525.1 Holotrichia oblita
TCCTCCAGTTATAATCTAACCACGTAGTAAAAAAGCCTATCAGGATAATTCCGTCAACATCCCAAAAAACTGTGGCTATGTTCCTCCCTGCAGATGCTGCTGCATGAAAATCTCTAGGGGGTGGTGAGCCCTTGTGCGTCCATTCCATACTTCACCTTTTTGATTGGAGATCATCATAGTGAAGCCAGGTTTCATCCATACTAACAAATCTTAGGAATAATTAGGAAATGTTTAGGATCTCGCTTAATGATGGCCTAATTCGTCCCTGAAGTGGCTCATTTTCGGTATCCATCATGTTGCCATCTTTTTGAGAACTAATTCTTTATATGAAATGATTCTCTAAATATGAGCTATGAATTTTTATCCTTCAACGTTTTCTTTGCAAACAACAGTTTACTGCCATTCAGCACCGATACAAACCACATGACACAGATCTCTCTCAATCTTTTAATGTCATCTGTCAGAAGCTGTATTAACAAGACGGTTTTTTTTTCAGATTTAATTTGACAGGTGTCAATGTCAAAAATCTTATTGATATATACGAGTACCTCCAACGAACATTATCGTTATCATTAGTATTTTAGTTCTCATTTTATCTTATAAACGTAATCAATTACGACTTATTATCCTTTTGAATCTATGTTGTGTACTTGATTCGATGTATTTCCATAGTTGTTGTCCTTTTTCTATGTCGTTGCGGCTGTTCTATGTCTTCTGTTGTTAAATGTCGAATGTTGCAGGCCTGTTGCCGATGATGGACCGTCAATTGACGTCCAGCGCGTCGAGCCAGCGTAGCACGTTCGAGTCGATACAATCGCGCAGGGCCAGCAGTGCCCAAGGCGGATACAGCCGTGGCGTCGCAGTATCCGCTTCCCGTGCAGGTGCGGCACGTGCCGCAGCCATCTTGCTACTATCCTACTGTCACGATACCACCACCTCCACCAACACAACATCCAACAACACCATCACAACCATGTTCACAACTAAATCACCTGCAGTTCTTCCACATACCCCCAAGTCACTAAACACGGGCACAGGTTCACTAATTATTATTTCTCTTTCCGTTCCCTTTTCTGTATCTCTCTCTCTCTCTATATATATATATATTATATATTTATGTATTATATACGATTAAACTTGATGGTTATATGCAGTTTGTCGTGGAATTGGCTTAATTCGCGGAAATATCTTTTTGGTGAAATTTTGTCCTAAATTTAAAATTTTATCGATATGATTTTTCCGTGAATACCTAGATTGACTGCATATATATTTTTAAATGAGTGTCCTAGTAACCTACCTGTGTGTCTATATATGTCTATTTATATATCTTTTTTGTTATTTTTGAAATGATATTGGAACGAATGTGCTCTGTGTTAGTATGAATTGTCCTTTTTTCAATATTAATTTCATCTTATTGAAATTATTGTTTAAACGAGGTCAATTTCGACGATGGAAATAATCAAGTTGTGGTTTGAAATGTAACAAAGATATTACGAATAAAATTAAGATAATAATCTTTGTAACATTTCTATATTATACAGGATATTTCATAATTTTCATAATTTTAACACTCTGTATATCAAAATCCAAGTGTTTCCGACCATATGTTTCTGCACGGTTTTATCATAAAATATCACAAGGAATCGTATTCTAAAGTTTGAACTATTATCTAGAAAACACCCTATATCGTAATATATACAGGGTGTTTTTTAAGGGTGGTCTCAAACTTTACAGGCTAATTCCTCAATATATTTTATGAAAAAAATGTATTAAAAATTATCTCTGGAAACGCTTAGATTCCGATATACAGGGCGTTGAAGATTTTACAAACTTTTTCTAATACAGGATATTAGAAAATATCCTGTATTTAAGTGTTTGGTGCACAACACTTCAAAATTGCGAATCTTTTTCCTTATCTTTGGTGTTGGTGTGCATTTGCATTTTTATCGATGTTTACGCCTTTGAATTTCATGTTGTTCCATCAAGTGTAAACTAATTGCATGAATAGCGCTATTTCATGTAAAACCGGATACGATCGTATTCTTGGGGGATAATATTCCTTTAATTAAATCATTTAATATCTGAATTAAAATATATCTAAATTAAAAAAAGAAATCCCGCTTTGAACTGAATGTGCTTTAATAAAAGTCACCCTGTATAACGAATTCTAAAAATTTACCAAATAATTCAAACGAAAATCCGAACTAAATTTATAAAGGTAGAGAACGCAAGATGGCAGCGGTTTCGTCAAAATTTTTTTCTAATTTTGATCGAAAATTAGAGCTTTGTATAAAAAATACTTTTCGAAAGAGAATTTTTAAAAAACTTGCACATATTTAGAAAATTTTTAGTACCTACAATATATGTACATCTGGCTTTTAGTTTTTTTGCACGGTGTGCTGACAGCATGCTTTAAAATATTAGAAATATGTTTCATAGCAGGAAGCTGAGCTTTGTAGATACTTACGCAGATTATTCTCTAAAGCTTTTCAATGTTTAGTTTATAGGTTATAATAGTTATTTATTTATATCCACCACAGTAAGTTATTTTTCTTTTTTAATTTACTAAAGAAATTGCAAATTATGATTATAATATTGGCCGTTTTAATTCCACACACCAAAAAAAAAATCAAAATATATTTTATATTATTGCATGAAAACGATAACCTAAAAAAGGGCAACTTTAAGCGGCCTCTACGATAAATGAAAATATCTCATCTCTCGCACGATTTGATTAAAGGATCAAGGCGGCCGAGTATAGCATCGGTTCACAGCAGCAATTCGGTCAGGAGTTATAGCATGAGACGGTACGAGAAAGAAAGGGAACAAAAGGAAGAACGCGAAATGCAGAAGAGATTAGCAAGGATGGCTTCATTAACGAATTCAACTAGTAGAATACCTCCTACCCCAGTCCTCATTCAACGGACGATCTATTACCGACTTTAGAAGAAGACAAACAGGTGATAACCCCCGCACGCAGATTAAGATAAATATTTTTGACAGCTGTCATATTAAAGCTGTCATTCTTCAATGTCTCAACGCTCATCAAACTGAGTTAAAGTACTGATGACACCTGTCAAATTATAAAAATTAAAATTATTCAGATTTGAGTTGTAAAACTCAAATTACATTTGACAGCTGTCATTTTATCAAATCAATAATTTTGCTCATGTGACTCAGAAGAGAATTATTAACTGTCAAAATATGTATGAAAGCTGAAACAGGGTAACTGTTATTGTGGATGACATAATAAATTATTTCTTCCGTTTATAAATATTGACTAGGCAAATATTTTTGACAGCTGTCGTATTGTTAAAGCTGTAATTCTTCACTGTCTCAACACTCATCAAACCGAGTTAAATTACTGATGACAGCTGTCAAATTATAAAAATTAAAATTATCCAGATTTGAGTTGTAACAGTCAAACTACATTTGACAGCTGTCATGTTGTCAAATCAATAATTTTGCTCATGTGACTCAGAAGAGAATTATAACTGTCAAAATATGTATGAAAGCTGAAATTGTGGGTGACATAAGAAATTATTTCTTCCGTTTATAAATATTGACTAGGTAAATATTTTTGACAGCTGTCATATCAGCAAACCAATTATTTTGCGCTATTTCAATTGGAAGTTGTTAAATTGAAAAAGCATTTACTATCCTACTGTTTTGATGCATATAACAGTTAAAATCCTTTGGACAGCTGTCAAATTGTAAAACGAGCTATTTTTCAGTCTTAGCAGTTGCCCCCGTTAGAATTTTTTAAACACTATCAAAAACGATAATTATAACCCTCAAATTATTTCCACCAACCGTCAAGTTAAAAAAAACAATTTGTTTATATTTTTACAGTTTTCGTATTGCTGACATCTGTCATATTTATCATTTTTCACATTTTTTCGGCCGATTCTTTGTTTTCAACTATTTATTTTCGGACAGTCTTTCGATACTTACTTCTTATAATATCCCTGTAAAAATGATTAAACTATAAAACCACCTGCTCTTTTAAGGTTTTTAGCTATATCGATGCAGTTAAAATATTTCTGACAGCTGTCAAATTATAGAGAAAGTAAGCTATTCTCTATAATCCTACAGGACAATAATAAAACGCCAATAGAATTCTTCTGACAGCTGTCATACTAACGAATCAATCATTTTTGTAAGTGTAGACAATTATAATTCTTTTTTACTGTTTCAACGTTTGTACATGTGGTTTTTTTAATCTTTGACAGCTGTTAAACTATAAAATTCGCTTATTTTTTTTCTCATTTTTACGGTTGTAGATTATATCGGACAGTTTTTAAATTATAAATATTATTGTTCACCATATTGTTATATAATTTTTAACTATTTTGACATATGTGACGGCCAAACTATTTCTGACAGTAATTTTGACAGATCGACTATCATTTGTTACTATTTTGACACTTGCTTGAGTTATATATTTCTGCCAAAATTGTCAAGCTATAAAACCATCCATTTTGTTAAGCTTTTACCTATTTAGAAACAGTTAAAATACTTCTGATAGCTGTCAAATTATTGAGTGAAATCAGCTGTCATATTAACAAATCAATTAGTTTTGTCAGCCTAGACAATTACAACTGTCAAAAAGACACGTGCAAGTTGTAAAAGTTTAAAATTAGTTTTTATTTTATGCACTATGACAGTTTTTGGGTGTACATATTTCTGACAGCCCACAAACCTTTGACAGCTGTCAAATTCTAAAAACAATTATTTTTCACTTTCAGCACCTGCAGGCATCACATTCTTTCTTAATAACCGCCAAATTATGAAAATATTTATTTACTTTTAATAATTTTGATTATTGTAACAGTCGAAATATATCTGACAGCTGTCAAATTGGAGAAAAACAATACTTTTTTGCAATATTCAATGACGTAACCCCTAAAAAAGATCTTGTTTCTTAATTTTGACAGATCGACTATTTCTATCACGTGTCAGATCGTCAAATAAGTTATTTGTTTCGATTTTGACACTTGCTCGTGTTATATATTTCTGTCAAAACTGTCAGACTATAAAACCATCGTTTTTATTAAGGTTTTTTTTTTATGAGGGTTTGGAAATGTAAAATTAGTTTTTATTTTCTGCAATATGACAGATATTTTTGACACCTATCATATTTTTCACTATTTTCATGTTTAGGTTTTTTATTTCGTTTCTTTGAACGTATACGGACAATAAAAGCACTTACGTTCGTACAGTTTTGATAAGCCTGGCGACCGAAATATCTTTGACAGCTGTCAAATTCTAAGATAAAATATTTTTCACTTTCAACACTTGCAGGCCATCACATTCTTTGTTAACAACCACCAAATTATGAAAATATTTATTTATTTTTTACAATTTGGCTGTTGTAACAGTCGAAATATTCCTGACAGCTGTCAAATTGGAGAAAAACAATTATTTTTTACAATATTCAATGACGTAACCCTTAGAAAAAATCCTGTTCCTCAATTTTGACAGATAGAATATGATAGTATTTCTATTACGTGTCAGATCGTCAAATAAGTTATTTGTTTCGATTTTGACACTTGCTCGTGTTATATATTTCTGCTAAAATTGTCAAACTATAAATCCATTCTTTCTATTAAGGTGTTTTTGATGAGGTTTTGGAAATGTGAAATTAGTTTTTATTTTCTGCAATATGACAGATATTTTTGACTCCTATCATATTTTTCACTATTTTCATGTTTAGGTTTTTTTATTTCGTTTCTTTGAACGTATACGGACAATAAAAGCACTTACTTTCTTGCAGTTTTGATAAGCCTGGCGACCGAAATATCTTTGACAGCTGTCAAATTCTAAGAAAAAATATTTTTCACTTTCAACACTTGCAGGCCATCACATTCTTTGTTAATAACCGCCAAATTATGAAAATATTTATTTATTTTTAATAATTTTGATTGTTGTAACAGTCGAAATATCTCTGACAGCTGTCAAATTGGAGAAAAACAATTATTTTCTACAATATTCAATGACGTAACCCCTAAAAACGATCCTGTTTCTCAATTTTGACAGATCGACTATTTCTATCACGTGTCAGATCGTCAAATAAGTTATTTGTTTCGATTTTGACACTTGCTCGTGTTATATATTTCTGTTAAGATTGTCAAACTATAAAACCATCGTTTTTATTAAGGTTTTTTTGATGAGGTTTTGGAAATGTAAAATTAGTTTTTATTTTCTCCAATATGACAGATATTTTTGACACCTGTCATATTTTTCACTATTTTCATGTTTGGGTTTTTTGATTTCGTTTCTTTGAACGCATACGGATAATAAAAGCACTTACTTTCGTACAATTTCGATAAGCGCACCGTAAGAATATCTTTGACAGCTGTCAAATTGGAGAAGAACAATTATTTTTTACAATAGTCCAATTACGTAACCCTTAGAAAAAATCCTGTTTCTCAATTTTGACAGATCGACAATGCTAGTATTTCTATCACGTGTCAGATCGTCAAATAAGTTATTTGTTTCTATTTTGATATTTGCTCGTGTCATATATTTATATTATTTATACATTAAATGTGAAATTAATTTTTATTTTCTGCACTATGACTAGGTGTAGATATTTTTGACACCTGTCATATTTTTCACTATTTCATGTTTGGGTTGTTTGATTTCGTTTCTTTGAACGCACACGGACAATAAAAGCACTTACTTTCTTACAGTTTTGATAAGCGCGCCGATCGAAATATCTTTGACAGCTGTCAAATTCTAAAAACAATGATTTTTTATTTTCAACACTTGCAGGCCATCACATTCTTTCTTAATAGCTACCAAATTATGAAAGTATTTATTTATTTTTAACAAATTGACTGTTGTAACAGTCGAAATATTTCTGACAGCTGTCAAATATTAAGTGACGTAACAAACAAAACAAATTATTTTTTGACACGTTGACTATGCTAGTATTTCTCGAATGTGTTATGTGTTGTTGACAATTGTAATTGTCAAAACAAACATCGAAATATTTAATTAAATGACATTTTTGAGAAGTAACTCTTATCGAATTTTGCAGGTTCCTCTCGCCATATCCGAAGAAAGTTCCAACAGTTTTCAAGATGATCTACCATCGACTTCTAAACAGTACCCTTAAAATTTAAAGGAAAAGAAGAGATCAAAGAAACCCGTATATTTAATGCGCTTTATTAAGATTGTCTTTTTAACAGTTATGATTTGAAACGAAATAATATGATGTGACCATATATTACCAATGGCCTATATACATACATACATAATATGCGTTAAAATCTAAATTAAAATTAAATTTACAATAAAAGAAACAAAACGGAGCAAACTTTGTATATCAAAAAATTAAATGTTACTAAAATAATATCAAGATGAGGAATTAGTATATTTACATATCGTTGGGTATCTCCGTTTTTCGATATTTTCTAACCTCCTTTACGAATATGCTTTCTGTGTGAAGAAAAGGAGGGTGTGATACAAACATAATATATTAATTATCAGGGTTTTAATAGTATATTATCACATTATAACACACATAAATACGAAGAAGATTATATACTTATCGAAGTCTTATTGTAGATAATAAGGAATTTATTCTAATCTATAAATAGGTGAATTATAAACAATTGTTTTTGTTTTTCGACGAAAAACGGAGACGAGTATCTTGTTTGACAGGAACGAATTATGCGAGTACAGGGGGACAAATTGGAAGGTCGTCAAAATTGAATTAGATTCAGTTCCACTTCCAATTCGTCCGTCTTCTAGTAAGTAAAAAAGTAACAGTATATAATGAAAATTGTGTGAGACACTTTTTAATATCGTTGTTGAAGTACATTACATGATGTATATAAATGAAATTAATATGGATTATTATTGAATAAAAAGAAAGAAACAATAGGATCAATGAATAAACATATATGTTGTAGAAAAAATCGCTTGCTTCATTCAGGTCCCTCTATCGTTCACAATTCTGACTAAACCTTCCTGTCAAATTTGACAGATACGATTATGACGTCTTACCATCTATTTCCATATTATATCCTTCGTTTTGCGGTAATACTCTCATCATCACGACTAGAAGATAGATCAAGAAGATTACAGCAGCCACCAAAATCAGATCGACGCCAACAAAAACTCCAACATACCTAAAAATTAAATCTGCACGACTTGTTTCTCTTTAATACATCTGCAGAACGCCCCAACTTACGTATTATGCATCGTCTTCGAGACCACGTCCTCAACCGAAGATGAATTCACACAATTACGACTAATCACAGCAACCTCATCGTTTCGACCAGTTTCGCAATTATCGCTTCTATTCCCGAAAGCGTCACAATCCATACATTGACAAACATTACCTGTACCACAGGTTCCTTTCACGCATATATCCCCGCACGTCATCCTCTTAGGTGTTACCTCCAATGAAAGTCCCAGAATTCCCGGTGATATCAAACTCAACCCACCTACACAAATTCCATCAGGGCTACAACAACCATGTTTGCATTCAGGACAATTCGATACGCATTCACCATCACCGTTCAATCTAAAACCAGCGTAACACGTCTTCTCCTCCACGGTCGGAATTTTCACGCAAAATCTAGGATCGGTGACATCGGGGCGGTATCCCAAGTGACATGTGCAATGTCCCAACGATGAACACCATCCGTTTAGACAAGGAGATCCGGTAACACCGCAGCGTAATACGCATTCGAAATTATAGAATGGGTTGATCATGAATTGATTATGGTTGCAATCATGTATTTCATCGAAGTCGCAATTAAATAGAGAACAGGATTTTGGGTTCCTAATACGTTTGCAATCACTGCTTACCGTTGGTGTAACGGTTGTGGTGATATTTCTAGTCGAGCAGTAGCAGAAATCGCAATATCCATCGACGCATTCTGAATCGCAGCTGGGAGTGCATTTATTATTGAATGGATCTTCGAGATGGCCAAGAGTGTTGCAATGGAGTTCGTCGGTTTTAAATCCACCACAACTGGAAATGTGAAATTAATTTAATCAACTATACTGGTCAACAGGAGAAATCAAGTTATTATCATGCTAACTGATAAAATTTACAAATAAAGACAAGTTGTGGACCCCTCACAATGTCTGTGCACGATGTGCTGTTACTTTGAGGAGCTGGATAAAAGGTAAGAGCAATAGCTATGCCATTTGGTAGGCCTATGATTTGGCGAGAACGAAAGGATCATTCGACAGCCTGCGGAATGCGCTGGAGCTAAGGCACTCGACGGGCGCTGCATTTATGCAAATGATACTGCATAAATTGCATCTCGTAATGATGCCTTGGTGTGTCGCCGTCTTCAGAGATCCGTCGACGAGATCTGCGACTGGGCGACGAAGTGGCGGCTTGTCATCAATGCCGACAAATGTACGGCGATAAGGTTCTCCTTGAAACGCAATCGTCCACCCGCTAACATCACGATTGGGAGGCAAGTGCTGCCTTGGCAAACGCGTGTGCAATACTTGGGGTTAACTTTAAATACAAGGCTGACGTTTCAACACCACTTTTCCACGATTGCCTCCAAGTTTCTGCGTGCACGCGGTGCTCTGGCTCCTCTCTTGCGCTGGAAGAGCTCTTTGAGTTTAAAGATCAAGCTCATGATCTATGTGGTGTTTCTCCGACCAATTCTTACTTATGGTGCCCTAACCTGGTCCAGCGCCAGTAAATCGCAAATAAAGCGGCTCAACATTCTACAGAACCGGGCGCTGCGAATCATCGTCGCAGCGCCTTGGTTCGTGAGCAACGCTCAGATCCATAGGGATCTGCACATTCCGCCTCTGAGTGAGTACGCGATGGCGCTGGCCAGGGGAACCCTTCAGAGGGCCTCTCGGTCAGAGAACCCACTTATCCAGCACTTGGGGGAGCTGGATCTCGATAGACCTCCTCCTCGTGTGGCTGTAAGGAGAATCTTAACGATGACCCAGAAGATCCCGACCGAAATTTGGTCGCCCTGTCGCAGATCTTCGAATTTACAACAAAATGGTTCTTTATATGTCAATTACAAACATTACTTTTCCATGGTTTTACTAGCAGTATGTGACAGTGAATATTATTTTAAATTCGTAGATGTGGGCTCATACGGGAAGAGTGCAGATTCTCAAGTCTTTAAAAATAGTGAATTGTTTCGAAGAATACTTACAGGAAAATATTTTAAATAGGTATACTTAGAGCTCAACCTATTACTACATCAGGGCAGTCACTTCCATTCAGTTTTGTTGGCGACGAAGCCTTTGGCTCTTGGCAATCATATTCAGCGACCTAATGGTGGTAAAAACCTTACAGTAAAGAAAAGAGTATATTATAATTATAGGTTATCAAGAGCTCGCCGTTACATAGAGTGCACTTTTGGAATATTAACAAACAAACGGCGCATTTTTCATCGTCCATTAAATATAAGCGCAGGGTTTGCTGCAGATTTAATTAAAGCATGCTGCGTTTTGCACAACTTTGTTAGAAAAAGGGATGGATTTCGATAAGAAGAGACTTTAGAAATACATGGATTCGAGGAGATAAATACGATAGCTTCACATACAAGACATCGGACAGCTATGGATGTTCGAGATAAATTTGCTGAATACTTTTTAAGTCCCGATGGCGCTCTTGCATGGCAAATGAGTAAAATATAAATTGTAACAACAATTGGTAGTAAATAATCCAATAACCGTTACCTGCTTCATTTTTTTCCGCTACTGTTTTGTTTTTAAAATCAGGCACAAACTTGTTACCTACATATTTCTTCCCAAGCATTACGTTTTTCTCCTCTATTACAGTAACTTTGATTTCTAGAATCCCATAATGCAGGAAAAGATTCTATTTCTGAAATAAACATTTCCACATCGAGAGTCATTTTATTTTTATTAATAAAACATAACCTCAAAATACACTTGCAACACGAAAATCTCCCGACCAACTCGTGACTGAGAGCACTCGCCGTTGACGGTGATGGCCTGGCCAACGTCGTTCTGAAAGAAATATGGATCGATAACACCGCTAGTCCACAATCCACACCAAAGAGTGACTTTTTTTGGGATGCATTGGACGCTCTTGGATCTCATGTGGATTGGTAACGTCTAAAATTCGATAATTTTGTTTGTTGACGTAACCATTCATCCAGAAATGGAGAAGATGATTTTTTGATGAAAATTAGGATCAGTTTCCAACTGCTATAGAGACAATCAGCGAACACACGTCGTTGTCTATGGTCGTTTACCTTCAGCTCCTGTATCCAGTTGAATTTCGTACGGGTGTAGCTCCAAGTCACGACGCAAAATTCGCCAAGTTATGGTCTGCGAATGTCCAAGTTCTTCGGATTCTCCTGCACACTCTCACGGATAGCATCGATGTTTTCGGCAGATCTTGCGTTTCGTCGTCGTAAAGGCGTTGCTTCCTTGATTACTGAACCAGTAGCCACAAATTTATCCACCACACTGCGAATAGTCCTCTCGATAGGACGATTAACGTTTTGATAAAACAATTTTATCATTTGCACGTATTATTGAACGCTATATCCGACCATAGAGATTTGGCAAAACAGACTGAATAAATCACAGCCAATCTGACAGCTGTAGCTCCAACAATATGGCCGATACCAACTGTCAAAGTTCGGAAGTCCCTATTGGAAGACCCTGTATATGTTATGATCAATATGAATTTCATTTGTTTATAATACCAGACGTGATACCAGATAGTTGTTTTTATAATAATTATTAGGAATATAAAATAAAAAAAAGTTTGTACATAATTCATAAGGAAAAATAAAAAAAACTAAAATTTGTTGTTCTGTGTTATTATAAAGTCGTCAATTTAAATAATAAACAACGATGACGTCTAAATTCGTTATTACATCACATCGCTGCCGGTTAACCTTGACATAATGATTTCTAGATTGCGCTAAGTTCACGATTAATTTATTCATATTTTTAATTCACACGCTCAGATTGTATCGTACGTTTAAAATTATCGCGTCTGTCTATACGGAAGGTTCACTTCCACGCGTGATTCACCGCGATGTTTACAAAAACACGCCTTAGTCAGTCGGATAAAACTCGGGGTTATACCCGAACGAATGGATTTTTTCGATTGCATCACGAATTGTAAAAATTTTGTTGATTTGAATTATGTAAGTGGGAATCTTAATAAAGGATTTCATCATCTAGATATTAATCTTTTTATAATTCGCGATTATTTTGATGATTTAACAGCTATTCTGAGTGATTTAAAATTAAATGGGACGCCTGGGTAAATATAGGATTGCAACAAAATATGATTTTGTGACGACCCGTCGAAAACCAAAATAGCTGGGGTTGTTGCGGTGAAAGCTGTCTTACTCTGTTGTGCCCCTTTTCCTATGCATGTTTAAAGATAAATTAAGTGATGAAAAACTGGATAGACGAGGATGTAACATGCATGATATTATCATGCAGAAACCGATTTCTTTTAAAAACCGATGAAAATGTGACGCACATTTCTACTAATTTCACGAAACTAGCTCAAGATAACTCGATAACTATTACGACAGTACCACCCGATATCATTCGTCTTCTACAAACTTTAGATGTCACAATATTCAGAGGTTTAAAGGGGGGAGGGATAAAGATTTGGGTTCGTAACGACTCTCTCACAGGATATGTGTACGATCTCAATGTTTACTCTGGTAAATCGACAGAATCTATCTGAGATCCAAATATAACTTTATGTTTCGACAGATTCTTTTCATCAGTGCATCTGATGAATACAATTACATATCCATCAAAACTCGAAAAACGTTCCAAAATTCAATAAAAACACTAGAGAGGGGAGAATCGGAATTCGTAGTGAATAAGGAAGGTACCACTAGATGGCAAGACACTAAGGATATCTTAAGTGTCGTATACTTTACAATGAATTACAAAGAAAAAAAGACACAATTTTTACCATTCTTGGTCACAGTTGCTGAGGACCTTATTTCTCAAGGCCGGACAGGAGCTAATATTAAGCGCAGATCAGCTAGCTTTTTAGGAAAACCTCGAAAAAACAAGAGAAGAATGTTGAACGTCGATGACAATTTGCCTATAGAAGGACTTACTAGAAGAAGATGCAGTCCATGCCCAGAGAGAAAAAATAGAGAAGAGAACGACCACCCTTTGCCTCCTCTTTTTCTCATTCCATTAAATTGGTTTTTTATTTTGAATTTTTTGTACAATGTAAAAATTCAATAAAATGAAATTTTTAGCTTACTGGGTCTTTAATGTCCTAACCTTAAATGTCTAAGTGGGACGTTAATGTCCTGGCCTAAATAGCCTCCTAAATTGAAAAAAAAATTTAGACCAATTTGATTGAATTTTCGCCGAAAAAATTGTTCGCAAAATCCGGGGAAAGAAATTAAAAATCCGACTCGAAAGGGTTAACAGCTATTCTGAGTAATTTAAAATTAAATGGGTAGCCTGATGGGTAAAAAGACGATTGCAAAAATTTCACGAAACTAGCTCAAGATAACTCGATAACCATTACGCAAGTACCACCTGATACCATTCGTGTTTTACAAACTTTAGACGTCACAATATTCAGAGGTTTAAAACCACAAGATGTGGCAAAGAATTATAAAAGTGGCAGCACTAAAACCGGATAAGGAAAATTTCAAAATCTAAATTTGTTGCTGTTCTAACCACATAAGACAGCACAAGAGATGCTCACACAAAACATTATTTAGTGGGTTTAAAGTTAGTGGGATTTACAATCATGATACCATGAAAGATCATCTTCAATCATCGTTTAGCAGAATCACCAAACAATTTATTTTTAATATCTGCGACGAGGGCTTTAACTGCAGCACGCGTGGCAAGCATATTAAGGGTGGCAATATCAGAACAAAACGTGGTAACCATATCAAAACTAATCTAAAAGGATGTGGAAACCACGTCAATAACAACAGGAAGTGCAACTGGATGTGATAACCTCTAAATATATTCAATCAACTGATATTATACGAACAGATAGCAAAAGGTTTGGAGAATTATTTTTTTGGTTGTTTTAAAGAAAAAACCAACACCGCAAGAAGATGCAAAACGCAGTAGATTAATCTCTAAGTCTTAAATTAGGACTCACTACTTCAGGATATTTATATCGGAAGTTAAAAGAGGGAAAATGCAAGGCAGACATTAAAGGGAAAAAGGAGACCAATAACCTACCCAGAAACTCCAAAAATATTGCTTCCGATTGTATCTTTTAGTTTCGAAATATTATTTTATTAAATGTCAAATTAATATTGCAATAATTTATTCAAGTTCATTACGATTTCTAATTACCTTTTTGTGGAGTTCTGTCATTTGTTGTTTTCCTTTTAAATTCGCGCGATATAATCGATTAAAATCACTTATAACGTTATAAAATATTTGAAATACTTACGCGACTTTGTAACAATACTTGTTCATCTGGGAATTAACGAAGATTGGTAAAAGGTACAGAAGGATTTGAACTGAATAGAAAGCACTCATTTCGAACATTTTCACACTACAACTATACTAAGTTATCGTAGATACAACTGAAGTAGAATGGAATAGATTTTCTCGCGTATCTTTCTAATATGAACGCATCATCGTCAGAAACAGCGGAAAAGAGTGAGTTTCCAAATCGAAACCGCTTCTTTATTCGACGTGTTGACTCTAACCGCAGACGATATCTAACAAGACAACAGGCTAACTTCTTAGAGACTCGTATGATATAAAAAGCGGTATTTCACTTAATTTTGCAAGTCAAATGTTGTCGTAGATAATAAGAAAGATGATAAAGAGAAGTTTGAAACATAATCATATGCATCTTGACACTGTAATACTGTTTCATGTTGATGGTTTCTCTCTTTTTTTCATTATTCCAAAATAGCGATAATTAAGCAGGAAACTATGAACTTCTAAAATAAATAGTTTTAAGATTTGAAATAGTGAATCCTGAATATCACCTGGTGAGGTAATCAAGAATTAAATTTTTTGATATTCTTTCATAATTTCTTTGGCTCTCTTTATCAGGCAATTCGTGAATTATGTTTATCAATAAGGTTATGTTTGCTTTCGAAACTCTTTCTTAAACATGAACTAACATGAACTCTTACTACATTACAAAACGAAGTTCATCATAGATTCATCGAAATCTAGGTTTTGCTCTAGGATCTTCTTTTGAAATGATCTAATGATATATAATATAGATAAATCTAAAGTACTTTGAAGCGCCTCTAAAGAAACCAAAACTCTAAAGTGGAATCTCTCTACTTAAATCAAATTGCAATTCCCTCTATCTTAGATTGTTAAAAATGATCTTTAAAGAACACAATCTTAATTCAAACAAAATGAGACCAGTTCCAAAACCTGTTAGAGGTAAGCAAAAAGAATCGAGAACCAAAAAAATTATCTTTAAATCAAAAAAAATTATAGACATGACAGAACTAGAACTAATAAATAAATTCAGTGGTCTCTGAAAGCTACGAAATTTGGTCTCCGAAAAACCTATTTATAAAAACTATTTTGTTTCTACTGATATGATATACAGTGCGTTGTTTTTAACTGTTGCCTTAGGGAATTGCATGGTAAAAATTCAACTCTGTGTTAACGTTTGTTCTGATGAAAATATTTAAAACATTTTTACAACGAAGTTGGAAGATTCTTTAAGCTATCAGATAGATTACAATTCCATATTCTAAATTATCGAGTTTAAGTTTTGAAAAAAATATTTTTGTGAAAGCGTTTTCTTGCTACTATCATTTCTCTCAGTGTTTGTTTTAACAAATAAATAACGAAAGCTTCTCAAGGCTTTGACTAACTTAGCTTTTGGAATGTCCAAAATGATCTCGAAAATATTTTCGAGTGTTTTGTGAAGTTCGCACTGTGTGTTGCAACGGGTCGGCGTTCACCCTATAGCGTCGACCCTTAAAACTCTGCAGCTGCACTACCCAATCGCTGATTTCATAGTTTCAGGGCAACGGGCGTGGCAGGAGTAGGCTTCGTATGTAGGGGAGGATGCCCAGGCGTAGGCATGGGCATACCCTCTAGTGTCCGGCCGCTAACCGTCGGAATATACGGTGGGTAAGTGAGACACCCTACGGCGCTTACCTAGAGAACTCTGCAGCTGCACTACCCGATCCTTAGTGGCCACACTCAGGGAAACGGGCGTGGTGAGAGAATTTGGCGAAGATAGTAGGGGAGGATAAAAGTCGGTTCGCCGAGGAATTGTCCGCCCGCTGGTTGTCCGGTTGGGGAAACCTTCGGTTTCATCCTAAAACAACGGATACTTGATCGCCGGAGGGGCGAAAGAGTTGGCGTGGTTGGCATATTGGTGTAGGGCTTCGGCCCGGCCGTCCCCGTAGTTCAGGCTTAATTCACGGGCGGGCTGGTTGTACCTCACGGCCAGATTCCGTTTCCCACGCTTGGCCGATAGTAGCCATCCGCAAGGAGGCCTAGGCCCCGTGGGGTTAGATGTGAGGTAGGAGTTCGCTAAAGCGACTCCAACGGTGACCCGTCCAACGTTGACAAGAAAACTTGTCTAACATGGGTAGCACGGGGGAGAGGAGCCCACCGGTTCGCCGGGCCTCTCCGCGAGGTCTCGGTCTCGTGCGGGCAACTGGTTTCGTACCTCTTTGTTCTGAGGGGTGTGTGCATTTCCGTGACGCCGCATACATTACGGTCGGTCGGCAGCTGGGTGCCCCTTTGGGGTCCAGCAACCACATTCGTGTGTTTTGTGCACAGTTTCTGGTTGACCTCTTATGAGGTCGTAAACTAGTGTTCCTAAAGTAAGGGGCTGGTGTTAGGTCAGGAGTTCGAGCAGGCTAATGGAATGGTCCATATTGGCTAAATCAACTATCAGGATTTGTTTCGTTTAAAATTTCTCTGACGATGGCAGCATAATTGACTGGTGCTTCATCCTGTTGAAATATTATTGCTCCGTTGCATGTCAAAGCATCCATTTGCGAGACTACCTCCATTTGAAGAAGATCTATGTATTTATGCTGGTTCAAATTTCCGTCAATAAAATAAATGGACCTATTACAAAATCCAAAACCTGTCTGTTTTGTTTGTTTACTTTGCCATTTAATGTGAACGAACTTTTGACGAATATTATGATTTTCATTAATTTTTTCCAGGGAATTAATGCTGTTAGAACTTCAACACGTTTTTAGCTGTGAAAACATACATTTTTAAACAATTGTTCATAATAACCTAGTATTCGGCAAAACTTGTGAATAAAATGACATTTGTAAATTTTTAATCTGTCAAATTATGTATGTTCATTACCTTCAAGTTTGACGAGTAAAATTACTCAAATAAAACTGCTTGTAGTTGTTCAAACAGTATGCATTCTGTAGTCTTATTAGTGATTTATTACTAAAAGAAAAATTAGCACCAAATCTGCAATTACCAGGGGGAATAATTTTTACCATAAAATTCCCTTTGGCAACAGTTAAAAAAAAGCGTACTCTATACTGTGGCTAAACGCTTAGGCAGACTTTTTCATCTACTTTTTCGTCTACAGCATGGCTATATTGTTTACAGGCCACCACTAAAGCAGAAATATTTCATCTACAAGTCATATAATTTTGTGTACGGATCATCGGTGGGCCATGTGACAGTTAACAAGTTAAAGACGAGTCGGAAGCTGTATGCGAGGGCTCTCTGCACCACCACTTACCACAGCAAAATTTTTGACAGCAGAATTTAAACGTGGCCGTCGTACAAGCTTATTGAGGGACGATGAGCGTCCGAGACGATCAAAAACTGTAACCACTAAGGTTATGAACATGTCTGAAGAACATGTTTGTCATACGAGGGAGCGTTTTTATATTCGCGGAATGAGCGGGTTATAGGGGGGTGAGTAGGCGCATTGGGGGCATGGCCTGTGCAGCGACTCATAATCTTTGAGCTATCGTCAACCAAGTCACATAATCAGGAGTGAAAAGTGAAATAGTTCCTTACCAGGCAAGGAAAATCAGTCGCGACCATAATGAATGAGATGTCATTGGTTTACGGCGACCCTTGTCCAGGAAAAACCATGGTGTACAAGTGGCATAGTTTATTTAAACAAGGAAGGGAATCCCTTGAAGACGACCCGAGGCCGGGCAGGAGCATTGAGGTGACCACGCCAGCACTTATCCAAAAAGTTGAAAAAATTGTACTCGAAGATGCTCGACTAAAGAAGAAACAACTCGCAGAAATGGTTGGAGTATCCGATATAACAATTTTTAAAATCCTACACGATCATCACGGCATGTCTAAGGTCAGCGCAAGATGGGTGCCGAGAATGCTCACGCCGCCGCGAAAACAACAGCGCGTAGAGTGTTCGCGTGCATTTTTGGACCTCTGTAATGAAGACAAGGATGGTGTATTGAGTCGAATTGTTCATCTGGTTCATCATTATGAACCTGAGTCCAAACAAGACTCCATGCAGTGGCATAAAAAGGGCACAGCACCTCCCAAGAAATTTAAAGTATCACAATCAGCTGGGAAACTCATGGCAACGGTATTTTGAGACTCGGAAGGAATATTGTTGATTGATTATAAAGATAAAGGTGTTTCTATAACCGGAGAATATTACGCTTCAATATTAGAGCGACTAAAAGAAGCCATTAAAGAGAAAAGACGGGGAAAATTGACGAAAGGTGTGCTGCTTTTGCATGACAACGCGCCCGTCCACAAGAGCCGCGTTGCGTTAGCTGCCCTGCACAAGGTGGGCTTCGAAATTGTGAATCACCCACCCTACAGCCCAGACCTGGCCTCGAGTAATTATTACCTGTTTCCGAAAATGAAAAAAGAGCTGCCGATGATGAAGTCAAGGAGGCAGTTTCGGCGTATTTTGCAGATAAAGAGAAATCATTTTTTATGAGGGTATACATAAATTAATTGAAAGATGTGAAAAATGTATCCGTCTTGCAGGTGAATATATTGAAAAAGAAATATAATTTGGTTTTTTTATTTCCACGCCGTATCGCCCATTTCGCGAATATAAAAACGGTCCCTCGTATGTATGACTTGCAAATTTAACCAACTTCGTAGCGTTAGTAAAAAACAAGTTAGTAACGGTGAATCCTCAAGTTTGCACAAGGTGTTTACTTAACTATCGTGTGCGTTTTATTGTGGATAACTGAGATGTAGGGACAGTTCTTAACACTAAATTCCTCTTTACATTTTTTAAATTAAATAAATATAAATTAGATATGTTTTATCGGTTAGATATTCATAAAGCCAACAAACTTATGAATATTATTCATTGAATAACATAATGATATAATTATATAACTCTTAGTTATGGATTTTATAACACACCCATTTGAGATAAATAATCGTAATACATGAGTAAGATTTTAATCTTCTTTCAAGTTCGTTCGCAGAAAGTTAACATATTAGAAATGAGTGTTTCGTGTTTTATTAAAGTTTTTTTTGTTTCTTTTACCAATTGTAATTAATTGCCAGGCCGATGGTTTAGAAAAAGGTTGTATCAAAATCGAGTAAGTATTTAAATTGTTTAGTTCAGTTTAATTTGATACATATACGATAACAATGCAAATGTTATATTTGCAGTTGTATAAAAAAATTCTAATGCTACACGTTGTCTCGATATCGACCATCTTCCAGATCCATTCAACAATGAATGCGTTGCTAAATGCGATGGCCCCTGCATCGACGGATATTGTGAATATTGTTACTGTAAGTCTACCGATACAGATGCTATTCATTCAGCTGAACCATTCGAATGCAAACGGGTTTTCAACGGTACATACTGTAGCGAAAGTAAATGCTGGTTTAATATGCTACGATCCTGTAATAACAATTACATAATCAATCCGTTCAATATATTTGAATGTGTACTGCGCTGTGACAACGTTTCTTGTGGATATGGTGTCTGTATAACTTCGGGACAGTGCGTCTGTGACTTTGGATATCGTCCTGATGTTGTAAATCCAAGAGTCTGCATAAAAATTCCAGAAAGTAACGGGAAGACTTGTCATAAGGGTTTCAAATTGGAGAACGGTGAATGCATATCTGTTTGCGGTGATTGTAAAAACGGTGGCTGCGACGCGGATGGTGTTTGTCGATGTTGGGAGAACTTTAGAATGAATGTTACGACTTCAACTTGCGTACCAGTAGATAATAGAACATCAACTTACGAACTAGTAGATAATACAACATCTAAAACGAGTTCCACTGAAGATATCATTCTAAAAGCTACACATAACACGTATGTATATTAATCTATTTAATCGAATTGAATATTTTTTTTCAATTTTTAGGTATATTACAATCGTAGGCTGCGTCATCACTGTCCTATTGTTTACCGCAATAGTTTTAATATTTATCGATATTAAATTGAGGCATGCATTACCATTATAATATGTTGAGATGAAGTATTTAATTAATTAACAATAATATACGTTTCCTTTTTTTGAAATTTGTCAAACTCAATATGTTAAATTAAATAGTAGTAATTAATAATGTTGAATGAAATATTGTATTTATTTAAATTGTATCTTCCATTAAATAAATACAATAAGGAAGTACTATTTATTTCATTCAACATTCATATACCTTATTATGGAGAAACGACTAAAAGAAGCCATTAAAGAGAAAAGACGGGGAAAATTGAGGATAGGTTGCACGACAACGCCCCCGTCCACAAGAGCCGCGTTGCGTTAGCTGCCCTGCATACGGTGGTCTTCGAAATTGTGATACGCCCACCCTACAGCCCAGACCTGGCCCCGAGTGATTATTACCTGTTTCCGAAAATTAAAAAAGAGCTGCGGGGTAAAAAATGTACTGCCGATGATGAAGTCAAGGAGGCAGTTTCGGCGTAATTTGCAGATGAAGAGAAATCATTTTTTTATGAGGGTATAAATAAATTAATTGAAAGATGTGAAAAATGTATCCGTCTTGCAGGTGAATATATTAAAAAAGAAAAATAATTTGGTTTTTTTATTTCCACCCCTTATCCCCCATTCCACGAATATAAAAACGCTCCCTCGTATATTGAATCAAGATTTAGGCATGAGAGGAAGATATCCAACGCTTTGTTGGATATCTGTAGATGAAGCTTGGATAACCCAAAACAAAAATACGATCAAAACAATCGACTGACTAGGAAAGTGATGGCGACTGATTTTTTTTTTTTGCATAATCATTAATCGATTATTTTTAAACGGGGGAAAAAAATTAGTTGACAAAATAAAAGGAGAAATTGCTGAGAAACGGTCACACTCCAAAATTTAGACAGAGATTTTCGTTAGATATATGAAGAGAGTTATTTTGCAGATAAAGACCTTGAGTGCTATTTAGACGGGACCCTCGTATCTCCAGCGTAAACAAACAAACCATCATTTAAAATATATATTTTATTATCACATAATCGTACGCAAATACATCATATTACAATAATTAAGACTAGAAATTTTGCTACTATCAATAACCAACAATAATTCAATTTAAATTAAATGAGGTAATTGTATAATATTTAAACTATAATTAATTTATTTAAATATATTCCTATGATAAGACGACATCTTATATTGCTAATAATAAAGATAATTCGGTACGATGAGCGTGTTCAATGATTTTGACAATTATAATTTTGAACTGTCAAATCTGACAGGTACGATGATGATGACTAAACAGGTTATTAAAACCACATTAAAACTTGGCACCGAGTTCGAGATAATCTTTGTGATGATTGGTATGAAATTTCTTCAAGATCGCCTATCATTTATTTCCATATTATATCCTGCGACAAAAAAAAAGAGATATTCCATTTTAACATCGCTTTATATAACACTAAGGTTGGTAAAACTTACCTCCACTTTGAGGTAGTGCTTTCCTCATCATAACTATTACGTAGAGCAAGAAGATGACGGCGATTATCAAGACGAGATTGATGGAAACGATGACTCCAATATACCTAAACATTAAAAATTAACACTTCAATCTTAATACATCTTCAGAACACCCCAACTTACGTGTTATGCGTCGCTTTCGAAACCATGTCTTCAATCGAAGATGGATTATCACAATCAGGATTATCAATCTTCACAACCTTAGCGGTTTCGCAATTATCACTTTTATTCGCGAACGCATTACAATCCATACATTGACAAACATTATCCGTATTACAGTTTCCTTTCACGCATTTATCGCTGCAAGTCATCGTCGTAGTCGCTACCTCTTCGGCAACCACACAATTCGAAGTCTTAACATCGAATTTATAACCAGGCCGGCATTGGCACACTCCCTAGCGTCACAACAACCATTTTTGCATTCACCACAATTGGATACGCATTCACCATCAGCATTCAATTTAAAACCTTTGTAGCAAACCTTCTCCAACGCAGTCGAATTATCATCTGGGATTTTCACGCACGATTGAGGATCGCTGACGTCGGAGCGGTATCCCAAGTGACATGTGCAATGTCCCAACGAGGAACACCATCCGTTGGTGCAAACAGATCCGGTAGGACTGCAGCGTAATACGCATTCGAAATTATGGAATGGGTTGACCATGAATTGGCTATGGTTGCAATTATGTATTTCGTCGAAGTCGCAATGATCTAGAGAACAATTCGTAGGATTCCTAATACGTTTGCAATCTGTGGTCGTCGTTGGTGTAACCGTTGTGGTGATATTTCTAGTCGAGCAGAAGCAGAAATCGCAATATCCATCGACGCATTCTGAATCGCAGCTGGGAGTGCATTTATTATTGAATGGATCTTCGAGATGGCCAAGAGTGTTGCAATGGAGTTCGTCCGTTTTAAATCCACCACAACTGGAAATGTGAAATTAATTTAAATCAATTATAAAGTCGTTAATTTAAATATATAAATAAATTATAATAATAACCTTGACAAAATGATTTCAGGATTGCACCAAGTTCAAGATTAATTTATTCATTTTTTAATTCACACGCTCAGGTTGTATTGTACGTTTAAAATTATCGTGTTATGCGACAGGTTCACTTCCAAAGCGTGAATCACCGCGATGTTTACAAAAAAACACCTGAGTCAATCGAATAAAACTCGGGATTATACCCGAACGAATGGATTTTTTCGATTGCATCACAAATTGTAAAAATTTTGTTGATTTGAATTGTATAAGTGGAAATTATAATAAAAGATTTAGTCATAATGATAGCGTGTTTAATGTTGAAAAAGGCAAGTTGGCGCATTATCTCTAGCGGAAAGGGGTTCTCTCGTCATGTGTGTCTTTTGCATGAGCGCCTCTGGAACATTTGTTCCTCCAATGCTGATTTTTCCAAGAAAAAACATGACGGAGACACTAATGACAGGGCCTGGTTCAGTTAGCAGATGCCACCCCTCTGGTTGGATTCAAAGCCACCTATTTACTGAGTGGTTTAACCATGTTGTTACTAAAACAAAACCATCAAAATATGACCCGATTTTGCTGATTTTACATGGCCACCATACTCACACAAAGAACATTGACATTATCGACATCGCTCGTGAAAATCATGTCACTATAATTAATTTGCCTCCACACACCACACACAAGCTCCAATCACTAGATAGGAGCTTCATAGGACCTCTCAAACACTATTATCGTGAAAATATAAGATAATGGATGCTGCACAACAACAGGCCTCTTGGACCATACGACATTGGAGAACTGTTAGGATATGCTTTTGTAAAATGTCAAACTGGTTTCCTTTCAATAGCAAGGTTTTTTCCGATGTCGACTTTGCTCCTTCTGAAGATTGAGGCCAATATTGAGGCTATAACTATGGCAGCTCTAAACGCAGGCAAAGGGTGAACCGTCAAAAATTTGTCTACAAATATGCCGTCAATTCAAAGCATTTCTTCCGCCCCAGGGACAACCTCTACACCCAAGCAAGCTAACACACACAACCTCTCCGCCATGCACAAAAGATTTGGCTGAAGCTGGGCCGTCAAGATGTTCGTCCTCAATGAACTTTGGGCATGTTTCTCCCCAAGACACCTTACCAATACCAAACCCCAAACAAAAATAACAAACAAAGGACCTACGCCTATGACATGTGCAGTAGTAACGGCTTCGCCATATAAACTGGCAGTAGAAGAGGCAGAAAATAACAGAAAGGAAAAAATCAACGTAAAAGAAGAAAGTAGGAAGGGGAAAGTCGTCAGAGGGAATAAAACTAGTAAGAAGCCAAAAGCAAGTGCCAAAAAGAAGTTGGATTTTGAAAATGAATCAGATGAAGATGAAAATGTCGATTTTAATTCAGGAGAGCCCATCCCAGAAAATGAAGTTGGAGTTTTTGAACCTGATGATGAAGACGCTGTATGTCTGTGTACGTTTTGTGAAGGGGTCTTTTCTAAAGACACAAGGGGTGGCCTGTGAGATATTTGCCTCATTAGGCTGTATTATTTGCAGATGACTCGAAGATATCTTAGTCAGAAAATGAAGCAATGGCGCTCTTTGATGGGGATGATGATGAAGACGCTGTATGTCTGTGTACGTTTTGTGAAGGGGTCTTTTCTAAAGACACAAGGGGTGGCCTGTGAGATATTTGCCTCATTAGGCTGTATTATTTGCAGATGACTCGAAGATATCTTAGTCAGAAAATGAAGCAATGGCGCTCTTTGATGGGGATGA
Organism: Holotrichia oblita; assembly: GCA_023690525.1. NCBI lineage: Eukaryota > Metazoa > Arthropoda > Insecta > Coleoptera > Scarabaeidae > Holotrichia > Holotrichia oblita. The sequence continues at coordinate 112,777,432 of CM043020.1, forward strand.
TGATGATGATCCTTTCTACAGTACTGATCGCTCTTCGGGCGACTAAAACTACGAACCATCGGAAAGTTCTCTCTCAGAAAATGAAATGGAAATTAGAAACACTGACATAGGAAATAACGACAATTCTAAAGCGAAGAATCTTTATCTGATGGTGGAGATGAAGACATCAGATGAAACAATGGAGGACGAAATCGAGAACAATGACTTATGGTTCAAATGTAATAATAATTTTACTCCTACAGAGAAAGCAATCACTTGTTTCCTAAAAGGTTGATGATGCTACATGCACAAATACAAGATTGAAGATAGTTGAAAGAAAAACTGGAAAAAAAGAGAGATTTTCAGTGATTATCACGAGATTATGATTGTCTTGGGATGTTCTCTAATCATGGTATATAACAGAGTGCCCTCTGTCAATCTCTATTGGTCCAAAAAGCAATCACAAATTGCTAAATTCAAGGGAAGGTCGTCAATGAAACAATACCTTCCCATGAAGCCTATAAAACGTGGGATAAGGATTTGGGTTCGTAACGACTCTCTCACAGGATATGTGTACGATCTCACTGTTCATTTTGGTAAATTGACAGAATCTATCTGAGATCCAAATGTAACTTTATGTTTCGACAGATTCTTTTCATCAGTGCATCTGATGAACACAATTACATATCAAAAAATTCAATCAAAAAAACTAGAGAGGGGAGAATCGAAATTCGTAGTGAATAAGAAAGGTACCACTAGATGGCAAGACACTAAGGAACCCACCATGAAAGACAGTAATAAACGCAAATCGGAAAAATGGTGATAAAAAGAATTTTTCAAAAAGTTCATGATGAGTGTCATATACTTTAGAATGAATTACAAAGAAAGAAAGACACAATTTTTACCATTCTTGGTCACAGTTGCTGAGGACCTTATTTCTCAAGGCCAAACAGGAGCTAATATCAAGCGCAGATCAGCTAGCTTTTTAGGAAGACCTCGAAAAAACAAGAGAAGAATGTTGAACGTCGGTGACCATTTGCCTATAGAAGGACTTACTAGAAGAAGATGCAGTCCATGCCCAGAGAGAAAAAATAGAGAAGAGAACGACCACCCTTTGCCTCCTCTTTTTCTCATTCCATTGAATTGGTTTTTTATTTTGAATTTTTTGTACAATGTAAAAATTCAATAAAATGAAATTGTTAGCTTACTGGGTCTTTAATTTCCCACCTTAAATGTCTAAGTGGGACGTATATGTCCCGGCCTAAATAGCCTCCTAAATTGAAAAAAAAATTTAGACCAATTTGATTGAATTTTCGCCGAAAAAATTGTTCGCAAAATCCGGGCAAAGAAATTAAAAATCCGACTCGAAAGGGTTAACAGCTATTCTGAGTAATTTAAAATTAAATGGGTAGCCTGATGGGTATAAAAACGATTGCAAAAATTTCACGAAACTAGCTCAGGATAACTCGATAACCATTACGCAAGTACCACCAGATACCATTCGTGTTCTACAAACTTTAGACGTCACAATATTCAGAGGTTTAAAACCACAAGATGTGACAAAGAATTATAAAAGTGGCAGTACTAAAACCGGATAAGGAAAATTTCAAAATCTGAATTAGTTGCTGTTCTAACCACATAAGACAGCACAAGAGATCCTCACACAAAAGATTATTTAGTGTGTTTAAAGTTAGTGGGATTTAGAATCATGATACCATGAAAGATCATCTTCAATCATCGTTTAGCAGAATCACCAAACAATTTATTTTTAATATCTGCGACGAGGGCTTTAACTGCAGCATGCGTCCCAAGCATATTAAGGGTGGCAATATCAGAACAAAACGTGGTAACCATATCAAAACTAATCTAAAAGGATGTGGAAACCACGTCAATAACAACAGGAAGTGCAACTGGATCTGATAACCTCTAAATATATTCAATCAACTGATATTATACGAACAGATAACAAAAGGTTTGGAGAATTATTTTTTTGGTTGTTTTAAAGGAAAAACCAGCACCGCAAGAAGATGCAAAACGCAGTAGATTAATCTCTAAGTCTTAAATTAGGACTCACTACTTCAGGATATTTATATCGGAAGTTAACAAGAGGAAAATGCAAGGCAGACATTAAAGGGAAAAAGGAGACCAACAACCTACCCAGAAACTCCAAAAATATTGCTTCCGATTGTATCTTTTAGTTTCGAAATATTATTTTATTAAATGTCAAATTAATATTGCAATAATTTATTCAAGTTCATTACGATTTCTAATTACCTTTTTGTGGAGTTCTGTCATTTGTTGTTTTCCTTTTAAATTCGCGCGATATAATCGATTAAAATCACTTATAACGTTATAAAATATTTGAAATACTTACGCGACTTTGTAACAATACTTGTTCATCTGGGAATTAACGAAGATTGGTAAAAGGTACAGAAGGATTTGAACTGAATAGAAAGCACTCATTTCGAACAGTTTCACACTACAACTATACTAAGTTATCGTAGATAGAACTGAAGTAGAATGGAATAGATTTTCGCGAGTATCTTCGAATATAAGGCAACAACACATAGCGTTAACAATAGCGGAAAAGAAGGGGGATTTCCAAATCGAAACCGCTTCTGTATTCGATGCGTTAGCTCTAACCGCAAACGATATCTAGAAAGACAACAGGCTATCTTCTGCGAGACTCGTATGGTTAGGAAAATCGGTATTTGACGTAATTTCGCGATTCAAATGTTGTTGTAGATGATAAATAAAGTATAAGGAATAAATTAAATTTGTATTTATTACGTAAAAATTAATGACTGGTAAAATTGTTATGTGTGGTGTAAACAAATCCCCTTCTACTTTTGTGCATTCTTTTCACAATGCTAGTTGGTGAACAAAATCATGATCCAGAAATTTTACAAATAGAAAGCAGCTTCTGTTGTAACTTTTATTCGCGCATGAGATATGATACACTTTGGTGAAGGATGTACTCGTGTACTTTTTCTGTAAAAGAAAGGGGTAAGGATCATGCTGCACTGAAGGACAAACCTACCTTAAGAGAATGAATCTTGATTTCAGTGGAAGGTTTGGAATGGAAAATGAAAAGGTCGTTGAGGCTTCTTACAAAATTGCCTTGTTGATAGCTAAAGACAATCGGTGAGTCACTCATAAAACCTTGTTTGCTTACTGCTTGTAGTACTGTGCTCGGTGAAGACAGCTACAATAAAGTTGCCAAAAGTTCTTCTCCCCATTCTTCAACAGACATTTCAAAACCAGCGCAGTTGTTGTTTTACTGTAGGATATATAGATGAAAGGAAATTCCTTGAAGAAATACTGTTTTCAAAAAATCTTGAAACAACAACTGCAGCAGTCGATATATTTTCTGCTCTTCAAACATTTTTAGAAGCTAATGACCTTCCTTGGGAGAGAGTTATTGGAATATGTACTGATGTATTGATTTATTGAATTGGCTAAGAAAAAGAACCCTAAAATAATTGGATCCCATTGTATCATCCACAGACAAACTTTGGCCTGCTAGAGTCTCCCTGAATCACTTAACACTGCTTTGAACTTAGCAGTTAAAGCAATGAATCACGTCAAATCCAATGCTTTGAACACCAGACTTTGGAGTGTTGTGTCAAGAACTGAACAGTGATCAAGAAACATTTCTCTTTCACACCGAAGTTCGTTGGTTGTCCAAAGGTAATATGCTTGCGAGATTGTTCAACTTGAAATCAGAAGTTGAAATCTTTCTGATGAGTTCAAGTAAAGAATAAATTTGACAACTTTATCTTTATCTTTATCTTTTTCGAAACAATAAATCTTCTGAACCTAACGCTACAAGGTCAGAAGAGTAGTTTTAAGAACTACGATTCAATTAAGAGTTTTGCTGAGAAGAGCTGGAGCCGAACTTTTCTTCCTTTCCAAAATTCAACAACCTTCTCGATGATACCTCTTCCTCTGGTAGGTCTTCATCCACTCCTCTTACCACACCCTTGCAGGTCACCATGTGCGAGGAAATAAATGATGCCCAGTTATTTTTTTTTTACAAACATCATTGTCAACAAAACTGTTAACTTGATTAAATTTCTCAAATTCCAAAGCTATTCTTGACCTCCTCTTGTTAACTATCTTTAGTATTCATTCGTGTTGTTGCTCTCCTTATGAGCTATCCGACCAATTTTCAAAGGATGGATACCTGTACGATCATCATCATTCTTATGTTGAACGTAGACTACAAATGGACCTATAGGCCTATTGTCCTTGTGTCTTGTACTGTGGTCTTTTTGAATTTCGATTATTGTCTTCTTTCAACGGTTGTCTGGCATTATTAGAAGTTTTGCTAGCATCTGATCTGAGCAGCTGATTCATTTCAGACTTCATTTTCAGAGTTATCAGGAGGGTTGTGACCACCTGAATTCCCACTCATTTTTAAAGCAAGGAGAGCAAGCACATGCAAACAATGTTATGATATAGGATCCTACCTTATTTGGGTTTTGTCTGGGTGAACTGGATTTGGGGGACGAACTCGTGTATTTCTTCTCTAAAAAAGAAGCGGTAAGGATCATGCTCGGCCTAAATTATAGAGAGAATCGTGTAAGAATCATGTCACAAACAAATTATTAACTGTAGATGATGTTTACTTACATAGTGAAGGTCCTGTGTTTTGCTACCATACGATTCGACTCACTAACTTCGATTGACTAATATTACTCCGCTTTTTCTCGTAGACCTCTGTTTTCTTTCTTCACTTCTTCCTTTTAAATTGTTTGTTAAACTTCCTTCTAAATTGTTTGTTAGATTTCCTTCTGCCAGCGAGTCATCTTGTTTATCACTGAAACTAGATTATTCTTTTTCTTGATCATTTCTTGAAATGTAGTCTTGTCTTCTTTAGTCTTGTCGTTAACAGTAATTAACTCCTTTTCATTGTTTTCTTCACAGTCTGGTAGATGGTTGGGTCTAATATGTATTCTGTTCCTCCTGTATTTAGCTCCGTTTGTCGTAACAATGTAAGAGTTGTTGTCTATCTCTTTTTCTATATATCCTTGGGTCCAACCGGAACTTGATTCCAGTTTTAATTGCGTAACGACTGGTTCTCCTATTTTTAATTTTGGTAAATACCTATTGGATTTGTCATAAAATTTCTTTGCTTTTCTTTTATTCATTTCTATGTTTGAAGGTACATCCTCAATTATTTTCGGTAGAAGATTGCTTAAAGAACAAGGTACTCCATTTCTGGTATTCCTAGAGAGCAGTCTCTGAACAGGACTCGAATTTATTGAATTCGGTGTATTTCTCCAATGGAGTAAAGCATACCACAAATCTTCGTTGGTTTCTTCTGTCGCAGAATTTTTTAAAGGTATTACTATTAAAATTTGTGCCATTATCGGTACAGATTCTTGCAGGTATCCCATGGTCTGCATTCGTCGACTTGTTACCTGCAACTGTTTTACGACGTTAGTTGTTTCAATTATCTTTCGGTATTCTTTCTTTCTTCCGTGGTTCTCACTCCACTCTGCAAAGGCGCTCTTGAGAGTGCGTCTGCCAAAATATTCGTAACATACTGTAACTCCAAATTGTATCTTTGTAATAACATGAACATTTTTTGCAATCTTTTAGGCATATTCAACAATGCTTTCTTGAAAATAGCTAGTAACGGTCTGTGATCGGTTTTTACTATAACTTTGTTTCCAATTATTATCTAATCAAATCTTATACATCCGAATACTATTGATAAACGTTCCTTTTCGATTTGGGCGTATTGCTGTTCTGCCCTTGTTAGACTTCAGGATGCATATCCAATAATACCGTTCTTTTGCAGTATTGCTACTCCTAGACCACAGCTGCTTGAATCGCATTCCATAATTTAACTTTCCTTAGGTTTTAGGTATTTCAAAATTTTGATATCTCCAATTATTTCCTTAAACCTTTCTTTGTCCTCCTTCTATATTCTCATAAGTTAGCTTCCTTAAGTTTGCTCTCTCTATTGATAAATTCCTTATATATCTCGCTAAATAGGTGACCATTCCTATAAATCTTAGTATAATGCTTTTTATCGCAGATCGAAGGCTAAGCGAAGTTTCAAACACGCGTCATCCACACCGGCGTTATAGGTTATGGTGACTTAACATATGAGAGGGATGACACATACGCGAGGCAGACTATGTTAAGAGGACTTCTAACTTGCTTTCTTTCTGAGGTGAGAATGAACAGTTTATAAGTTGCTAACTTTACAGCAAACTCTCACCAGTGATACCAAATGGTAAAGAACATTTTTATTAGTAACTTATCATTATAAATTCATTTTTGTTAAAAATGGACTTAAAATAGTTTTTGCCTCGGATTACAGGTGTTTTTATTTTTTATTTATTTAAACTGTATTACTTATCTGGCTATAGTTCTGTGTGCGTAAATTGTGTTCAAACAGCTTTGTGACAGCATCATATCACCTTTTATAGTACCGCGCTGTTAATCCCTTTGCTCCCAACAACCAATGGTAATCGATCCAAATTTCAATTCTCTGAACCCTCCAGAGAGCGGCTATCGACCTGTTCATTGTCCAATGTTATTTGTGTGAAGTTAGGGATTTCATTCATTTGCCGACCTATACTGTATTTAAAAAACAATCTATGTCAGAAAAATATTTTTTATGACGGTGGACTTCCTGTTTTCTACCGGAAGTAGATACCAACTCTGTATATTATTGCATTTTTGGATTCCTTTTTAAATTTAGATTGCACTATGTCCAACATGCATTGGAACTAAGTTGCATGTTTTTTTAATTCTTTAAAAAAAAATTACGTTTACGGCGTGTCATTGAGTTTATCTTCAATAGTTTTGGAGTTTTTCCAGATCTTTCCAGTTTTTCACGACAGGCATTGCAAAGATATAAACTCGGCCATGGATTTCTAGAACGCTTTCTTGAAACAGAAAACTTTAACTACAAAAGAAGAAGTGAGGAAGATCGATTGACAGTTTTGTTGATAATTACAGAAAATCCAAATACTAGTCGAGCAAGTAGTGGAAGAACAGGAAGTATTCCAACTTCCTGTGAGGTGATGACTGAGAGGTCAGCCCATTTTTCATAATATGGAAGAGCCCTATTAAAGGATAATTAAGGCTATGTAAAAGAACTGGTTTTTAAGGAGTCTCCAACCACTGAGCAAAATATGTGACAAAGAATTATCGCTTGCAATGCTTAGAAATGTGGAAACGGCCTTAAAATGTTTCTTGACTTGTAATTTATTTAGTGATCTACTTTCAATTAATCCCGAATTAATCTCACCAGCTTCCATATTTATTGCGAGTTCCACTGCCTTCTTATAATCCAGATCCTTCTCCGCAAGAGGACGCTGTCGTATTGCTTCATTAATTAAGACAGAAACTAATTGATCCCTTAGGGTTTCTTCTGAAGTTTTTGATCAAACCTGTACAACATTGTTTTATACAAAGAATTCAAATAAATTTTACCTCAAAGTAGCCCTTGGAAATTTTAATTATGTTCTAGCTTGTTATTTAAATTTTAATAGGATTTTTATTGGTTATGTACAGCGTTTCTCAAACTGTGGGGCGCCCCCCTAATGGGGGCGCGTTTACATGATTGGGGGGGCGCAGTACAGATTAAAAATAAAATGGTAATGATAAAATGCTACAGATAGATTTTTAAAAAAATCTTTATTAAAATTTTACTTACTTAATGATGACGAAGAAACATTCTAAGGACTAATGGCTAACATGAGCTTGTTTTAAGGCGCACAACTTCTCTAAATTTGGTTCTATGTTAGAGATGGCCACTCTGAGTTCATTTTCTGCTTGAAGTTTATTTCTGTATTTAGATTTCACGACAGCAAGTGCAGAAAATCCAGTTTCACAAAGGTAGGACGTTGGAAAAGGCAACAGAATTCTAAGCGCTTTGGCTTTTATAACGGAGTAGTCGCTCGGAAGTTCAGTCCAGAAGTTTGTTAAAGATTTGTTAACAAAGTTTGATTTTTGTAAGGGATTTGCTGAAACATCTATCAGTTGTTCTTCTTCTTGTAGTGATAGTCCGACAGGTCTATTTTCGAATGGATTTAAAACCCAGCTCCAGTCTGACAACTTGATATCTCTCTCTGCAAAGAAGTATCGCTTGAAATTCTCAGTTAAGTTTTCTAAATGGCTTCCTATGGTTTTTAGCATCACAGTTTTATGAATATCTTCCAATGGGGAATCTTGCACAAAATCGCAAAATGTGGGAAACATTTCCAAACTGTTTTCTTTCAATTTGTTATGCCATAACTGCAATTTCTTACAAAAAGCATCAATCTTTTGACTTAAATCAAATATATTTACGTCTTTTCCTTGCAGCTGAAGATTAAGTATATTAAGTTTTTCAAAAATATCTACTAAATAAGAAAGCTTCAGTAAAAATAATTTGTCGAAAAAATCTGTTGAATGCTTGTGACCTTCCTCGCTTAAAAATATCGCTATTTCCCTTCTTAATTCAAAGACACGCTTAACCGCCTTACCGCGTGACAACCATCTGGATGAGGAATATAACAACAAAGATTGATGCTCAGCTCCCATATCTTCACACAGAACAGAGAACATCCTTGTTTTTAGTGGTCTGGTTTTTATAAAGTTAACAACTTCAATAACTACTGTCAAAATCATGTTTAGTCCAGGGCTTAGCGATTTTGATGCTAACGCTTCCCGATGTATCATGCAGTGCGTCCAGATAATTTCTGAGGATTCCTTTTTTACTAGCGCTTGTAAACTGTTGTATTTACCAGACATGGCTTGAGCTCCATCACAATTTTTCCATTGCAAATTCATTTTAGTAATAGAATCATTTGTAATCTTGAACAACTCGGTGGCTGTAGTTCTTCCTTCAATCTGTTTACAAAACAATAAATTTTCACATATTTTAGAACCTTGACAGAATCTAATGTAGCAAATCAAATGGGAATCATTACTAGAGTCAGTTGCTTCGTCAAGTTGTATAGCAAACAAGTTTCCAGTAAGCTCAGATTCAAGCTGCTGCCGCATATCAACTGATATATCGTTAATTCGTCGACAGATTGTATCATTTGACAGAGGAATATTGTTAAGTTGTGAAGCAAAATTTTCACCAAACATTATTTCTACAATGTCTTTGCAAGCGGGTAAAATAAGTTGCTCTGCAATAGTGTGCGGTTTTTTGCATTTAGCTACCTACTTTGTATGCCACTTTATATGATGCTAAGAGAGCCTTCTCATTTACTGTCAGTGCTTTATGGAAGCTGGATTTTTGTTTTTTAAACAATCTGAGTTTCTCCACAAAAAAATCTCGCGGTTTATTGACATATTCTCTGTGCAGCGTTTCTAGATGCCTCTGTAATTTATTTGGTTTCATGCTATCTGCAGCCAATACTTTTAAACAGATAACGCATTGTGGTTTTTCTTCGCCACCTACTTCAAGGCTAGTAAAGCCCAAATTTAGGTATGATGGGTCATATTTTCTTGTTTTAGATTTCGGACGATTTCCACCTGAACCTGTCGATGTACAAGCCCCGTCATCCTCAAGTTTTCGTTTTAAAAAATTATCCATACTACATCTACTTATACACTCACACTTCACAATAATGCTTGCTTAGTGTTAAAACACCTTCACTGAGAGACTGAGAATACCGTATGTGCGCTTCTGTATTTATAGTCGCGTTCAGACAGTTCGCGAAAGATCGGGAAGCTTGAATACGTAGCACGAACGCCGCGAACTTTCCGACAGCATCTTTCGCGCTCTCGACGAGACAATGTTGCCTATTTTAGTACAAATTCCTAGGTCTACGGATTGGGGGGCGCAACATTTTTTAAATTAAAACAGGAGGCGCGAATAACAAAAGTTTGAGAACCGCTGGGTTATGAGATGAGATATTTGAATGAAATGACAAATGTGAAAGTAATAAAACGAACATTTTTAACTGAATGAAATATGTTTATTTTCAACAAACAAGCAAAATTTTATAAAAATTGTTCAAAGTGCCCACCACCTTGTTCGAAACATTTCTCATATCTTCTTCTAATGGAGGAAAAAACGTTTTGTAGTATCGCATTGTCAATTCCATTAATTCTTTCAGCAACTCTGATTTGAAGGTCTGCAAGATCAGGTATGTGTACTCGATAAATTGAGTTCTTTAAGAATGGCCATAAAAAGAAATCACATGGGGTAATGTCACAAGATCTTGGTTGAAATTCATGTTCAGTGTTTAAACTTATCAACCGATTTTGAAAAAATTGCTGCAGTATATTAATTGTTTCACCTGCTGTGTGTGCTCTAGCTCCGTCTTGTTGAAAGTAACCCTGTGCTATTTCTTCATCGTCAAGCTGTTCGATAAATGTCGTAATAATTTCTTGTCGATACCTTTCTCCTGTTAAGGTTCCGTTAAAAAAAAAAAAATAGGGCCAATGATTCTCCTTCGACTAATCGCACACCGTACACCAATTTTCTGCGGATGAAGTGTGGTTTCAACAAAAAAATTATGTGATTTCTCATTAGTCCACATCCTCATATTTTGTGAGTTAACATATCCATTCGGATAAAACCATGACTCATCAGAAAAAAAAGGTTTTGTCAAGAAGGTCATTATCAAAATTATTTAAGAACCACTGACTAAACGTTATTCTTCTGGAATAGTCGATTTCCTTGAGTCCTTTTTCAAAATTGTATGACATGTGCCAATTGATACACTCACTTGTTGTGATAATGCTCGTACGGAAGTTCTTGGTGCATTATTTATAATTTCTCTTTATCATTATTAACTAGCTCTTCTGTACGCTATTTCGCCCGACCTGCGCCTTCTTTCTGTTTAACATTCCCTGTTTCTCTGAAAACCATAACGGAATGTGTCACTGTGTGCCGAAAACTGTCATAATCAAAGCTTGAAGTTAGGGAACTCATTTCTAAATTCTTCTAAACAATCTTGAAGAGAATACTGCCATTGTCCGTCAATCTTAGGTCCGTTTCGAAAATAAGATTCTACCATGAACGATTTGTGTTGTATAGTAAAAACCATGTTAAATCAATTTTAAATTACAAAGCAATTTTTCTCAACTATGCATCTGTCAAATTGACAACTAATGCAAATTTAAATTATTTATAATCATACGTTTTTAAAGGAATGGGGCCTACTAGCGGCAAAGCTTATTTGAACGCTTTATATATCAATACTTGTGACAAGAGATATTATCAATGAATAGTTGGCTGGTTGGCTTATATAAATGCGACACAGTGATGCGGCACATGAACATAACCATCACGTGATCACGTGAATGCAGTTTTGACAGGTTGTGTTGTAATTCATAAAAGTATCGCCGTTGCTAAGACGCACTACTTACCTATAAACACTTCTTGAAATCTACATCCTATCGAAGCAAGTTTATTTCGTCTCCGTCTTTAAGATTTTTAAAATGAACGTTACCAGTTTGATTCATGTCAGTCTATTCGTCGTGTCTATTTTGATTAGCTGTCAAGGCGATCAAGTATTAGAAAAGAAATGCTTCCGAATTGAGTGAGTATTTAATAAAGTTTTTCTATTTCGCCGAAATAAAGTGTATTTTATCATACACATATAGGTTACGTACTGTTCTACTTTATCGCACAGTAATTTTTTCATCAATAGCAAAAATAATTATTTACATGCCAAGTTCAGGAAGAATTTGTCCAAAATAACTACGTACACATTAAATTCACTCTATAGTCTATTTATACATAGTTTCGCAATGTTGTTTGATCTGACTCGTCTTGATTATTACTTCTAATTGTTGTCATATGTATACATGTTTATGATATTTCGCTGTTAATTCCTTCATAAAAACAACAGATTTGACAAATATATTAGATATTTACATACATATATCATGAAAGTAGATGTTTTATTTTCAATAGAATTACAAATAACAGCGATACTTTAACGTTCAGTCTCATTAAAAAAAAACATCTTGCAATAAAAGGCTAAACGATGACAACTATTTGAATATAGGGTAGAGGAGGGTGAGCCACAGTGAGACATTCCATTTTTCTATTTGAAATACAATCGGATTTGTGCTGTCATCTATATAGCGGAGGAATAGTTACATCTACACATTTTCATACTGGTAGCAGTTTATTGCTGTTGTTCGTCTGGATTCTTTAATGACGTTTGGTTTCTCAGCTACCGAAAGTTAATATTTTGCATATTTTCCAGTGTGAATTTGCGATTAAGAAGCGCTGCAATTAGCAACTATTTTTCCCTGTTAATTAGCATAATCATTGTTAATTAGCGTAATCATATTGAGCTGTTTCCCTCAGTTATTCTTTCATACGTCATAGCAATTCATAAAAGGATAATCCAAATGTCTTTATATATGCATGACAACCATGAAAGTCATTTGACAATCGAAACTTTGAACTTAGCTAAAGACAATGGAGTCATTATTGTCACTTTACCACCTCATTCTGGCAATAAGCTACAGCCCTTTGACGTCTCTGTATTTTATTCGTTCAGGTCTTATTATAACGCCGCAGTCAACTCTTGGCTGCTTCACAATCCTGGGACTCCAATGACTATTTATGGAGTTACCAGCTGTGTAGGCGTAGCCCACCAAAGAGCTGTGACTCCTGCAAATATCATATCTGGATTCAAGAAAATGAGAATTTACCAGTTCGACCGTAATGTTTTTTCGGATGACGATTTCCTCGTTAGCTATGGAACTGGTCGTGACTTTCCCGCCGAAGCTGATGAAGTGATGGAAACAGAACATATAGGAACTGACAATACCTACAGTGAGAGAGGAAGAATGAAAAACACCTTCGCCAAAAGAGTTTCCACAAAAAGCAATAGAACTAACTCCACTTAAAGTGGAAGAATCGCTAACACAAAATGTACCTCATACCTTCAGTCCTGGAACTAGTACAATACTAAGCAATCTATTTATTTCTCCAGAACAGTCCAAAGGGTTTCCATAAGCGGGAGCAAGGAAGTCCAAAAAAAGCACGTATCAAAGGACGCAGTTGCATTGCAACGGATATCCCGGAAAAAGCTTCTTTGAGGCAAGAGAAATTGAAAAGCAACGCAAAATTTCCTTAAAGAAAAGTTCACTTCTACGCAAAAAGAAACCTATAACAAATGACGTATCATCGTCTGAAGATGAAGCTACTACTTCAAGCCCCATGGAGGATTCGGATGAGGATGTAGAATGGCAACCGGCATTGAATCCTTCTGGATTTGAGCAATCCCATACTTGATGATTTCGTGCTAATGCATTTAAAAACAAAAATACTAGTTTTTTATGTAGGACAAGTTGTTGAAGAGAAAGATTTTCAAAACGATGTAGAAATTCAATTCCTAAGAAAAAGTGTGAAAGATGAACGCCACTTTGAGTTTCCTGTTGTTCCGGACGTGGCATCGGTGTCACTAGACGACATAAAGATAATCCTACCATCACCCATTTCTTTGGGTACAACAAAAAGACTTCAATCATCCTTGAAATTTGAACTTTTCTCCGTTAATTTTTACAACTTATATTTTAAGTTTTGTCTAATTTGCAAATGGGATTACTTTTGCAATATGTTGAAGTTTCATTAGCAATGCTCAGTTTTTGATTAATTAGATTTGGCTATTAAATAAAAAATAAGAACATTTTTTTTGTCTCACTGTAGCCCACCCTCTCCTAAATATGCGCATTACTGATAATCATGTGATTTCAGTAGGATGGTACTTCTAATAATTTTAATTTTTATTCAACTTAACATTTATTTATAGATGTGAAATTCACTTTGTCTGAGATTTCATTAACGTTTCTTTCATTCGTCCAATTTTGTAAAATTAATTCCTGTAATTTTCACCGAATTCGAGTCGGAACGTACTAATACCAAGACAATCTTTTCAGTTGCCCGAGATTTAAATACACAGACCACAGATGTATATATATTTTTCGGATATATGATCCATTTAACGATAACTGTTTGGCAAAATGCCATGATCCCTGTATTAAGGGACGCTGTAGCTACTGCCAATGTTACTATACAAATAAAACTGGTGCAAGCGCTGTTCAACCCTCCGACTGTATACGTCTTGTAAGTGCTTTGGTAAAGGGCGTGTATATTTCATTGAGCTCTTGTAATAATAGTAATTTTGTAATTAATCCATTCCATGTAACCGAGTGTTTACCACGATGCGATAAAAATTCTTGTGGAAACGGTGTGTGCACTCCATCCGGATACTGTAACTGCCATCCCGGTTACTTTCCTGACATCACGAATATGAGAGTCTGTAAAAAACTACCGGAAAATAATACCATCATCCGAAAACAGGCTTGTCATAGAGGTTTCAAAGCAAACGATGACGGCGAATGCGTACCCACTTGCGGCGCTTGCAGAAACGGCGGTTGCGACACTAACGGCGTTTGTCGATGTTGGGAAAACTATGAAATGAACGTTACCACCTCAACTTGCGTGTTAAAGGACGAATATAATTTGACAGGGAATTCCTCTCAGGTCATAGATACAGTTTCGAAAACTACATTTAATACGTAAAACGAATAACAATGTCTTATAAATTGAATATATTTCGTTAATTTTTAGATACATTATAATTTTGAGTTGTACTGCTGCTGTCCTATTGATTTCGACGGGCGTGTTAGTATTCTTCGTTTTAAAACTGACGGGTGTGTTACCGCTGTAGATGAAGTTGTAACTCGTAATAAAATGATCTGGAATCTTTTTCGTGAATAATAGATAGGTATATAATTAAAAAATGTATGATTTGATTTTTTTTAACAATTTTTTTAAAATTAATTAAATATCGTTCAAGTATATTTTATGCGTTTTATTTCCTTAAAATGTTGGATTGGTCGTTTTTTTATTTTTATTTTTGATTTATATGATACTTTATCTACGACTAACTGAAGATTACTAAAAAAAAAACAAATCAATTAAACGAAAATATCAATTAATAGATTACTTTATCGATATGACGTTCGAAGGTTTGACAGTCCATAAAATTATCGTAAAAAGTACATCGGCCTTAAGTTTAATTTCTATGGCTGTACATAACAGATTCATCGGCGTCACTATCCATGATAAAACTAACGCTAGCACGCCAAATTCAAAAAATACCGATAGGGTTTTGACGTTTGACAATTAAATACGAAACACTCGGACTTGTTTATCGTTACTATGATAACGTGGGTATCATTATGTTCTTGTTGGCGGAATGCAGGGAATAATGATAACGTTATGTCTCATTATGCCCTGGTCGCATTTCATTATTCCCTCCGGGTATTGTGAGTACGATTATTAACCAATAGTGATTAATATAATACCTAAATTTAGATGTTTAGACGTAGATAAAATGCGTTATTAAAATGTAAGTATCAAGCAAATTACTGGCAGAAAATAATTAATAAATAACAAGTGCGATCTGATAGTGAGCGTGCAAATTACAGAAATTTGCGAAGTTTCGAAAAGTTAAGGTAGAAATTTCTTATTAGGACGAAAATAATATACGAGGGAGCGTTTTTATATTCGCGGATGTGATTATGTGATAATAAAATATATATTTTAAATGATTCTAATGATTTCTTTGTTTACGCTGGAGATACGAGGGTCCCGTCTAAATAGCACTCAAGGTCTTTATCTGCAAAATAACCGTTTACGAAGGTGACGGTCTCTTCATATACCTAACGAAAATCTCTGTCTAAGTTTTGGAGTGTGACCGTTTCTCAGCAATTTCTCCCTTTATTTTGTCAACTAATGATGTGCATGTAATTGTTTTTTCCCCCGTTTAAAAATAATCGATTAATGATTATGCAAAAAAAAAACAGTCGCCATCACTTTCACTAGTCAGTCGATTGTTTTGATCGTATTTTTGTTTTGGGTTATCCAAGCTTCATCTACAGATATCCAACAAAGCGTTGGATATCTTTCTCTCATGCCTAAATCTTGATTCAATATACGAGGGAGCGTTTTTATATTCGCGGAATGGGGGATAAGGGGTGGAAATAAAAAAAACCAAATTATTTTTCTTTTTCAATATATTCACCTGCAAGACGGATACATTTTTCACATCTTTCAATTAATTTATTTATACCCTCATAAAAAAATGATTTCTCTTTATCTGCAAATTACGCCGAAACTGCCTCCTTGACTTCATCATCGGCAGTAAATTTTTTACCCCGCAGCTCTTTTTTCATTTTCGGAAACAGGTAATAATCACTCGGGGCCAGGTCTGGGCTGTAGGGTAGGCGATTCACAATTTCGAAGTCCACCTTATGCAGGACAGCTAACGCAACGCGGCTCTTGTGGACGGGGGCGCGTTGTCGTGCAAAAGCAGCACACCTTTCGTCAATTTTCCCCGTCTTTTCTCTTTAATGGCTTCTTTTAGTCGCTCTAATATTGAAGCGTAATATTCTCCTGTTATAGAAACACCTTTATCTTTATAATCAATCAAAAATATTCCTTCCGAGTCCCAAAATACCGTTGCCATGATTGACAGATATGTCAAAATCGCGTGCTCAAGCATCGACACAACCTCAAGCACGGACTATAAATATGACCCCTAAGTAATCTATCCCGAACTTTCTTATCTAAAATCCCACAAACTATGCAATCTCTTATCAAACTGTCTTGGAACTCATCAAAATTACAATTTTAACTTAGATTTTTCAAAATCTATTATACCTAAACATATCACCTGATTCATTTTCTTTTTGTTTCCTAGCATGAAATTGGTGTCTATTGATTGTTTCATTTTCTTTTGGCTTGAAATGGTGTTCTAAGTAACCTAACAGCTTTTTCCAATCTTTCTTTGTAGTTTCCGGAACTTCTAAAGTATTATAAAAGTCCTGTACTTCAAGTCCTATAGTAGGTATACAGCAATATTGCAGCTTTTCTCTCATTCGACATTTCGGTACTGTCAGTCACTCCTAATGCTCCCATGAAGATTGTAAACTGTTGTTACCATCCTCCAATTTTGATTAATATTCACTTGGGCGTTAACTTTTTTCTTCTTAGCTATACTTCGTCTAAGCGCCATGTCACGTTGTATAGCTATTACAAGAATAAGACGATGGTTCGGAAATTAATATTTTATTAAAACTTCTCTAACACCCAACTACTATAGGTTCATCACCATGTTATATTTACTTATTAACTTCCTTGCATGTTGCTGCCAACTTTTCATAGGCATCAATTAATTATTATTAAGGGTATTTATATTTATAGTCCGTGTTTGAGGTTGTGTCGATACATGAGCACGCGATTTTGACAGATTTGTAATGACATTTATGTCAAAATCGCGTGCTCAAGCATCGAGACAATTTCAAGCGCGAACTATAAATTTGACGCTTACCCTGACAGGTAAGTCGGTAATTTAGGAACCCATCATATTGTCACATAAGTTTGAATGAGTTTGAAGTAGAATCGTGGTTGAATCGTTCTTGGTCTTGATATTTTTAAAATGAAGGCTGTTAATTGTATTTACTTTGGTGTATCTATTTGGTCTATTTTGGTTAATTGTCGAGGGACTCAATTGATAAAGCGCTGTGCTGTACATAAGTAAGTATTTAATATAGTTTACACCAAACCTTACGTATTTCATAATTCATGATAAAGCTACGTGACGCTGGTATTAAATTGTTTATTTAATGTTATAGAAAGTTTCGAAAAAATGTCTTCTTTAGCTATGTGTATTTATAATTTATAAGTTATAATATAAGCATAATTATCATGTGACATTTACAAACAGACACATCTGTCAAACATTTTAAATACAAACGCATTGTAAGCGCAGTGTGATGGTATGAATTCTTTCAGATTTGTAAATATAAATGTAACATTTTTAGTTGTAGATCATTTAAATCCAATACGAAAGATTGTGGAGAAATTAATTATCTCTACGATCCATTTAATAAACAGTGTACTGCAAAATGCAACACTCCATGCGTCGATGGAACGTGCAAATTTTGCTATTGTTATCATACGGATAAAAACGATGGGACGGCACAGTTTTCCGACTGCGACCGTATTGTAGGCAAACTAGACCAATCCGGCCAGGCATGGAATCACGAATATTTGAACGCTTGCGATGATAATTACGTAAGAAACCCGTACGATACACGCGAATGTGTACTAGCATGCAATGAAGATTCTTGTCCAGGGAAGGATATATGCGGTCCATACGGATACAGCCGTTGTCTAGCTGGATATCGCCATAACATCACTAATCCAAGATACTGCGTAGAGATCACGAAGAGTAACACGCAGGGATTGAAAATTACCTGCGGTAACGGTTTCGACCTGAACCATAAAGATGAATGCGTGTCTAGGTGCGGCGATTGTAAAAATGGCGGTTGCGATGCTGACGGTATTTGTCGATGCTGGAATGATTATAAAATGAATGTTACCACCTTAACCTGCGAACTGCAAGAATTGGATAGCTTGGCAGGAGATTCACTGCCGCAGAATATCTCCTTGAGCGCAGATGGAGTTTCAAAAAGGACATTCAATACGTAGATTTACTTGTACATATATACATTTGAATAATTTGAATTTATTTTGATTTAATTTGTAGGTATATTATAGTTTTGAGCTGTATTTCTGCTGTTTTTTTGATTAGCACGATCGTACTGGTATTCGTCGTTCTAAAATTGACAGGTGTAATACCATAAATGAATAAAGTATAGTAAAGTAACTATATGAAAAATAAATGCACTCATATAGTTTATTTTTTTTAAGATATAACCATCTCTTTTAGAATCTTCTTCAAGCCCGATGTTTAATTTATTGAAAGATTATTATAGTTTGATTGTTTGTAGAAATATTGTTTCGAATTAAAGATGAATTTAGTATATTTTGTGTGTTTTATTTATATTAATATTAATTAAATATATCAAAGTAAAAGTATAAAGAATATACAAAGAAATTTAATAACTATTTTGTACTCACCTTCGGCTCGCGCTTTAAACTTTAACTCATTCGCGAAATGTGATTTCACGCACTTGGTTCGTAAATAACTATTTTTGTAGGTTTTGATAAGCGAGTACAAAAATAACTATTTTGTACTCGCTTATCAAAACCTGTCATTTCACGATTCGATTTGCGTGCGTAGAAAGTCACTTTAAGCACGAGTGCGTAAAAGTAAAGTTGGTACCTCCTGGAACGTGATTAATTTAGTGATATTATAAAATCATAAATCCCTAACCTTAATAATATGTGATAATATGCTGAGGGTTCGTTGTTTTTCTATGAAAATAAAAGGAAATGAAATAGAAATTGTTATATTTTGAAGGTATGTAATTCAATGTCAGAACAGCAACAAATATTATATAAATTACCATTATTCATTCTTTTCAGAAATTGAAACGGAACAATTATTAAAAATTTTGATTGGGCAATTTTGACAACCAGAGATTGATACCCCAGGGATTAACTGGTTTGTTTGAATTGATCTTGATTGCGAAGGTAGAGTAACATTGATTGCATTATTACATATATCTTGTATTTCAGATGTTGAACAAGTCGCAGGCGGAGTCGATATCTCTAACGGGGTCATTGTTTTAGCCAATTGAATTCTACTATGCAGAGAATTTTCGATATATCCTTCTGCAACCGTAGATGATTTCCATCCACCATGCCTTTTAATTGAAAGCAAGTCACCTCCTTGGTTTGCCAACAATGTCGCTGAACTCCTTCGGAAACAGTGACCTGTGAAGTTACTTGCGCTATCAAGCTGAAGGTTCTCAGCTATTCGCATTGGAATTTTGCCAATTGTATTAAGGCCAACAGGTGAACAAACACACTTGCCATTACGATATGTTAAAAAGAATCGCTACTGGCTGTCTGGTCTTAAATTTGCATATTGCCGAATTAATGCAATCAATTCGGGCTTAATCATTGCAAATGTACGACTGTTACCTGTTTTTGTTTCTGGAATTGTTACGATAATTAAATTCGGTTTAAATTCTATGTCTCGCAATGACATTTTGCAAAGTTCTTCACGTCGACACGCTCCAGAAATACCCAATATTAATACAGCCTATAAATACATACAGTTGTATGGAATTTAAATATACGGAGATGACTTTACCTTCATTAGTAAGAACAAAGAATTTGGTGCTTCAACAATAAATTTAGTAATTTGTTCTTCGGTTAATACTGCTGATTTTTTAGGCTGATGTTGCTTCGTTATCTGTTTTAAATACGCTATGAGTTTTGCATATTTAGATATATCCGTATTATCATATATTATTAAGCATGATTTTAACATAAAATTAGTGGACCATAATGATTTATTTGATTGTAAATTTTGAAAATAAACTAATAAACAATTTTCGGAGTATTTTTGTATATTTTTAGATCTAGCCCAAGTTACGAATTTAGTATAATGGGTAATAAATTATCCACTGCAATATTGACAGCTTCGCGAATTTCAGGTGGTGTACATTGCATTTCATTATCAGAATTCATGTTGGTGAAGTTTTTATTTTGTATGGAATTTTTTGAATTTGATAATTTTAAATTAAATGTCACTTCAAATAATCAGTACTGCCAACTCAAATTTTTTTAAATTAATATCAAGAGAGTAGTGTGCCTTAAACGATAACGTATTTTACAATATGTATTGTACACGCGAATGAGTGACCAGTTTAAAGCGCGAGCCGGAGGCGAGCGCTTTATGGACACGAATTCGCGAAATGTTTCACGCACGAAGTTTGTACAATATTTTTGTACGAGAACTATAATAATAATACATATTGTTGATTTATGATTTTAAAATGTCACTAAATTAATCAAGTTCCAGGAAGTACCAACTTTACTTTTACGCACTCGTACTTAAAGTCACACTTAAAGTGACTTTTTACGCACGCAAATCGAATCGTGAAATGACAGGTTTTGATAAGCGAGTACAAATTAGTATATTATGACACTAGTGCATAATCAAGCTTTTAAAGCACGAGTAACAAGTTTAAAGCCACGACGCGAAGCGGAGTGGCTTTAACGTTACTAATGAGAAACCACATAATTTTTTTGTTGAAACCACACTTTATCCACAGAAAATTGGTGTATGGTGTGCGATTAGTCGAAGGAGAATCACTGGCCCTATTTTCTTTTAACGGAACCTTAACAGGAGAAAGGTATCGACAAGAAATTATTACGCCATTTATCGAATAGCTTGACGATGAAGAAATAGCACAGGGTTACTTTCAACAAGACGGAGCTAGAGCACACACAGCAGGCGAAACAATTAATATGCTGCAGCAATTTTTTCAAAATCGGTTGATAAGTTTAAACACTGAACATAAATTTCAACCAAGATCTTGTGACATTACCCCATGTCATTTCTTTTTATGGCCATTCTTAAAGAACTCAATTTATCGAGTACGGATACCTGATCTTGCAGACCTTCAAATCAGAATTGCTGAAAGAATTAATGGAATTGACAATGCGATACTACAAAACGTTTTTTCCTCCATTAGAAGAAGATGTGAGATATGTTTCGAACAAGGTAGTGGACACTTTGAACAATTTTTATAAAATTTTCCTTGTTTGTTGGAAATAAACATATTTCATTCAGTTAAAAATGTTCGTTTTATTATTTTGACATTTGTCATTTCATTCAAATATCTCATCTCATAACCAACAAAATTCCTATTAAAATTTAAGTAACAAGCTAAGACATAATTATAATTTCCAAGGGCTACTTTGAGGTAAAATTTATTTGAATTCTTTGTATATTGCCTATTTGTGTTAATTGCATCATTTTGTTAAAATATTTTAAATATGACTTTATTTGTACATTTAACAAGACATTTACAACAAAAAAAGGTAATTCCAAGTTCTCGTTTACCATAATACATATATACACGTTTTGATGGCCTTAACGTGGCCTTAGAAATTTCTACCTTAACTTTTCGAAATTTTGCAAATTGCTGTAACTTTGCACGCTTACTATGAAATCGCACTTGTTGGTTAGGTGCTTACAATGTTAAACCATAATATTTTTTATAAATCATTTTCTGCCAGTATTTTACTAGATACTTACCTTAATAACCTATATTTAACAATGTCTTTCAAAATTTCGAAAATAGTCCTAACCTACTTCCAAGGTGTTTTCAGTTTGTTCTATGTATAATATCTTAATTTTCGCTCTCGCATAAATTTTAATTCCAGTACTTTACTAAAGATTATACCACAGTGCTATATATAAATATTGTCCTGGTATGTTTGATGTATACCATTTCTTTGCTCTTAGAAACATTTTTAAAGTATTTTAGGAAGAAATTAATTGATAAATACTTGTTCTAAATCAAACAAAAACGATCAATCCAACATTTTAAGGAAATAAAACGCATAAAATATACTTAATCGGTATTTAATTCAAAGCAATTGTTCAAAAAAAAATCAAATCATACATGTTTTAATTATATACCTATCTATTATTCACGAAAAAGATTCCAGATCATTTTACTACGAGTTACAGTTCATCTACAGCGGTAACACACCCGTCAGTTTTAAAACGAAGAATACTAACACGCCCGTCGAAATCAATAGGACAGCAGCAGTACAACTCAAACTTATAATGTATCTAAAAATTAACGAAATAGATTCAATTTATAAGACATTGTTATTCGTTTTACGTATTAAATGTAGTTTTCGAAACTGTATCTATGACCTGAGAGGAATTCCCTGTCAAATTATATTCATCCTTTAACACGCAAGTTGAGGTGGTAACGTTCATTTCATAGTTTTCCCAACATCGACAAACGCCGTTGGTGTCGCAACCGCCGTTTCTGCAAGCGCCGCAAATGGGTACGCATTCGCCGTCATCGTTTGCTTTGAAACCTCTATGACAAGCCTGTTTCCGGATGATGGTATTATTTTCCGGTAGTTTTTTACAGACTCTTATATTCGTGATGTCAGGAAAGTAACCGGGATGGCAGTTACAGTATCCGGATGGAGTGCACACACCGTTTCCACACGAATTTTTATCGCATCGTGGTAAACATTCCTTTATATCGAATGGATTAATTACAAAATTACTATTATTACAAGAGCTCAATGGAATATGCTCGCTGTTTACCATAGCACCTACAAGACGTATACAGTCGGAGGGTTGAACAGCGCTTGCACCAGGTTTATTTGTATAGCAACATTCGCAGTAGCTACAGCGTCCCTTAATACAGGGATCATGGCATTGTGCCAAACAGTTATCGTTAAATGGATCATATAACCAAAAAATATATCTACATTTGCGGTCTGTGTATTTAAATCTCGGACAACTGAAAAGATTATCTTGGTATTAGTACGTTCCGACTGGAATTCGGTGAAAATTACAGGAATTAAAAAAATGTTTTACAAAATTGGACGAATGAAAAAACATTAATGAAATCTCAGACAAAGTGAATTTCACATCTATAAATAAATGTTAAGTTGAATAAAAATTAAAATTATTAGAAGTACCATCCTACTGAAATCACATGATTATCAATGATGCGCATATTTAGGAGAGGGTGGGCTACAGTGAGACAAAAAAAAGTTTTTATTTTTTATTTAATAGCCAGATCTAATTAATCAAAAACTGAGCATTGCTAATGAAACTTCAACATATTGCAAAGGTAATCCCATTTGCAAATTAGACAAAACTTAAAATATAAGTAAAAATTAACGAAGAAAAGTGTTTCATTCTGGTCCACTGATTGGCCACAATGGAACAATGTATTCTTCTTAGCCCATATTCAATAATTTAAAATCTAGTTCAAATTTCAAGGGTGATTGAAGCCTTTTTGTTGTACCCAAAGAAATGGGTGATGGTAGGATTATCTTTATGTCGTCTAGTGACACCGATGCCACGTCCGGAACAACAGGAAACTCAAAGCCACTTTGAGTTTCATCTTTCACACTTTTTCTTAGGAATTGAATTTCTACATCGTTTTGAAAATCTTTCTCTTGAACAACTTGTCCTACATAAAAAACTGGTATTTTTGTTTTTAAATGCATTAGCACGAAATCATCAAGTATGGGATTGCTCAAATCCAGAAGGATTCAATGCCGGTTGCCATTCTACATCCTCATCCGAATCCTCCATGGGGCTTGAAGTAGTAGCTTCATCTTCAGACGATGATACGTCATTTGTTATAGGTTTCTTTTTGCGTAGAAGTGAACTTTTCTTTAAGGAAATTTTTCGTTGCTTTTCAATTTCCCTTGCCTCAAAGAAGCTTTTTCCGGGGTATCCGTTGCAATGCAACTGCGTCCTTTGATACGTGCTCTTTTTGGACTTCCTTGCTCCCGCTTATGGAAACCCTTTGGACTGTTCTGGAGAAATAAATAGATTGCTTGGTATTGTACTAGTTCCAGAACTAAATGTATGAGGAACATTTTGTGTTAGCGATTCTTTCACTTTAAGTGGAGTTAGTTCTATTGCTTTTTGTGGAAACCCTTTTGGCGAAGGTGTTTTTCATTCTTCCTCTCTCACTGTATTGTCAGTTCCTATATCTTCTGTTTCCATCACTTCATCAGCTTCGGCGGGAAAGTCACGACCAGTTGCATAGCTAACGAGGAAATCGTCATCCGAAAAAACATTACGGTCGAACTGGTAAATTCTCATTTTCTTGAATCCAGATATGATATTTGCAGGAGTCACAGCTGTTTGGTGGGCTACGCCTACACAGCTGGTAACTCCATAAATAGTCATTGGAGTCCCAGGATTGTGAAGCAGCCAAGAGTTGGCTGCGGCGTTATAATAAGATCTGAACGAATAAAATACAGAGACGTCAAAGGGCTGTAGCTTATTGCCAGAATGAGGTGGTAAGGTGACAATAGTGACTCCATTGTCTTTAGCTAAGTTCAAAGTTTCGATTGTCAAATGACTTTCATAGTTGTCATGCATATATAAAGACATTTGGATTATCCTTTTATGAATTGCTATGACGTATGAAATAATAACTGAGGGAAACAGCTCAATATGATTACGCTAATTAACGATGATTATGCTAATTAACAGGGAAAAATACTTACTAATTTCAGCGCTTCTTAATCGCAAATTCACAGTGGAAAATATGCAAAATATTAACTTTCGGTAGCTGAGAAAGCAAACGTCATTAAAGAATCCAGACGAACAACAGCAATAAACTGCTACCAGTATGAAAATGTGTAGATGTAACTATTCCTCCGCTATATAGATGACAGCACAAATCCGATTGTATTTCAAATAGAAAAATGGAATGTCTCACTGTGGCCCACCCTCCTCTACCCTATATTCAAATAGTTGTCATCGTTTAGCCTTTTATTGCAAGATGTTTTTTTTTAATGAGACTGAACGCTAAAGTATCGCTGTTATTTGAAATTCTATCGAAAATAAAACAACTAATATATGTATGTAAATATCTAATATATTTGTCAAATCTGTTATTTTTATGAAGGCCAATGAAGGCATTAACAGCGAAATATCATAAACACGTATACATATGACAACAATTCGAAGTAATAATAAAGACGAGTCAGATCAAACAACATTGCGAAACTATGTATAAATAGACTATAGAGTGAATTTAATGTGTACGTAGTTATTTTGGACAAATTCTTCCTGAACTTGGCATGTAAATAATTATTTTTGCTATTGATGAAAAAATTACTGTGCGATAAAGTAGAACAGTACGTAACCTATATGTGTATGATAAAATACACTTTATTTCGGCGAAATAGAAAAACTTTATTAAATACTCACTCAATTTGGTAGCATTGCTTTACTAATACTTGATCGCCTTGACAGCTAATCAAAATAGACACGACGAATAGACTGACATGAATCAAACTGGTAACGTTCATTTTAAAAATCTTAAGACGGAGACTTAACTTAAACTTGCTTCGATAGTATGTAGATTTCAAGAGGTGTTTATAGGTAAATCGTCTTAGCAACAGCGATACTTTTATGAATTACAACACAACCCGTCAAAACGGCATTCACGTGATGGTTATGTCGCATTTATATAAGCCAACTAAGAGAACGTATACAACTATTGCACCTCGTCGTTGATAATTATCTCCTGTCACAAGTATTGATACATCGCCTATAAATTTGTGTTGATTGGATCATTTTGTTAATATATTTTTTCATCAAATGTCAATAAACCTGATATTTCTCGACTGAGTAGTTGGCCGCTTCAATGTTGACATCAGTGTCCACTTGACAGTTTTATGATGAGGTACTATAGAACAGCTCGTACCTAATCATCCGCCATTAGATACGGCAGAAGGTCCCGTGTACTGTCGTCAAAGTTTTGGTACTCACACATTTTTTACCAGGTGTCGCTGGCATTGCTTTTTGAAATTTGAAATATGAAAAGCGCGAAATTAAGTGTCATTATGACATTATATTGTCATTCTGATTTTGCATGTTGTGTCGCAAGCGTCTTTAAAAACAGTATTAGTAGAATATGGTAATTTTTGTGATATTCTTGGAGAAGATATAGTATAAGTTGAAGGATTATGCACTCTACAAAAACTTTTTGAATAAAAAAGAGATAAAAACAAGAACGAAAATGACGGTGTATCAAGCAGTATACTTACAAGTCTTAACCTATGGAGCAGAAAATTGGATATTTGATGAAAGATAAACAAAACGAGTACAATCCAGTGACGCATTAGACAGATGCTGACAACAAAATCATTCAGAACTGAAGTAGGAGAAAAAGAACTGTAATGGCGGGGACACTTGATCAAAATGAATGAAACTAAACAGGTGAAGCGGGTATGGAAGGTAAGGAAAATCGGGAAAAATCGGAGAGGGCGACCCAGAAAAACGTGGAACAGCAGTACGGATGAACTTCTGAAAAAAAGAGGAAAATCGGAACGAGGCGAAGGCCCTAGCCAGAAACAGGATAGAGTGGCGTGAATTTGTTGAATCTGTGGAACTAAATTAAGAGAACTTCACACCTCGACACCTTCGGGTATAAGAGGTCTTTGATTATGTCTGTGTGTATGAAGGATTATGTTGGACGTGGTTTAGTTTAAACCTTAAATAGTAGTGTTAAATACCGCTTAAGGATGAAACTATCGTTTCTATTAAATTGACAAGAGCTGACATACTAGTTTTGACATAAACCAGTGACACTTTATTTTCATATCGCATTATCCCATACAAATTGAAGCAGTACAAGAAATGTTTAATGTCTTCAAGGCGATAACACCAGATACAATATACTTCGCCAAGGAGAGTAGAGTATACAACATCCAATTAACAGGTAAATAGAAGATGTGTTATTAAATTCTGTTATGGTTTAGACCTACATTCTAATAGTACCCCTTAGGGCCGATTGTACATTGCGAGTTTAAGCCCGAGTTCAACTTAAACCGAAGAAAAACTAAGTTGAAGTTTTTACTTGAGTTGTACAATGCGAGTTTAGTCCTGCGCGGAAGTTCAACTCTGGTTTAATTTAAACCATCAAATTTGACGGTTTAAGCTTGAGTTCAGTCACTTACATATGTCACTTTTGTGTTGTGATACGATACGATTGTAATGTTTTACATTTTGAAAACGAATATTGTTAAAATATGGAAAGATTTATCGATTCAGATGATGAAGAGATGTTAGAACTGGTAGATCTTGTAAATCGACAGAGGCGTCGCAAAGTATTTCGTCCTCGTGAAAATCAATTTGAAAAATGGAATGAGTTGGATTTTATACGAAGATTTCGATTTTCCAAAAATTCAGTTCGTTTTATTTTAGAAAACATAACTGACGAAATATCACATCCTACGGAACATATACATTATCATTGTTGTTTCTTTGTAGGAATAACGCTGTTAATGCAGAAACTATGCTTTTTGTGACACTTCGATTTTATGTGACTGGCTCTTTCTTGCAAGTGGTAGGTGACTTTGTGGGCATAGATAAAGCAACAGCTTGCAGGATTGTGCATAAAGTGAGTCGAGCTATTGGCCAGTCTCCACGCTACTTTTATAAAGATGCCTGCAAATGAGGAAGAAATGACTTCGAATAATGCCGAATTCTATAATATTGCACGTTTTCCTAAGTGTATTGGAGCCCTGGATTGCACCCACATTAAAATTTCTTCACCAGGGGGAGAAGAACCAGAAATATATCGGAACAGAAAAAATTTTTTCTCTCTAAATGTGCAAGCAGTTTGTGATGCAAAGTGTAATTCACAATTGAGGGTAAGATTTGAAAATGGGCATTATAGAGGATTTCACATAGTAGGAGATAGTGGTTATGGAATCAAACCATACTTACTTACACCACTAGGTAATGAATATTGCCATTATAATTAATGAAATAGAAGTATCTTTTGATTTTCAGGAAATCCTCGTGCCCAAGCAGAACAGCTATAACAATGAATCCCAAATTAGAACTCGAAACCCCATTGAAAGAACATTTGGGATATGGAAGCGACGATTCCCTGTTTTAGCACTGGGCATTAGGTCAGAATCGTGCAAAGTGAAAGCAATTGTTGTTGCCACAGCTGTTTTACACAATATGGCTATATTGTTAAATGAAGACCAACCCCCAGTCGATGCGGCAGAGGAAGCTGCGATTCAATTAGTGAATAACGTAGAAAATGAAAATGTTAGAGATAATATTGGAGGATTGAATATGAATATTTTAATAGACTGATATAATGATTGTAAGGTAAAATAAAATAAAATGTTTGCAATAACAAATTTTTTTTTTTTTGCTGAATAGCTTCCACTTTTGCCCTACTCTCTTCTTCCATTAATTTCATTTCATGTACCGCTTTTTTCCTCATAAGCTCAAGTTCCAGTTCATGCTTTTCTCTCATAAACTGTAACTTGAGCTCATGCTCTTTTTTCAATAACTTATTTTTTGACACTTCCAATTGAAAGCCGACGTGTGATACCATGTTGTTCAACAATTTTTGTGTTTCCTACAATAAAGTACATAATCACATTACAGAACAAGATAATAATGTTATGTTTACCACTGCTGTTATTTATTCCTAATGCCTTAGATTTTATGGTTTTCAGCATTGTCGGAGTGTACTTGGCCCAATTAGTTAGTTTTCTGAAACTAAATTTTTATTAAAATATTTGTTATCAATAGTATACAGTTGTCCCAATGAATTTACAACAGAAAAAAATATTCTAAAGGAATAACATTTTATGATAGTTTTCCAAACAACGAATCTGCAATTAGGATTAAAAAATTAACCCTTTTTTAAATAAAGAAATTAAAAAGAAAAGTAACCTAAAATATACAAAAACATGGATATTTTCTTTGATATTTTTTCGCAAAATTTGTGACATAAAAAAACTCCCGCTGTAAACCAATCCAGGGACAAACTGTATATATTGTTTACCATCCTACCTTCGTTTGTGTACCATAATTTTCATGATTTTCATCAAAATCCAATTGTGTTGATGGATCTTCGTTAACCATTACCAGTTTTATCACTTCATTAGGTTCATAGTCTTCTTCATGTTCTACAAAATAATT
This sequence comes from Holotrichia oblita, assembly GCA_023690525.1. Taxonomy (NCBI): domain Eukaryota; kingdom Metazoa; phylum Arthropoda; class Insecta; order Coleoptera; family Scarabaeidae; genus Holotrichia; species Holotrichia oblita. The sequence goes on from CM043020.1 coordinate 112,806,861, forward strand.
GATAGAAAGGTTGTTATTTTATGGTATTTTTTTATCATCTTCTTCCATGTATGATTCTGGAGAGATACCATCAATATCGCCTTGTATTTTGCTACCTTCGTATTGAACTATAATCATATACATACATTTCACTAAATAATCATCAGGTATTGATATAGAACTTCCTCTCTGCATCACCATCAAACTCCGATAGTCTGCCTTCAATTCTGGTGCCCAATATTTCTTTGACCGCTGTATCGACTTCAGTAAATATTGACTGCTTGGGAGCACCACCACCAGTCCTACGAGCGTAACACTTTTCCTCTGCATACTTTTTTTTACACTTTTCTTAATGTTTTCATATTTGTTTTTCAATACCTCTCGTGGTCTGTACATTTCCCCAGAAAGCCCATTAAATTCGGACTCTATTTTTCCCCATGTTACAGACTTTGCCTGGTGGCTCTTCACATCAGTTTGTTGGCACTCTAAAATAGTTTTATATTTCTTGGCCAAATTTACCAGAAGAGTTTCCGCCTTGGTGTTAAAGTTAGCTGCTCTTTTTTGCGTACTCATGGCACCGTTCACCAACAAGTCTACCACCAAATGTCCTCACACCAGTGAATACCTACACAATAACAAGTATAATTATAAACTTTACCCTGACATAATATCTAAGACTTAGGTTTCACTAGTAATTTATAAGGGCCACTACTTACGCAATAATCAGATAAATAATACTTACTCGCTTAATATGTAGACACCAAACCAAAACACAAATAAAAGTGACAGTCACAGTGACAGTCATAGTGACAGAATGAATGCCGTTGACGTTTCAAACTTGCTATTAACAGGATGAAAACGTTGGTCTGTGCAGCTTAGCTAAACTCAATCTAAACAGCATTTATACAACAGACCAAAAAGTTAAACTCAAGTTTAGTTGAACTTCCGTTTAGTTGAACTCCACTTGAACTTAAGTTTGTACAATCGGGCCTAAGGGCAGCCTGACTCTCAGAGAAAAGATTTCCACTGCTCCATTAACCTGCGGACGATTTAATATGCCTTCCGAGCAAGTCTGGATGGCGATTACTTTGGCCTAGAAGATGGACGGGCAGCTCCCTAGGCTGAAGGCTTCGCCCTCGGTTTCTCCACCTCTCCAAAATCCAATTCCCGCACCGTTTGGCGTTTTAGAGGCGTCCATAAACCAGCGGGATGATTACCGTCTCGATTTGTGAACGAAGGCTTTATTTTTCAGTCTCTCTATTGGAGATGAAGCTGAAGATGGGCGAATTCTTGTCCGACCTCATGGACAATGGTACTGTCTGCTCTATGTAGGTGAACATGCTGGTATGATCTCCCGTTTTACCGATTTGCATTTTGCTCTATAGGCTCCTATTACTGCCTTCGACCACAGCTCAAGCTGCAGCGGAGGAAACCCAAGGATCGCCTCCATCACCGCAGTCGGTGTCAATTATCTTATTTATCACAGAATCTTCAATGTATCCTTCCGCTACAATTGAAGATTTCCAACCAGCATGTCGTTTTATATTCAAAATATCGTCGCCTGCATCAGATATTAGAATCGCTGAGGAACGTCTAAAACAGTAGCCTGTGTACTCTCTTGGAAGGGAATTTTGAAATACCCAATTACGTTACTAAGGAGTAGAAAGCTGTCATTTTTGTGTCGAGCCCAAACGTTTGCTGTCGAGGCGATAGTCGAGACAGTGCAGATTGGGCGAGACACAAAAAGCTTTCTACTCCGTGTGATGTATACTATTTTTTCTTCAAACGATTTTCGCCGATCACGTGAGCTACGCATTTAAATATAGCATTATTATCATTGCAGATTTTATGCATCTGTCAAACAACTGTCAAAGTACTACGTTTAAACTTGTATTTCTTTAAAAGCACAATTATTAAGAGAACAATGTTGCATATGACGGCCACTATTGCCCATTTCAGTGTTAGTGTTGATAATCGTTAAGTCAGAAAGTGGTCAATTTATTCTTTGCTCAGTACCTTAGATTTTCAACCCTCGCCTTGACGCTTTAAGAATGCCGTCAATTTTTATATTCTCCAACACTTACATTGCGCTTTAGGCCTAATTGAGCTTTTACCATTGAATATTGCAGCCATAATGTACGCACTTCTCGAATTTTTTGACAAACTTGAAAAATATGCCAACAACACGTTTTCGGTTTTCGGTGTAGTTGTTGACATTTCGTTCTCTGGTCTATTTCAGAAACTTTTCATACGCATTGTCGTACACCTTACGAGATTTAGTCGGGGTTAGTGTTGCTGTAGTTTGATTCGCGATTTTGATTATGTCTAGTGGCGTAGATTGAAGTTCTTCTTCGCTCATATTTGACAGTTATAAAATGATCGTTCAGTTGCTTTAAAGAGTTGTGCTTGGGTGGTTATATTTTTTTACTAGTAAAGAAATGAATTGTTTCAGAGGTACATATTCAGTAGCAAAATGATCATACTTTTATACGTTTGAAGAAAAAAAAAATACACTATTTTCTCATACTCACTCCAAATGAGAAAAAAGATTATTGCTTCTCAAATGTTCTACGCTAGACGATTCTAGATCATTCCTTCATTTTGCCTGTATGAGCGCGTGGATGGCCCGAACTTTAGTTCAGTTCTTTTTGAGCTACCGAGGTGATAATTTCGACAAGCGATATCATAGCGAACTGCTAGTGCCGTCAAATTGCTTTGTGACTTTGTGTGCATCTTGAGTGCTTACTAATTCTATTTTCTTCTTTTTTATCTTGCACGATGGTTAGCCTATTTGTTTGCTGTGTAATGAATCAATTTCAGTGATGAAAGAATTCAATTCAACTAAGCATGCTATACAGCACTCCTGACAGGACAAATAAGAAAAGACAAAATCCAGAAGCTTACCACAAATTTAGAAAAACAGCAGCAAATGTTTCATAAACAAAGAACACAACTTAATAATGTTGTGAAAGCTAGTTTTATAGTTAGTTCAAAATTGGCAAAGTCAACGTTGGCAACGTTAAAGCCACTCCGCTTCGCGTCGTGGCTTTAAACTCGTTACTCGTGCTTTAAAAGCTTGACCATGAAAGTCGTTTGAATTTTTGTGCGTGGATGCAAGGAGAAATGGAAGCCAATGCTAACTTTCACCGGAATATTTTGGTACGGTTTCATCGCAGAATTGGCGGTACTGACTGGGCAAATTATAATCCACATTTCACAGGCAACAGTAGGGACCAGTATTATGAAAAAGTTAATGTATGGTGCGGAATTCTGGACACGCGATTAGTTGGACCATTTTTTTTTTACAAAATTGCATGGATGCTGCTCAGTACCTTCAGTTCTTGCAAAATGTACTGGAACCGATTGTAGATGACTTTCCGCTTCACATTCGTTGTAATATGCACTTCATGATGGGGCACCTTGCCACCCTTCGGCTAGCATTCAAGAATGGTTGGAAGTGAATTTCGGAGCCCATAAAATATTCACTCGGACATCCCAAGTTCAGTGGCCGCCCAGATATCCAGATTTGACACCGCTGGATTTTTTCTTTTGGGGGTATAGCCATCGGCCGTTCCGAGACCGCAACCATTTGAAAGATGTCATCCTGGAGTGCGCAAACGGAATAGGAGCCAATGTGCTCTACAGTGTTATGGACGAATTCAATCATCGAACAGTGGCATCTATGGCAAATGAAGGAGGTTTCGTGGAGTGATTGCTTTTTTGTCATATTCTTGCTTTGTTTACTTTCATTTTAAACGTTAGTCTGCAATGTTCTATTCTCTATTCTCACTTTATTGACAGATTCGTCAGCGAAACATTGCACTTTATTAATTATTAAAGATCGTATAATATTAAATACACTTAATTCGTTTTTAATTCAAAACAATATTTCTGAAGATAATCAAAATATAATATTTTCAATTGTGCATTGAGATCACGACGAGTTCTGATTAACGATTACATCTTAAACAAAGAAAATTATATTGGCATTATATAATAACATAATATAAACCATACCTTCAATTCTAGGATGTGAGCTTCTATTTCGCAACCACGATTATCAACGCGACCGTGCTAATCAATAACAGACCAGCGACAGAACCCAAAATTATAATATACCTGAAAATTAAAGAGGAATAAATCTCAACTTGCACAAACGCGCACGCATACATACTTATAAAACTTAGGTTTCGAAATGGTATCTTCGGTCGCAGTCGAATTACTATTCTCGGAGTCCCCATCCACGTGTTTGAACACACAACTCATCGTGATATTATCCATCTTGTAATGTTCCCAGCAACGGCAGACTTCGTCAAGATCGCAACCGCCGTTCTTGCAATCGCCGCACGTCGGAACGCACTCCTCGTTCTCGTCCAGCTTGAAACCGCGATGGCAGGTCTTCTCCTGGATGTTAGGGTCGGCGCCCCTGATCGGCTTGCACACCCTGACGTTCTTCGGATCGGGACGGTAACCCAGATAACAGTTGCAGTATCCCGACGGTGTACACGTACCTTTTCCGCAAGAACTGTCGTCGCATCGCACTAAACATTCGTACGTATTGAACGGATTCACTACGTAGTTCTCGTAACGGCATTTCTCCACGGGTGGATGTGATCCGGATGCCGTCGGATCGCTTACGAAACGCGTACAGTCGGCGACCTCAGTTGCTGGACCGCTGGTCGCGTTGGTGTGATAGCAGTAGCAGAATTGACAGCGTCCATTGATGCAATCTTTATCGCATTTCGTAATGCATTCGTCGTTGAATGGATCGTAAAGGTGACCGATATGTTTACAACCTTTCGTTGTGGGCTTGTACGGTTTACAGCTAGAAGTATAATAATTTTTTTTAATTTGGTGGGTGCTTAGTTGCAGTGACTCCGTAAACTCTATCGCTTGTCTGGCTATCACTGCAACTCTCGCGGTTTAGTTTTTGTGTGTATATTGGCTGTGTGACAGCATCATATCGCCTTTTATGATGCCGCGCTGTTAATCACTTTGCTCCCAACAGCGAATGGCAAGTCGATCCGGGATTAAACTCTCTGAAAAAATGTCACCGTCCCTCCAGAGAATTGAACCCCGGCGCCTATCGTCCTCTCACAACAATAGTCAGCCGCCTAACCACTGCACCGGGTCGTTATTATTTCGAAGAAAAAAAAAACAATAAATGAGTGCATTGTCAAATTTTATTTTTAATATACGGGGTGATTCATTGAAAACGATCCACCACAAATATTTCAGAAACTATAAGGAAATCAAAAATTTCCAAAAATACGTCTACTTTTAACTCAAGGGAGACATATGAATTACACTTTTGACGTTTACATCAACGCCCACGCGGGTACCCTCCCTCCCCCTTCGTAAATTTTAAATGGAATGACCTATCGTGTGGGACCTCAAATACAAGCTTATTTCATTCATTTTAATCCTATTGAAATAAGCTTTCATTTGAGGTGCCACACGATGGGTCATTCCATTTAAAATTTACAGAGGGGGGTACCCGTGGGGGCGCTGATGTAAACGTCAAAAGTGTAATTCATACGTCAAATCGTTTCCCCCTTGAATTAAAAGTAGACGTATTTTTGGCAATTTTTGAATTCGTTATAGTTTCTGAAATATTTGAGGTGGGTCATTTTCAAAAACTCACCCCGTATAATATACAGGGTGCGTCACGACTATTCCCTCGGTCTCTTATGTCTAAACGCTAAAAGATATCAGTTTTAAATTTTAGTCAAATATGCAGGACGATAAGGAGCACATTTTAAAATTATTTACAATTATACAGAGTGATTAAAAAAAGTACAAGATATCAAAGTTTGGTTATCTTTAATGGAACACCCTATATTATATACCATTTTTGGATTCTACGGCATAAATTAGAATAATTTTGTTAGTAGTTTATGAAAATGTTGATCTTTACGAAAAAATTAAAAATACGAATACTGTACCACAACAAGTTAATTTGACATATTGCGGTTCCAATAAACCGGTAAAGTATTTTGATATTAGCTACACAACAATTTATATTTTATATTTTTTCAACCATCAATAACTCTTTTAAGTTAAATACCAAAAACTAGAAAGATGTCCATGTCCAAAGTTAACAATTAAAATGACTACCGAGGAATGCAGCAAATAAAATCCAAATTTCTATTTTTTTAGCCAATATTTCGCAGTGTGTTCAGTGCTTTATCAGGGCACAAAATTTTTTAAACTTAGTGAGAGAAAATATGTGACATAAATTACTATAAAACACAGGGTGATTGTAGATTACTTTTCCAAGAATTTCGATAATAACATTTTAATCTTTAACCTTAGATATAATTATATTTATAGTTTTTGGTAGGGGGTTTAATGTGCTTTCACATAGGATGGATAAATACAGGATGTTCCATTTATAACAATATAAAATATTAACTGTTTCGCTGAACACCATGTAGCCATCTTTCGGCATTCAATTTTTTTCTATGACGTTATTGGTTTTTAGAGTGATGACGCTATCAATCCTTTTTTTAAATGGCAACCATATTATTTTTTTATCGTTTTTGGTAGATCTTTATATCCTTCGAATAGTGATATAAAACAATTGGTATGTTGCATCTCAATTATTTTTTAAAAATAATATAAATTTAGAAAAAAAAATAAGAAAATTTTATTTTTGTACAAAATTAAAATTAAATTAAAAAAAATACATCTGAACCCCACCAACCAACTAACACTGTCCCATCCACTTTCGATTTCAAATAACCCCACAAAAAAAAGTCTAACGGAGTCAGGTCAGGAGAACGAGGTGACCATTCTATGACGCATGAAATATTTCGTCGAGATAGTGGCGAACTTCTACACCATAATGGGGAGGTGCCCCATCTTGTTGAAACCAAATATTTGGATGGGGTACATCACAATCCTCGTGATTTGGGAAAATAACAGCGAGCGTTGGAGGAAAAATATGGTCCTAAAATGCGTCGCCCAATCATTCCAACCCATACGTTGACTTTTCCTCTGCGCTGAGTATGACAGGCTTGAGTCCAATGCGGATTGGTCTGCGACCAATATCTGCAATTATGGTGGTGGACAGATCCGTTTAGGCAGGACGTAGCTTCATCGTTTTCCAAGAAATTTTGCATTTTGGTCACAACGTAACATTACGTTTTCACAGAACTGCAGTCGACAATCTTCGTCATCCTCATCTAATTCCTGGTACAAGTAGAACTTTGTAAGGATGATAGTGTTCTTTTTTTTAAATAAGTTGACGACAAATTAGTGAGCCACCTGATTGGCTAACGCAAGTTGTTTGGTGGAAACATGATGCCTTTCTTCTGCTTCTAGAAGCACATTTAATTTCATCTTCTCCTACTTGAGGTCTACCTTGCCGTGGTCGATCTTTTACGGATCCAGTTTTGGTAAACTTTCCAACTAGTTTTGTCACCGTAGACCTGGCAATTGGAGGTCTATCAGGATGTTCATGGTTAAACAATTCGCATACTTCTGCATGCGTTCTTTGTCTGTCTCCGTACCCAACCATAATTAAAATTTCGATTCTTTCTCGCTCAGATAAATGTGCCATTTTTTATATTAGCGGACATGAACAATTTTTACGCAATTTAGAGTCCATATGCCTTGTTTATTTGCAGAAACATCATTAGTGTGCCCTTTTCTTACCATAGTTTCTGTTGCCAACCTGTGATTCTGGTTCATTCAAAATGTAATAAAAGGAATGGCATCAAAATTCGCTATTGGTTTCCTCAATAAATTTATTGTCATTAGATTGGATATATTTATGTTCAATAGTAAGCCTGGTTCCTAATTTTGAACTGCTAATAGCAATTGACACCACAATTGAACCACTCTTATTGAACACTTAATTAATTGATCAGCTATAGATATGGTAATTTTTCTTGATTGTATTGACAATTCTCCTAAGATATCTATCATTAAAGCTAAATCTTCAATAAAATGTGTATTGCCTAATCTTTTGGCCATTCCTGAATTTGATTTTGACTAGATAAAATGTTTATACAATCGTGACTTAGCAGTAGCTCCTCGTAAGCTACAGGATGCCCAGCGAGGTCCAAAAACGCGACCAATTTTTATTATTTCTACGTTGAAATCACTAGAAATAGTTTCCAATTTGGCTTGGTCTTTATTTGACCCCTACTTTGCCGAAAAATATTTTAAAATGATTTACTTGTTTAATTTCGCTTATGGAATCGTCTAGTGCCAATTGCAATCGGTGATTCAAACAATGCCACACACGATTATATTTAGACACATTTCAGTTAATTTTGTGGCTACTCCAGATTTTTTTTTCTAACATTGTCGATGCACCATCTAAACAGAATCCTTTGAGATTTCTTTGTAAATAATTTTTATCAGAACCATAGTCAGTAAGCCCACCTTTTAATAATATTAGCAAAGCATATATAGGTAAAGTAAATATTTTCTACAAAATCAAAAATAAAATTTCTAACTTCTATGACGTTGGACACTTCATTAAGAAATCTTTTCTGAAGTCCATTAAAAGCACCTTTCATATTTGCTGCACCATCTTAAGCTTGTCCCTCCAACTTTAAAATATCATACCATCATGATAAACCATAATATATTTTTATTCAGAGAGAGAAAACGAATTTTTCAATAGTGAAAATTTTCTGATTTTATCTTGAACACCTCGTATAATATCGTGACGCAGTTTGTGTCTAATTTACGCTTTGACATGACATATGTACTGTCATCGTACTGCGTACTCACATGGTACTCACACTGTTGAATTTATTTTATTTAACTCACGGCGTGTAGATTTATATTAAGGACGACTTTTTATTTATAAGCAAATAATTAATCGCATGCTGTTGTAGTGATGATTGTGATGGAATTACAAAAGCCAAATTGATACAACCAACAGGAAAACATTGCATACTAAAAGAAATCCTAATAATACTCACCGTTGATTGGAACAGGCCCTTATCAATGTTCTACCTTGGCCGTGACACTGAATCGAAAGAAACAAAAGGAATATACCACAGGATAAAACGACGCGTATAAAAGTGACAGCCCGCATTTTTTTTTTTTTCAAAACGTTAAGGAGGAAGTGACCTTGCTTCAACGTGAATTAGATTTCACGACCTTGAACGTTATCGTACGCAGTACGCAACCAACGGGGTGAGAATTGAAATACAAATGATCGAGATGATCGGGTACAGAGTTTTAGTTCATTACTTGTATGTAGAGGCATTGTTAGCGCTGTCATTTTTGTCACTTGGGTGTCTAGTTGTCATCTAACTGTCTAATTGACATCTGACTGTCTAGTTGACATCTGACTGTCATAGTTGACATTTCACTGATTTGTTGACACATCTACGCTCATGCAAGTAATGTAACGCCATAGTAATGTTAATAAATGAACTTAAGACTTAACATTTGCACGAAAACTCAGATAATTGTCATCAATGACGTCATAACTCACTTTAATGCGCGTATCTTTTATTACGAGTCGCAGAGGGGTGGATCATGAATCCTAATGGTGATTTCTATGTGGAAAACATTGGTATTTTAGAGCAAAAATGCAGAATATGGGTCCCAAATAATTTAATAGCATTTAAGGAAAATAATGAAGCGTACTTTAAAAATCAAGGAAATGAAAGCAGCAGTTGTTGACATTAGCCATGAATATATAGAAAGAGATATAAGCGACATTGAAAATTGTGATGAAAATTCTGTACAATCTGAAGAAATAACTAATGTGACTGAAAATGGAAATTTAGAGGTTAGGTAACAAAATAAAAGAAAAACAAACACCTGGTCAGAAAATGAAAATTCGGCTTTAATAGGAGCTGTAGAAAGTCGTTATGACGACATGCATCATGTTCATAAAAGAAAAACATTTTGGTCAGTTATTAGCGAAGAATTTAATAGTCGAAATATTAAAGTACTAAGTAAAATTTTATTCTTACATTAAATACTAAAGATATACAATCTAGAACGGAAAGAGGACCTGTAACATTTTCTTCCTATAGTCGATTGGCTGATTCACCATCAAATGCAAGTCCACACTCATTAGATACATTGATAACCTCGAATCACAAGATTCTCAATTTCAATCATCAAATGTCAATGATGATCCTATTGGATCCGTGACATCTTCTTGCTCTAATGATTCATCTTGTGCACCAAAAAGAGAAAATGCGTCAATTGCGTTTTTGTTGTTGTTTTTGTTCTTTAATAAAATTGCAGCAGGTACTATGCACTGCAGTACAAACTCAAGATCAAAGTTTTCAAAATACTTTAATCTTCTATACCTTCCTTTCAAAAGTCCAAACGCATTTTCTATCACAGAAGTATACATAAAGCGGAGTGGCTTTAACGTTAAACGACGCCAAAACGACTGACCAACTCCTTCACTATAACATCTGCGACCGTCGCCGCCTCTTGGTTGGGAAGGGCAAAAGCTTCGACCCACTTAGAGAAATAGTCCATTACTACGATGATATATTTGTTTCCGCTGTTGCTTTTTGGAAAGGGACCAGCAGTATCTATGGCGATTCTCTCGAATGGGCTTCCCACATTGTACATGGGCGCTCGTCGGCGCCTCTGGGGTCCCTTACTCCCAGTGCAGTTGGCACATTTCCTGCACCACTCCTTCACGTGGCGTGGGAGCAATTCACCCAATAGAATCTCTGGCGCACTTTCTCCGGGGTTTTATGGATACCAAAATGCCATCCAGAAGTTCCATTGTGGAGTTGTTGCAATATTTCTGATATCCTTTTCTTGGGGATCACCGTTTGCAGTTTCTTCGCTCCAGGATACGTTTCAGCAGGTTATCCTCCACGACCAATATGATTTTACTTCCTGCGAATGGGAAGCAACTTCCTGCCAGGTTGGTCTTCGCCCATTCTTCTTCCAATCTAGTAAGACTGCGAGAACAGAATCTGCCTCTTTGTCTGCGCGTAGATTGTCAGGTAGTCTTGTCTTCGATTCTGTTACAGTGTCGACAGTCTTCTGGACATGGTCTCCTGGAAAGAGCATCCGCATTTCGATGTTTTAGTCCCGCTCGGTGTTCAATCTCGAAGTTCAATCTCGGGATTCTTAAATTGCAGAAGCCATTTCAGGGCGGCATGATCAGTGCGAATCAGAAACTTCTGTCCATACAAATAGTTGTAAAAGTGCTCAATGGATTTAACTACTGCCAATAATTCCCGTCTGGTAACGCAATAGTTTCGCTCTGATTTGGACAAGGTCTTACTAAAATATCCAAGCACTTTTTCCTGGCCATCTTGTATTTGAGAGAGCACACCGCCTATCTCAACATTACTGGCAACTGTGTCCGGATGGCAACGGGTAGCTCAGGATAGGTGCAGTCATCAAAGCCTCTTTCAAGAGCTAGAAGGATGCTGGACATTCATTATTCCAATGGAACGCTCGATTTTCCGTTGACCTTGTCAGCGACTTCGCGATATTGTCAAATCCAGGCACGTGACGTCGGTAATACCCCCCAGAAACCTCCGCAATTCATGCTTGTCTTTGGGCACAGGCCATTCCTCGACAGTTCTCACCTTTTCTAAGTCAACTGCAACTCCTTTCCTCGAAACTACCTGTCCAAGATAATTGACCTCCTTACGGAACAGGTGACACTTCTTGGGGCTTAACTTCAGATTGGCGTCCCTTTGATGTTCGGAGGCTACCTTGGACAAGTACTTGATCATGGTCCTGTTCATTCTCTCTACCATCCCACTTTTTTAATAATATTTTAATGAATAAAACACATAAAATATACTTAATTCGTTTTTTAATTCAAAACAAGATGCTACAAGATTTTAAGATGAGTCACCTTTGACAGTTCAATCTTCAAAGAATAAGTGGTATTATTAAACATATAAATATATAACAAGAGCGTTTATTTGCAACATAGGTACTAACTTAACTTATTCTCCTTATCGCTTTTTAATTTTTAAAGCTACAACACTTAGAATAACTGTAGAAATCAAAAAAATAACACCAAGACCGCCCAGAAGGATCACATATCTAAAAATTAAAAACCAAATATGTAGATTCAACTTATTCAAGTTTGTAGGTATACAGGATTATTCACAGAATTAGCTCGTTAGAACTTTTCAATCTAATTCAATCTAACAGTCTAATCAGAAAATTATCAACAAATCCTTTTTTTCTACCAGGATCGGAAAATCCTGAAATAGAGGAAGCTAGGGCAGGACTTTCACAGGGATCATGCCTCTCTAATAAAATACAGGGTGTTCCATTTGATATAAGTGAGAAAATAAACAGTACGCCCTGTATATAAATATTCAATACACCGATAAATAAATAATTTCTGATGAGAGGAGATCACATCGGAAATGTTTCTAGCGCAAATGAATTATTTTATGTGGAAGCCGTAGTACTGTAGGAGGCGCTAACTTTGTTATTAAATTCATACAAAATTTCCCATATCTTCTAAAGTGCTCTATATTGTAATAAAGGTAAGACCTAGAAGAATCGTAAGCAGTAAAAATATACAAGATGTTCCATTTAAAATAAAGTAAGTTTAGTTTACCCTGTCTTTACTTGACATCCTGTATAGTTAAAAATATGTTTAGGTTATAGCCCCCCATGCGCTTCAGTAGGTAAACTAAGCGACTATGAGCGCAGTCACTCGACGTGGACACGCTGTATAAGTTGTAGTTTTGACAGCTAAAACCTGTCAAACTGTCATAATTATGACAATTTGCTGGTGTTACACAGGTTTTAGCTGTCAAAACTACAGCTTATACAGCGTGTCCACGTCGAGTGACTGCGCTCATAGTCGCTTAGTTTACCTACTCGCTTCAACTTTTATTTTAATAACATTTTCTCATTTCTCTTAAAATACAGGAGAAATTGGACTTCCTCGCATTAATACTCCACCCTGTCTATCCAAGAGTATTCCATTCAATAAAAAACTGACGTAAATTTTGGACCATCCTGTATACATCAATATAATTTTGAAGACGTAAATTTGATGCTTCATATTTCAGTTAAAAACGTATGAAATATGAAGTCTTCAGCTGCGATGTCGCTCTTTAATTTTTAAAGGTAGGTACCTTAATAAGTATTGAACCTCGAAAAACTCTAACGAACCAATTCCAACGAATAACCCTGTATATCCACGATAGTAATAAACATATACATACATATAAAATGTACGCCTTGGAACTCCATCTCCGACGTAAGTCGAATTACTATTATTATGAGGAGATTCGTCCGTCTCATTCATCACAACTGGCGCTTCGCAATTCGTAGTGATAGCGTTCATCGTGAAGTTCTCCCAACATCGACAGGCACCGTCGATATCACAACCGCCGTTGGTACAAGTGCCGCAGACGGACGCGCATTCGTTATTATCAGCGAGGAAGAAACCTTTACGGCAGGTCTTCCTCGGCAGTGTGCCTAATTCCCCGTGTTTTAAACAGTTCTTCGGATGCGTCACGTTAGGACGGTAACCGACGTAACAGTTGCAGTATTTCGATTTTGTACAGAAACCGACTCCGCTGCAGTCCACGCATTGCGCCACGCATTCGTGCGGATCGTACGGATTCTGGACGAAATTATCGTCGGGACACGACGACAGAGACTCGTGATGCCATGTCTGACTGGTGTTGCCCAATTTCCCTAGGATACGTTCGCAATCTGAGTACTGAGCTGTACCCTCGTCGTTATCCGTGTTGTAGCAGTAGCAGAATTGGCAGGAGCCGTCCACGCAGGGGCTGTCGCATTTCGCGACGCATTTGTTATCGAACGGATCGTAAATATGAGTGATTACTCCGCAGTCGGTTGTTTGGGATGCAAACGCTCTGCAACTGAAAAAAAAAAGGAAAACGAAACTATTAATTTATGTTCTGGAATACTTAAATTAATAACTGCTCGTCCCAAAAATTTTTAAAGAAACGAAAGACGATTTTATTAAACGAACTGTAGCTCATGTGTCTCGTTTGAAGATAGGCATTAGAGGTGAATTCCAAGCTGACATTTGCTACGTCGCACTAACAAAATACAAATTTCTATATAGGCCAACTAATTTTTTTTTCTGATACCGGAATAAACATATGATCATAAAAAAGAAAATGAAAGAACTACGTGAACAGGTACCCGTCGAGGAGCTAGCGTTAGTCAATGGATGGCAGGAAATACTGCGTCCTCGAAACTAATAAAAGATGTCACTTCTTCACCAATAAGAGCCAAAACGTATTAAAAATTAATTAATACGGCTCAGGAACCAAGAGTAGAGGCATTAGACCTCATTTTTCCTTGTTGTACTCTTATTAGGTAAGCAACAAAACTTTGCTATCCAAAACTCGATGCCATCCATGTTACTGATGTAACATATGTTGATACTATATAATAATAATAATAATAATAATAATAATTCATGCCTTAGCATCCCCCAACAGCTTGCGCCAATTACAGGGGGCATCGGCTGGCCATGAGTTATTATTACGCCTGCGGCTGTAGACCGACTTAAGATGTAACCTTTCCGCATTTGCCGTGGAATTTGCAAAACTACAGAAAACCAAACTCAGAAAGGAAGCACCGGGGTTCGAACCCGGTACTGCCGGACTACGAGACAAGAGTGCAAGCCACTAGGCCACGAGCCCGACATATATAATGTAGGTACATAAGTTGGCAACAGTATTATAGACAGATTCAGATTGTAAATGTTGGTCGTACTAGTCGTACTGTTATGTATATTATTTTAATATTTATGATACATCAAAACAGCTTATAAATACATTAGTATTTATAAAGTAGGGGAAAATAAGGATTGTGGGTTTAGAGAAGCCAATACTGATATAAAAAAGAAGTAAAAGGAGGTTAGAAATGTCGCTAAAACCGCCAAAAATTTTCGTGCCAGGAGATAGACCAGCAGAATCATGGGAAAATTATAGGCAACGCGTTGAAATATATTGGAAGGCTGCGGAATTGAATGCAAAACCGTTAGCGAACAAACAAGCTGTTTTGTTACATATATTAGGCGAGGAAGCACTTATTATATATAATACATTTGAATTTGAAATAACTCCTGAAGAAGACGGTGCATTACCGCAACATTTTACTCCCTATAAAAATGAGACATACTTAAGGCATATATTTTTTGAAACGAAACAATAACCGGAACAAAGTTTCGAGGAGTTTTTAATTGACATAAAAACAAAAAGTGGAAAAAGGAAAAAGGATTGTGGGTTTGGAGAGTTAGGAGACTCATTAATTCGTGATAAAATTGTGAGTGGAGTAAAAAATAACGAATTACGAAAGAAGTTATTAGAGATTAGAAATTTGACATTATCACAATGTATTGATATATGCAGAGCAGAAGAAGAAGCATCAAAGCAATATAGTAAAATGACAAAAAGCGAAGTAAACAAAGTAGATGTATACAATAAAAAGAAAAGTATGGTAAAAGAGAAAGCAAAGGGTTCGAAGGAACATCAAAATAAAAATCGCAATGCATGTGGACGGTGTTGTACGAAGCATGATTATGGAAATTGCCCTGCTAAAGGTAAGAAATGTCTTAAATGTCATAAACTGAATCATTTTGCAAAAGCTTGTAAGAGTAAACTAGTGCATGACGTAAACAAAAATGAGACTAGTGAATCAGACAATGACACATTAGAAATTGGTACGATTTATGAACAACCTTTACAAGTAGATATCATCGACAAAGATTGGATGCAAAATATCAAAGTAGAAAATATGGATATATTATTTAAATTGGACACAGGTAGTCAAGCAAACATAATTCCATTTAAAATGTTTGAGCAATTAAACGTAAATGAAGGAATTAAGAAAACAGAAAGTTGATATCATACAGTGACAATGAGATAAGAACTGAAGGTATTGCAAAATTAATATGTAGAGTTAAAGAAAAAAACATATAAATACAAAGCATCAATTGTTGGGCATTGAAGGAATTAAGAAATTAAATTTATTGAAGAGAATTTACAATGTTGATGAAGATAAAACTAATGAAGGTATAGAGGAAAAGAGAATTCAAGAAATAATGAAACAACACCAGGATATATTTAACGGAACGATGTGTCAAAACTAAGTTACAAGATAGAACTTCAAGAAAATTATGAACCAACAGTAGCAAAATGTAGGAAAATACCACAAGCATTGCTAGGAAAGGTGAAACAAGAAATTGAAAAACTAGAAGGACTAGGAATTATTGAAAAAACGGACGAGGTGACAGAATGGGTTCATCCAATAGTAATAGTAGAGAAAGCCCAAAACAAAGGTGTAAGAATTTGTATGGATCCAAGACCACTAAAAAAATACAGGATTTCCACTGCCAAGTGGGACATAGGGAGAATACATATAAAATCGCTTTTCGGCGAATATTATCTCCCTAATACTACTTCATTCAAAATTAAGGGCTGCATATTATAACTGGGTTAACAATGAACATCTCCACAATCATAGTACACAGAAAGTCATTTTAATAAAACCAAAAAATTATTTTTAAATCTATTCTTCGTGAATTCCTAATAAGGCTTTTAATATCTAAGTTAGTGCAAGCGTCCATGGCGCAATGGTCCGCGCGCCGGGTTAATGCACGGATTGTTGTTTTTATCTTCAACAATAATGCTACAAATTCAATAACACTACAAAAATTAGAGATTTTGAAGACTATAAAATCGATTTTTCTGAGGATTACAACAAAACTTAAGATTTTAAAAAAATAAAAAATAAAATTCATTTCTCGGATTCGAACCCCAAACAATCTGTGCCTTACGTTATTAAGGCGTCGCGTGAACGTCTGCGCTACGGTCACTTGCACTAACTTACGTGTTAAAAGCCTTATTAGGAATTCACGTACAATAGGTTTAAAAATAATAATTGTTTTGGCTTTATTAAAATGACTTTCTTTGTACTATGATTGTGGAAATGTTCATTGTTAACCCAGTTATAATATTCGGCACTTAAATTTGGATGAAGTAGTATTAGGGAGATAATATTCACCGAAAGCGATTTTACATGTATTCTCCCTAAGTCTCACTCGGCCGTGGAAACCCTGTATATAAAAAGGCCAGTAAATTATTTATTCCCTTCCTTGGAGAACATTATGGCAGAACCGGATATGACAGATGCAAAATACTTTACTGTGTTAGATGTAAGTACTGCTTTTCACCAAATTCCTTTAGATGAAAGTAGCTCTCAGTATAAAAGACTACCGTATGGATTATCGTGTGCATCAGATATTTTTCAAAATGAAATCAATAAAATCACTAGTCAAATTAAAAACACAATTGCTTATGCTGATGACATTTTAATATTTGGGTCAACGTTGAAAGAGCATAATGATACATTAGAAAAAGTTTTTAAAGTGGCTAGGGCAATGAATTTAAAGTTCAAAGATAATAAAACACAATTAGGTGTTCAAAAAATTAAATATCTTGATTTATTATTTCAAATAATGATATAGAAATATCTGACGACAAAGTAAATGTCATACGAATGATGAAAAGTCCTGAAAATAAAAAAGAACTGCAAACATTTTTAGGCATGGTTAATTACTTATCAAAATTTATTCCAAACATGTCAAAAGAAACACAAATTTTAAGAAACTTATTAAAGAAAGATACATTTTGGATATGGAGTGCAAATGAAGAAAAAGTTTTCAATAACATTAAAAACCTTATAACAACGGCACCAGTTTTAACATTCTTTAATCCAAAGAAAGAGGTTTATTTAAGCACCGATGCTAGTAAAGATTCAATTGGAGCAATATTAGAACAAGAAGGCAAACCAATTGCATACTCTTCTGCAAATTTCAATAAGAGTCAATTAAATTATTCTGTCATTGAAAAAAAATGAAAAATGGCCTAAAAAACTATCAGCAGTTAGTCAAGAAGCAAAAGGATATTACAATTCGAGATTTGATATATATGAACAGAAAGGACTTGATAATTCCAAAAACGCTAAGAACTGAGATCTTAAAGAAAATACACACAGGTCATCTGGGAGTAGTGTTATGCATCAAACGAGCCAAAGAGGCTGTATATTGGCCTCAGATGGATCAGGATATTATTGAATATGTCGCCCATTGCACGGCATGCCAATCAGTAGGAAAGGCGAATAGGAAGGAACCAATGCATCCTCATCCAGTACCAGATCTACCATGGGAAAAAATAGGCATGGACTTCATGGAACTCAATGGAAACAAATACTTACTAATAACCGACTATTATTCGAAATACAGTGTGATAAATCCGATGAAGACAACAACTGCCTACTTTTGGTACTCTTGGGTTACCAATAGAGGTCATATCAGATAATGGACCACCGTTCAATTCTCTAGAGATTAAATAAGTATTTCAAGACAAAGGAAATTAAACACACTACTAGTAGCCCGATGTATCCTAAAAGTAACGGATTAATAGAAAGACATGAGCAAACATTTAAAAACCTAATCAAGAAATATCCAGACGAAGATATTTTTACACTAATGAATATATTTAATAGTACACCAAAGGAAAATCTACCATCTCCAGGAGAAATTTTATTAGGACGAAAAATTAAACAAATTTGATTGAAAAAGATTGGACAATTCAGAAGAAATTAAAAGCCCGACAAGGAAAACAAAAGCGACATTATGACAAAACAGCAGGACCAACAAGAAAGCTAAATAAGGATGTTATGGTACAGTTAAGCGAAAAGACCTGGCAACCTGCGACTATTGTGCACTTCAAAACTTATCACAAAATGGGGCTGTGATGGCCAACCAGCAAAAATTTTCAGAAAACACTCACAAAAACGACTTAATATTTCAAAGTTCATTGGTTCCCTTGAGATTACAATCACATGTTGACGGAAACAACTAAGATTTCATGGAAATATCCGACACCATCGTCCACTCGTTTTTGCCGACCAATACGAATGCGATTTCTTCATGAAACTTTGAAAATACAAATGTTGAGGATCTTCAATCTTTAAGATTTGGCTTATCAGTTCTCGAATCCGTTTATTTGAAACCATTTCACACTTATTATACAAACTTTCCTTGATAAAATGGCGAGCTCGAACAAAAAAAACAAAGAAAGGATTCAAAATTCAAAATGACCGGACTAAATAAATATAGCCCCGGATTCGAGGAATTGGACTTTTAGCCGCTGAAATAATTAAAGAAAGAAGCCATCCAATGAACCAATGCAGCAAAGTTTGAAAACATTTGTAAAGATACTGTTAAAATCCTTGTTGCATCGGCTTAAACAATAATAGAATATGCCTTACTTGGCCAATTATCTGAAGAAGCTGCGGAGGCCCGTAATAAACAAGATTATGCTAGAAAATTTTCAAGGATACAGTGTAATCAGGATGTCTCTCACATCGGATCCTTTCATTAACTGTAATCGTAAACGTAAACACAGGAAAAGCCATCCCTTCTTAAGCGAAACCTTAGAGCTTTTCGAACCTGAAGAACCTTGTCTATTCTAATGAATCAGACTAGGTACTTTAACGTCACCACATTGTCATTTTTATTTTGAATAACTATTTTTGTAACAAATTGATTTCCAGTAAAAAAATTGCATGAAATAATTTTGTCCTCATTTGCTTCAGAAACTTCATTTTAGTTTGAATTGGTTTTCAATCTGCAATTTATTTCTAAATTGATAACAAACCGCATATCCACGAGGTTAAGATTATTATCAGTCGATTCTCACGGTTTCTCCTTCCTCTTGACAGAATCTACTTTGAACTTTGACAGTCTTCATGTCTTTACTCAGTAGGTCCACAGTAACTTCTGACCTTTGGCCTGTCTTTGTCCTGGTGATCTTTTCCACCATTTCTTAAACCTATTTTGTGTTCATTCGTAGATGAACTTTTTAATTTGTGATTTAGTGATGCCGAAGGAAGGACCCGCACCTATTAAAAGCCTTGACGAACCTCGTTAGGCCAGCTAATCTGCCGCCTCGTTTGTCTTCACGCCCATGTGGCTGAGAATCCAGGCCAAAGTTATTTCCCTTTGGGTGCCCACCTCATTTAGGGCTTTAACGCAGTTCCAGATCAACACTTGCGGAAATGATCCTTTTAAATGCTATCTGACTGTCAGAGTAAATAGTGGAGGTTGGAAGATCCTTCGGGTTCTTGCACTCTCTCCCTCTCTGTTACATATGATGATGAAAACTCAGATCAACCTCACACAAACATCGCAGATCGTCATAGGAACCCCCGGATGGTTCAAGATCCATTCATCAACCGATTTTTTCTAGTATGATTTAAGAGAAATACAAGAGCTTATGCCCAACAGTTGCAGCTTATGGTTGCAATGGGGTGGGAGGGTTTTGCAGAGATTTAATATTTTGATACCAACATGATTCTCATCGATTGTGCAAATTGTCCGAGATCATCCATCCTGATGCATAATCTGTGTCATTAGAATCGTTTTTCTTTTCGGAAAAATGAAAAATTGAGGAACAAACGTTCCAATTTTTTCTTAAATCAATTGCTGCTTTTCTATCAGTTCTTGCAAGTCATTTTAAAAAAGATTGACATTGAATTTATTAAAGCTTGTAGTCCTATTTAAACTTTTACCTTCGGGAGTTGACAGACTTAAGTTAAGATCTCGCTTTCTAAATAAATGTATCCTCTCAATTCCTGCTATTTTGTTTGATTGTCTCATTAGCTATTGCATAATGGTAGCCTAATTCTTGTGTTCCTTTTAATGTCAATCCATGTCACATTTTAGACACATGCAGTAGGTGTTGCCGTTTGAAATTAAAGTCTTGGGATTCACCGCTTTCAATAAATAAAATAGATGATTCGTAAAACCCAAATTAATGTAAGGAATATGCTCCTTTCTGCTCAATACAATGAGTCAGTAAGTTAAGGATCTGCACTAGCGTCATAAAAATTAAAAACTGTCAACGTCAAAACGTGATGTGGTTTGCTAATTAATAAATAAGAAACCTTTAGGATAATACAAGGATTATACAAGGAACACGATTGCGAAGAACAAACATTAAAGGTTGTTTCTTGTATTGTTACAGTGAAACTATTCAGTTTGTTATTCTCTACAATCCTTGACTGTTGAAATAAATAATTCAATTACACATTACAAAACAACATTCAGATGGGAAATCTAACGTTGTGTGTATAACTTCAATAGAAACACCAGATGGACGTATGTTTATTATGCCAGACGAATTACAACCAGCGATGTTACACAATGCAATAAATAACCAATCTGCGTTCATGAAGATAAAGAAGACACTGACAAAAAGGAACCAATTCAGGAAAATTTGGATAACCTTGGATGAAACAATAAAGAAAGAATACTTGGATGAAGAAGAAAACGTGCAGTTCAATGATTATTTTTTAGAAGAAATAACAACAAATAAAACAGAGGAAATAGTCTTGGCACAGAATTCTTCAATGGAAAAATTATTAGAAACACTGGTTGAAAACAGCAAAAAAGTAGAAGAGAAATCATTGGATAAAATTGCAAAAGAGATCACTATACAAAAATTTAATAATAAAACACAGAATGCGAGTCAATGGTTAAGCGAATTTGAAGAGGAATGTGAAAGATATAATATATCAGACGATAAAAGAAAAATTAAATTACTAAAACTCTTTATTGACAAGTCTTGCCTGGATTGGTATGAATGTGTATTAATTAAATTGTTCATAAATTCAGAGTGGAAAGAATGGATAAAAAAGTTTTGTGATTCTTTTGCAAATAAGGGCTGGCCTCCAATCAGACATGCTATAATGTGGAAATATCAAACAGGTTCCCTGATTGAATATGCACTGAGAAAAGAAAAACTACTTTTAGAAACAAGAAAATCAATTGACACTGGGTCTGTGATTGATCTCATTGCAGTTGGTTTACCAAACTTTGTGAGTGATAAAATCCATAGAGGAACTCTGCTCGAAACAGAAGATTTATACAATGAGTTAGGAAAACTAGAGCATCTAGTTTACAAAAATGTTAGTTAAATAAAGAAGATAAACGGATAAAAATTAAAAACAAAAGTGCCATGTGCATCTTGCAAAGAAAAGATTAAAAAAGTTATGACACAGGATCGAACGTGTCACTTATCAACTCGAAAGTACTAAAGTTAAAATTAAAAAAAGGATAATGATAATGGAAAAGTTAATCTTAGAACAATTAATGGTGTTAATAAGAAAAAGAAAGCGAAAATTTTTGTAATAGAAAAAGATGATGTTTTCATCATAGACAATGAAAATTTTAAGTTTGATTTCCTCATTGGTCTAGATATGATAAAAAAATTTGGATTAACTCAAGATGAGAATCTAAATATAGCACAAAAAATGAGAAAAGTTATTACTGTCCACGGAGAATATGAAAAAGATAAAAGCGAAATTTCTGATGGTGCTAATATAAAAAATAAACAAAAATTAGCAATGGAGAAACAAGACGTATTTTACAAAATAAATTTTAATGAAAATTTAGACACAACAAATTTTATATCCATAACGAACCACTTAGATATTGAAAAGAGAAATTCAATCGATGAATTAATAAATAATTACAAGCATACATTTGCTAAAGACAAATATGGTATTGGCACTGTAAAGGAATACGAAGCTAGAATAGATCTGACAATAGATAAGTATTGCAGCAAGCGACCGTACAGGTGCACAATAGAAGATAAAAAAGAAATAGAGCTGTTAAAGAGAAATCTTATAGAAGAATCATACAGTCCTTTTGCAGCCCCAGTAACTCTGGCGTTCAAGAAAGATTTCAGAGATCTCAACAAAATTATAATACCTCAATCGCAGCCATTTCCGCGAATAGAAGATTTAGTAATAAAAACGAGACATTGAAAATACTTTGCAAAACTAGACATCAATTCGGCGTTTTGGTCTATTCCACTAAGAGTAGAAGACAGAAGCAAAACGGGCTTTGTAACACAAGAAGGGCATTATCAGTGGACATACTTACTTTTTGGAATGAAAACATCGCCAGCCATTTTCCAGAGAATATTGAGCAATATAATTAAAAAACTCGAATTGTCAGGATTTACTGTAAATTATATAGACGATATATTGATATTCTCTAAAACCTTTAGAGAACATTTAAGACATTTAGAAAAGTTGTTGAATGCTATCACAGAAGAAGGATTCCGGCTTAAATTCTCTAAATGTGTTTGCTTCGAATACAGTAAGTTATCTTGGCCACATTATAAATTATAATACTGTTAAACCAATGAAAGATAATTTATAGGCAATACGTAATTTTCCAACTCCAACAACCCAGAAAAATATCCGCCAATTTTTAGGAATCACAACTACGTACCTAAAATCGCTGTTGTATTGGGGAGGGATCTAAAATTTGTTGGGTCACAAGAATGCCAAAAGGTTTTGGACTATTTAAAAGAATTTTTATGCACGGAGCCAGTTTTAACAATTTATGACCCTACGTTACCAATAAAAATCTATACAGACGGGAGTATCCAAGGACTAGGGGCTGTACTAAAACAGCCTCAACCAGACAGTGATACAGAGAAACCAGTTGCCTATTTTTCGAAGAAATTAAATAATTTAGAGAAAAAGAAAAAGGCAATATATATAGAAGCTTTAGCAATTAAAGAGGCAGTGCAGTTTTGGCAATACTGGCTGTTGGGCAGATCTTTCGAAGTTTACTCAGATCATAAGCCATTAAAAGATTTAAACATAAAAACTAGACCAGATGAAGAGCTAGGTGACATAACATACTACTTGTCACAATATGATTTTACAGTAAAATATAATCTAGGTAAATTTAACATAGAAGCATATTGATTAAGCAGGAACCCTGTATTTGAAGCACAAGAAAACAACGAAGATTTGTTAAAAACCGTAAATCTAATAAATTTAAAAAGTATTATAAACGATCAAAATAAAAACGAGAATTTAAAAAAAAAACAAAAAAACGTGTATGAGAAGAACAAGATATACTAGAGAAAGGAGAAAAACATGATATCAGAAGAATTCAGCAAAAAATTAATAAAAAATCTGCACGATCAATTCTGTCATATTGGCATAAACCAAATGACAAGTATGTTGAAACCGCACTACTCGGCAAAGAATTTATCGGAAATCGGTCAAGTAAAGTACGGATTAATGTCACAACTTGGTCCGGCGAAAAAACCATTCGAGATAATGTCGATTGACACGATCGGAGGTTTTGGTGGCTCAAGATCTACAAAAAAATATTTGCACTTGTTGGTGGACCATTTTACAAGATTCGCATACATCCTAACTTCAAAATTACAGTCAGCTAATGACTTTATAAAATTAACTAATATTATAGCAGAAAATGAAGAAATCGGAAAAATTCTAACCGACCAGTATCCAGGAATTAATTCAAAAGAGTACCTATAAAGGCTTCCTAAAAAAAAAATATACCGATTATTTTTACAGCGGTTTCTAACGGTTTAAATGAACGATTAAACCAAACTCTAATAAATAAAATCAGGTGTAAAGTAAATGAAAATAAAGGAAGAAAAGCTTGGACAACAGCGGCACATGAATGTGTGCGCAAATATAATGAAATGATACATACAGTAACAAAGTTTAGTCCGAAATACTTAGGTATTAGAAGGAACAAACACGTCGATATTACCGAACGAGTTGTCACAAATAAAAACACAGAGGGACATAAAGGAAGACAGAGAAAGAGCTTTGGAAAATAGCATAAAATACCACAAATTTAACAAACAACTGTACGACAAAAATAGAAAAAACTACAATTTTCAGGTAGGTGAGTCAGTGTATGTTGAAAACGGAAATCGTTTGAACAGAAAAAAATTGGACGAATTAAGAATTGGTCCATATAAAATAGAAGAAAAAGTGTCTGCATCAATTTACAGCATCAATACAGGACACACAGAAACGGAATCGAATTTCTTCCATATTTCAAAACTTATTCCAGTACAAGATACGATGTGTGAGGAAGAAAAATGAGATTTTTCTCTCCCAGGGGAAGGGAGGGGGCAGATGTAAGGAATATGCTCCTTTCTGCTCAATACAATGAGTCAGTAGGTTAAGGATCTGCACTTGCATCATAAAAATTACAAACTGTCAACGTCAAAACGTGATGTGTTTTGTTAATTAATAAATAAGAAACCTTTAGGATAATACAAGGATTATACAAGGAACACGATTGCGAAGAACAAACATTGAATGTTGTTTCTTGTATTGTTACAGTGAAACTATTCAGTTTGTTATTCCCTACAATCCTTGACTGTTGAAATAAATAATTCAATTATACATTACATTAATATCGACAAGAATTCAACACGATTCTTCGAACAAGAGAGTAAGACCTACTACAGTACAATATCTACAACTCCACCCTTGTATGTCCATAATGAGTTTTATAGTTTTTAAAAAGCTTTCTGAAACGGGTGAGCAGCTAGTTGAGCTGTTAAAGCAGATAAATCAGATAGAAACGATAATTGATTTGTTAATTCAATTGTGACACTATTTTTAAGGATTAATCTAATCATCATCTATCTAATCTTGAATGAAATTGACATATAATTGATAAAATTTTTATCTCCTTTAACAAGAGCACATCCCCGCCTCACTGAAGATAGTATCTGATAAATAATTAAGTCGCGGACAAGATAGGTACCTAAAGGAAGCGAAAATACTTACTCGATTGCAGAACATCGCTTTATCAAACCAGTTGCTTGACAGCTAACCAAAATAGACAAGAGGGATAGACCAACGTGAATAAACTTGACAGCATCCATTATAAAGATGTCATCGGAGGGAGCAAGGTGTCCAGTCTTTTAAAAAGCGAGCTGCTTGGCAATACTTATTTTTAAATTAGCCAACGATCAAATGTAACGTATAGAAATGTTGACAAATATCTCATGTGTGACATATGTCTATCTATGTTTTGGATTTAGGTTATTTTAGACAAATAAAACGACCAATTTTCTATTTTTAATTTATATTTATTAAAACAAAGGTACAAATTATCCAAATCCTCCAAAGACTATCCTTCAAACAAAGAAAAGATGCACATTATCAATTTTGTGAATTATAGATATACTTACTTTATTTTTCCTTCGTTTATTGGTAATGCACGCTTCATCTTCAAAATAATAAACGTCAAAACGATCGTGGTAATGAATAAAATGACGGTAATAGAAAGTAGGATTGCAATGGTCCTAAAATAAAAATTAAGAATTTAATATTATTTAAATTGATCAACGATTAAAGGCGAGCGTACGTTTTGTGCTTCGTTTTCGAAATCATATCTTCACTCGAAGAGGTATTACCACAATTATAATCGTCGTTCAAACCATCAACATCATCAGCTCGGCAATTAACTGCTTTATCAATAAAATCACTGCAATCCGGACATTGGCAGACATCATCCGAATCACAAACACCATTCAAGCATCTATCGCTGCAACTCATTTTAGGCAAGCAAGTTGAGGTTGCAACATCCAATTCGTAGCCATCCCAACAATTACAACCACCATCAGTACCACAACAGCCATTCTTGCAATCACCACAAGCCGATAGGCATCCACCATCATCGCTCAATTTAAATCCTTTATGGCAAGACTTCGTCAACTTGGTCGTATTATCTTCGGGGATTTTCAAACAGTTTCGTGGATTTATAGGATCGGGACGATATCCCAAGTGACAAACGCAATGTCCGCTTGAGGAACACTTCCCACCAATTCCGCACGAATCTTCATCGCAACGCTGCACGCATTCTAAACTACTATATGGATTCGGCGTGTAATTACCATTACAAGATTGTATGACGCTGTAGAAGCATCCAATCTCCGAACAGATCGGAGTCTTGTAAACGCGTTTGCATTCAGAAAATTGAGATGAAGGAATTGGGTCGTCGTCGAATGAATGGCAGAAATAAAAATCGCAAATTCCGTTTTTACATGGGGTATCACATTTGGTAACGCATTCGTTAGTGAATGGGTCCTCCATAAAACCGAGGTGTCCACACCACATTTTGTTGCTTTTAGAACTTGGACAACTAAGAACGTTATAATTAATTTTAAACAATATACGAATAAAAAAATAACAATAAATACTTACGTCATACTGTAGTGTTCCTTTTTAAAAGCCTTTAATTGGGAACTAATTAGAATTGGCAAGAGGAAAACGATAATTTGGACAGAATTCATTTTTAAAGGTTAAAGTAAGCTCGGGGAAATTTTACGAGAATGAAAGAAGATTAAAATGTTACTACCTTTTATTGTACAGATCTATTTTAAAAATAAACGTAGTAATAGTGGGAAAATGGAATTTCCAAATCAGAACTACTTAATATAACCGCAAATATCTATTAGTTGTCTTCACTTTTTTACAAAACATTATGCAAAGTTCAAGGCGAAGAAAACGTAATAGTTGAATCAGCTTTGCATTGTAAATATACAAAGTAAAATCGATATATTTTTTGAGGGAAAAACCTGTTTAAAAACTTCTGGACAACATCATTAAACATATAATTTTAGCGTTATTGTAATTGCATAAAAAAAAATAAAACCGATTATTTGTAAATCGCGCGTTTGGTACTTCTTTTTATTGGTTCAAAGTTCTAAGAATACATCTACGACAAACGTAGTAATGGTTGGTTAGTTAATTGGTCCCTATTTATTTGATCAACAACTAAACAGTGCCATGTTTCTTTATTTTCTGGTAAACCAATTGCCTATTTTATTGGAAGATGTTTTTGCAACTAGATGGTTGTCCAGCATATTTCTCAAGAAGAAGATCTAAGATTTCGCCAGAGGTGGATTTGGCGAGGATGAGGGCCTCCCCGATCCCCAGACCTCACCTGTTTGGACTTATATCTCTGGGGTCGGTTGAAAGATATTGTTTACAAAATTCCATTATCAACGAGAGACGACATCTCTTATTATATCAAAAAGCGCGCTCTAGCGGCATCACTAGGAAATAGACATATCACAGGAAAGATAGGTTTGATGGAACAATAAATGCTTTTTTCAATGAGACCAAGTTTGTTAAAATCAGTTCAGTCGTTTAGAAGTTACAGTTGTTTATTTTAAAAAACATTTAATTACCCCCCACCACTTTATTTTAATAGATACGTCAAAAAGTGTTAAACAAAAATTGCTCGAGTAAAGCTTAGCTTTTGAAAGCATATATTTTGTGGTAAAATTTACAGGATGGATTTCAGTGAAAAATAACTTTAAATGTTTAAGATGCCGGTTACGCCCCCTGGCGACCATCTTGGATATTTGAAAATATTTTCCACGGTCTTCTTTTGACCACTTTAGTCTTAAAAATTTTTACCGCAAGTCTCTACGACGAATAGTTTCAGAGATACAGCAGTTTGAATTCTTATCTGACCACCCTGTACAAGCATTGTTATACAGGGTGTAACAATAGTGCGATATTCTTCCATATCTCCATTTTTATGCAAAATGCAACAAATACATATTTAAATAAAAGTTGTTTAATTTTATGAAATCTATCACTTAAAATTATTCTACGATATACAGGGTGTTTAGTTTGCCCGTCACCATCAGTATATTTACATTTTTAAACGGAACACCCTATATATGATCACATTTTTCTATTGCCTAAGGCAACTTTATACAGGATCATATTCAACTATTTTCATTAGTTTACAAGATATTGACATTTGTTTGAAAATTTTGACATTTAGCTCTCTTCAGAGAAAAATGCCATTATTTCGGTAACGGAAAAATGTAACATCATGAAACTTAACATAACGTTAGAAGCATCTCATATGATGACAATAAACAGATGTAGACTTAAATACGTTATACAGAGTGTTCTAGAAATCAATATCTTTTTGAAACAATTGAAATGCGAAAATATTTATTTTTTCAAATTGAAACACTATATTTTTATGGGTTAGTTTAAAGCGAAATTTAATTATCTATTACAAACGCACATGATTCACGCGAAATGTGGTGATGGGCAAAAACCAGGATGTTTTCACTTTTTTGATCATTTAAATAAATAATAAGAGTTTTCCTCCTCACAATCTAACACATATTCTACTATAATAGGTAAAACTGCTTGTTTATTCATTCTCAAAAACACGAAATGTTAAATAACCATATGTCAAATAACAAAACACCCTATCAGCTGGGAAGAGGTTTGAGAATAAAATTCTAAAATTAACTTTCTACCGGTGCAATTTTCGAAAACGCCTCATAAAAGAAATTGAAATGATTTGTGTCACATTGCAAGCAAATAGGAAAGCAACACTAGTTCCATTTACGAAAAGAAGAAAGCTGGATGGCCTAAAACTACCAATATAATATTTTTTATGATTGGCTTTTGACTCGAAGTTAACATGGAATAAATCATCTTGACCAGATGATAGAAAAGTGCAAACGAGCACTAATGACCACCCCCAGAACAATTGGCAAAACATTTAAATTGAAGCCAGGTATGATGCAACTGGCTGTATATTGCAGTAGTAAGACCTATGCTGTCTGATATGGTGGACTAAAACTACACAGAAGCAAGCAAGTGCAAAGCTCACAAAAGTACAGAGGTTGGCTCGCCTGTGGCATCATTGGGACAACAAAAAGCATGCCAATAGCTGCTATAGGGGCATGTAGACTGAAATGTGGTGGAAACTGGAGAGACCAGAACACTTCAGGACACACCAGTATAACGACTAATATTTGAGATAATTGATTCCCAAACTCTCAACCCACCAACAATAAACCCTTCAAGGTTGTACTAGATTGGGATAAGTGGAGAGAAAAACAGAAACCAGTGGACCAAAACCAGATCTGGTACGCAGATAGGTAAATCATAAAGAATATATGACACTAGGGCAATATACCACTGTATACCAAACGCAAATACTACCAATAGCACATGTGGTCTAAAAGCATTAGAGAGACAACCAAGGGAGCAGGATAGCCAAGCGGCCCTAAAGACACCAGCAGCTTATCAGATAACCTCGAGGTTAGCTTCGGATTGCCTGGAAAACCTAAGAAGCCTGGCCAAACACAACAAGGTAACCTTGGTGTGGGTGCCTGGGCATAAGGGTGTAGCAAACAAGCTAGCAAGAAAATAAATTCATTGACATTCGAAGTAATTTGAATTTGTCAAAAGCCAGTAGTTAGGTGCAGATGGGAGCACCAAAATTTGATAATACTTTTGTTTTGGTAAAAGGATTAGGAAATGCGCCAATAAAAACATTCGCATCTGAAGTAAAAGTCAGTGAACGCATTCTTAAAGCCGACATCCATGTTGTGCCCGACGAGGTGTTTATAAATACTATGACAGAATACAGATAGATAGGAGGTTGATTTCGTTTGACGTTTACGTAGCTAACAAAAAAAAAATGATTACATTTCTGATTAAGAAAACATTAATGTGGTATTTTTATTAAATTCAAAATTCAAGATTTGATATTTTTTCTTGTCATATTTATTAATAACACAGGCCTACAGAAAAAAAATGCTTTGGTGCCAAGAGCCTTTGAACTGATTTTTATTGTATTTGTGGCACTGAAGCCAAATATGAAATCCGTTTTTATCTATCAGCTCTCCTTTTATAGATATGGCACTGGCTTCAAGATTGAAGGATAAGAATTTACTGGAACAAGGTAAAAAAATTACTTTTTATCGACCAAGCGAAAAGGATCTGCATCTACTCTTTAATCAAGAAGACAATCTTACTTTTTGTTTAGACGTTAGGGGGCTCTTGGAAAAAATGGGACTTCCACAATACGATGCAAATCATTGGCGTTTGTTTATTGATAGCTTCAAGCGTAGTTTAAAATGTGTTCTTCTTCACAATAGTAACAAATTTGACTCAACACCGATTGCTCATTCAACTGTAATTAAAGAACGATATGATATAATAGTCCTGGTCTTACAGAAGATAAAATACCATCAAAATTGCTGGGTAATTTGTGTAGACTTGAAAATGGTAAATTTTCTTCTTGGGCAGCAAAGTGGTTTGCACAAAATATCCTTGTTTCTTGTGCCTCTGAGATAGCAGGGACCACTGGATAAAAACAGAGTGGCCTAAGAGAGAAAACTTTGTTGTTGGGCAAAATAACATTATCAACATCATCTTACCACCCCTGCATATAAAGCTAGGCCTAATGAAGCAATTTGTTAAGGCTCTTGATGCTAATGAACCATGCCTTCGCCTATATACATAGGAAGAAAGCTGCCCTTACAAAGGATTCGGCTTTTATCAAATCAATGAATGAGATCGAAAAAAAAAATTTTCAGGGAAATAACAAAAATGAAAACTATCTTGAGCTAGTAAACCGTAGCCTCTCCTCATTACACATAGTGGTGGAGGGAGCGGCCCTTGCGGCTATGCACAGACTGACCAGGGCGGGGACTGGAAGGGGCGAGACTCCGCATCAGAGAGCATGGACATCTCAAGCCGGGCTCTCCCACTTCTAAGCCTACCAAGTGATGAAATGGTCAAGGAATATAGCTTTGAAAGGAATTTCCTACCAAGCTAAGTAATAAGAGAGAGTGGGTAGGAGAACACTCTACGTACTCCCTAAAGGAAAACACTATCAAGTGGTATGTGGACGGGTCTAAAAACCGATAAAGGAACAGGTGCAGGCATACTTGGGCCAGGAACCAAATATTCCGAGCCAATGGGGACATACCCCAGCGTCTTCCAAGCGGAGATCAATGCAATTGGAAGATGTGCTCAGCTGAACCTTGACAGGAACTATCGGAAGCAGAGCATTGCAATTTTCTCCGACAGTCAAGCAGCCCTAATGGCGCTGAGCTCTAACACCATCAGCTCGAAATTGGTCTGGGAATGTCTTGATAGATTAAACAATCTGGGCAAGAATAATAGAGTTGCACTATACTGGGTACCAGGACACACTGGAATCAGAGGCAACGAAGAAGCTAATTCACTAGCAAAAAAGGCCCCTACAACCCCGTTTGTGGGACCTGAACCGTTCTGTGGTATAGGGACGAGCACCTACAAAAAGGAACTTAAAGATCGGGAAGAGAGCCTCAGAGCATCTTCCTGGTCTGAGACACTCCAAGATCTTCCTTGGAAACTACAATAAGCATAGAGCAAAAACTTTGCTGGAACTTAGAATAGAATAGAGGAATAGATTGCGCATCCTCACAGGGTTCCGTACAGGGCACTGTCACCTTGGTGAACACATGGCAAGGATAGGTCTAAAACAGAATAGCGACTGCAGGTTCTGCGGGGCTGAGGATGAAAATCCGAAACACCTGACATCTTACTGCACCGCCATCATAGAAACCCGAGCCAGCCATCTCGGTAAAGACGTTATAGACGAAGAAGACATACCTTCCCTGAAACCATCACAGCTAATGCAGTTTATCAAAGCTCTTGGACTGAATGGGGAGTTGTAGGAGCGGGCATACCCCCAGCAGCTTACAGCTCACGCAAGGGGGCACAATAGATCAATGGGTCGCAGCGCAATATCACCCTCATTTCAAATCTACAATCTAGTAAACCGTATGCTGGATAACTTTCAATCTCTTGGATGTAATATGAGCATCAAAGTCCACTACCTACATAGCCAGCCACTTGGATTGTTTTCCTGAAAATTTAGCTGAAGAACAAGGTGAAAGATTTCACCAAGACATTAAAACGATGGAAACCAGAGCTGAAAAGGGGAAACTAATGGCATATTTGGATTCAGCACCACAAATATACTAAAAATCCGCTCTAAAAACTTAAGCACCAAAACCACTGTAGACCTGTGTAATATAAAAAAAAAAGAAAATAGGTAGACACTATCATTTATTGTACACTTTAAGAAAAAACTATAAAAAATACATACATAAGTATCATCTTACGATTCTACGATTAGACCTTTAACAGCGACTACCCTCACAGGTCATTATTTGTTCGTCAGATTAATCGAAAGATTGAGACCTCCAGCATCTTTATGGAAAACTATAGACTTATCTCAGACTGAAGTACTGATTACAAGGCGATTTTATTAGCAGGTTAAGGGGCGGTTTATCCAGCATCAGAAAAGAGATGATTGATCAATGAAAATGAACGTAGAAAGGTGCCCAATAAAACAATTTTGTACAAATTATTCTGATCCTTCAAACAGTATTCCCACAATTATAATCGGCGTCTAAACCACCAACATCATCAGCTCGGCAATTAACTGTTTTATTAATGAAATCACTGCAATCCTGACATTGGCAGACATCATCGGAATCACAAACACCATTCAAGCATCTATCGCTGCAACTCATTTTAGGCAAGCAAGTTGAGGTTTCGACATCCAATTCGTAGTCATCCCAACAATTACAACCACCATCAGTACCGCAACAGCCATTCTTGCAATCACTACAAGTCGATACGCATTCACCATCATCGCCCAATTTAAATCCTTTATGGCAAGTCTTCACCAACTTGGTCGTATTATTTTCAGGGATTTTCAAACAGTTTCTAGGATTGGTGGGATCGGGACGATATCCCAAATGGCAAATGCAATATCCGAACGTGGAACATGTTCCTCCCTTCCCGCACGAATCTTCGTCGCAACGTGGCAAGCATTCGTAATTCGTGAATGGATTGTGCGTGTAATTACTATTACAAGATCCTATCACCTTAGGAGTGCATGCGGTTTTTGAACAAATCGTGCTATAAATGCGTTTACACTCAGGCAAATAAGCTACACTAATAACATCGTCATCGGAAGAATAACAGTAACAAGAATCACAAATTCCGTCTACGCAAGGACCATCGCATTTTGGAACACATTCGTTAATAAATGGGTCCTCGACATGATCCACATATTTACACTTAAGTTCATTGCTTTTATAGTTTGGACAACTAATAATGTTATATTAAATGTTAAATTATATACGAATAAAAAATAATTAATCCTTACGTAATACGGTAACACTTTTTTGTCAAAGTTTTGATCTGGCAATTAATTAAAATTGGCAAAAGGAACGAAATAATTTGAACAGAATTCATTTTTAATCGTTCAAATGAGTTCGACGAAATTTCACAAGAATGCAAGAAGACGACCTTTTATTCTTCATGTTTATTTTAAGAGGAAACGTGGTAATAGTGGGAAAATGGAATTTCCAAATTAAAACTGCTTAATATAACCGCAAATATCTAACGAACGCAAGCTTCTTGTTTATCAGTTGTCTTGTCTTTTTTACTTCCGATTTCACATGACGCCGATTGTATTACAAAATCTACATTAACCGGGGACTTTGTGGGATAATGAGTTAAAGAGGAAAGAACTTGTTAATAATATGCATCAACATATAAACGTTGTGCAAGGCGTTTGTGGAAACTCAAGGCGATGAAAACGTAATTGTTGAGTCAGCACACAGGAATGTAATTAATAAACAAAGATTACCGCAATAATGTGAAACGTGAAGAATTAATTAAGTCAAGGGTTTCCAAATCGCTTTTTGGTTTAGTCCTGTAGTTTATTTTTTTTTATAGGGAGTTGTCAAAAATTTTATTTATAGAAAAGATGTCCCACAAAACGTGGAAGAACTCAGAGATCAACTCTAGAATGTCCTCGCTAGACTAACTATAGAAGAATTAGTAGACAGTGTGACATGGATATTATTGTCATCTCTTTTAACCGGATGTATTCATAGCAACCGTGATTGAACCTTTACTAGCTCTAGTCGTAGTCAAGCTAAGTTAAAGGACTTTCTTAGTATTAAGATAATTCAATTTGGACACAATCATGAGGGATGAATGAGCGCTCCAATCATCGTCGTGGTGGAAAAGTATTTTTTCCAGCTGCAAACTAGATCGTTTCTCGAATCGAATCAATAAATCTCTCTAGTATTGCCCTGTGATCGTCCTTCCCTTCTGCAGATAGTCGATGAGGAATTCCAAAAAATGGTCGTCATGATCTTTCCGGCCGATGGAACCGATTCCTTTATTCGAAGCTGATTTGCCCGGCAAATCCATTGCTTCGACTATTCCTTAGTCTCCGGTACGTAGTGATGGATTCAAGTCTCATCCACGGTTACTAAACGCATTATAACCCTTACTAACTAGATTATAAGTTTTTAAATAATGTTAATAGGGGGCACCTCTGTTCAGTACCTTTCCTAGAGATTTTTTCAATTTAAAATATGAAAAAGGTACAAATATGTCTGAATATATTAGCAAAATAAAGAATTTAGTTTATCAACTGAAGAATTTGAAACAACCTCTCGAAGAAAACATATCTACGATGCCTGAGAAATACAAATTTTTTTTAAACAGATTTCAAGATTATTAATTGAGGAATTAAGAAATAAAGATTAAGAAATAGAAAATACAATCTTCTGAAAGGGTTTGCAATCGAACCGAATGTTTTTCAATATAATATATGCAAGAAACATAATCATGTTGAAGAAAATTGCTTTTTTAGGAGAACAAAACGAGAAGGGCAAAGTAGTAAGAATAGAATTGCGTTTTTTTTTGCCGAAAAGGAGGAAACTAGTTTAAAAAGAAATGGAAAGTTTTGTAGTTGATTCTGGAGCATCATCACATATGTCAAATTCAATAGAAACATTCATATCATTAAAAGAGATCGACACAAACATATCTGTTGCGAAAAAGGATGAAGATCTGAAAAGACTGAGGGGACTGAATGCTTTCTTAAAAATGTTATTTATGTACCGGAACTTAGTAAGAACCTAATTTTTACAAAAGACAGGGTGATAATACTGAAAGATGATAAGTAAGCAATGGAAGGAAGAAAACAAAAAAACGGACTTTATATCGTACAAATTAACAAGCAAGCCAAATCGATGTTAGCAGAAAATAAATTTAAAAAAGCTAACACGACTAAAGAACAAACCGGTGCAAAAAAGGGTAAGAAGAATAGGAAGAAGAAAGATGATAGTGATGAAAATATATATATAAAAGTGAACCCTCTGATGTGAAACCAGAATCAACTGTTTCGGAAGAAGAAAAGGTGAAATTGGTAGTCGAAACGAAAGTGGATGTGAAAGCTGAAGATGAGACGGGTGTTGGTAACCCTTTACAAATTGCAAATAAATCAGATTTTCTAGTTTGAACCAAAATAAATAGTGACCGAAAGAGTTAATATGTTGCTTCAAGCTCATTTTCTTGTAATTCTTCAATAAACAACTCTAACATTGGTGACGTTAAACTGTTACAGTCTTCTCTCCAGGGCGTAGTGAACCAAATTCCAACTTTTATGGGGTGCAAATGGGAGAGGAATGAATTGGGATGAAAATGTAATTTTGTCTCGACAGCTCGTTGGGGTGAAGTAGGTATATCATAAGCCTGTAACATTATAATTAATTGACGCCATGGTTTAGTATAGTTGTGATCTAAACAAGTTCGTACATCTTCAATTTTGTTCTCTGTGACCAGATGATTTGCATTCCGATAGGTTTTCCATTTCTCCAATTAATGTTGGTGTGGTCATAAATATGTCATAAAGTAATGAAAACGTGAAACCACAACATAAGGACTTCTAACACTTATATAGAAAAGTGTGTATTCCTCAAGATCTCTCGGAGAAGGTAACTGACTGCGATAGTTTGGCTTGAAGCCAAGGGCAATAAGTGGAAGAAGAAAAAGAGCTATGCTTACCGTCTAAGTAATTGAAGCCTGATACAATATTTGTCTAGTCCAAATTACAATAAAAAATTGATAAAAAGTTAAGAGAGCTTTTTTCGTCACAATTGAGCAAAGAATAAAAACATATTTTTATTTTTAGAGAAATCAGCGGCGTCCTATTTTTTTCTTGAAAAATAGCCTGTGACGTGCCAATACGCGCGCCACTGGTACAATTAAAACATCGTGTTGTATTGCAAATTATGTGTCTCACACAGCTATTAACACGCCTAAAATTTGATTATGATATCTCAAGCCGTTTCGGAAAAATCTAATTTTTACTGTTTTTTTTTTTAATTAAACTTCAACACGCTGTAGATCGGTAACGAAGCGTTGGCGGACCTATGTTTATATGAACTTTTTGTATAAAATGACCTGAGCAATCACCCCTTTAATATTGCCGCATCTTTTTTAAGCACCCTGTATAATATGAAATTGGTTATCTGAACAAAATAAATATTTTGTTGAAATCATTCAAAGAGCATATAATCAACTTTTACGTAAAATTAAAATCAATAGTGAACTGACAGATGAAGTTTACCTATAAGATGTTAAGTATCTATAATTCATCTTTCCCTAAATTATATTGTTTACCAAAAATACATAAACCTGAAATTCCCATCGTCCTATTATTAGTTGTGTATACTGTACTTTTTTTTTAATGTGTGGTGGGTGCTTAGTTGCAGTGACTACATATAGTTCATCTAAATTTCTTGCAAAAATACTCACTAATGGATTGGCTAACTTAACAGACTATAATATTAAAGATACTTTTACATTTGTGAATTTTATAAACGGTTTTACCTTACCGGAAAATTATATTTCGATATCTTTGGATGTAATTTCTTTATTTACGAAAATATCATCAGAGTTGGTTTTTAAGATTATTAATGATAAATGGGAAATAAAGATTTTTATTATAAAGATGTATCTTTCGGGTATTGCCGTGGTTGTTGTGACAAACTTGACGTTTCGCTGATCATACTGTCAGCTTCTTCAGAAGTTCTCTAAAGACTGATGTTGATGTCTTCTGCTCCAGTCCCTGTTCCGCTCCAGTGATGCGTATCCGTTCCAGTCCGCTGAACCGTATCCGTTGTCGTTCTCTGATCCGTGTCTGATGCTTCTCCTCAATTCGTGTTAGATGATCTCGGATGCGTCCTCGTTGGTCCTTGGTGCTTCGGGCTCTCCAGCACTAACTTCCATACCTTACTTAATCTGTATCCGTCTTCCCGGATTCTTCATTATTTCCAGGGATTCTCTTACTATCCGTGTGTAGTAGTGATTGCTTTTGGCTAGTATCTTCACGTCATTGTAGTCGATTACGCGACTGCTTCCGGTGTGGTAGCGTTCAGCTACTGCAGATTTTCCAGTATTTCCCTGTTCGACATCTCTGCGATGCTCTTTCACTCTGCACTGTATACTGCGCCCGGTTTGTCCAATCCCGCACTGGCATTGAAGTTCGTAGATGCCTTTAGCTTGTAGTCTCGGTATGGAGTCTTTGTTGGATGGAAGCAGTTCTTTTATTTTCTTGACTGTGATGAACCTGACGTTGACGTTCTTCTTCTCCAAGGTTTTCTTCAGTCTGTCCGTGACTCCAGCAATATACGGCAGGTGTGCGTATCCTGCTGGCTTTAGTTCTGAGTCATCCTTCTGTTTCTTTTTGGCTCCGGCTAATCTCCGAATCTCCTGTGGTTTGTAGCCGTTCTTCTGGAGTGCATCTTTGACATGTTGAATTTCCTCGGTTTTGTTGGTAGCATCACTAATCATTTCCGCTCTATGTAGTAGTGTAGTGACCAGGGATCTTTTCTGTTGTGGATGATGATGTGAGGTTGCGTGTAGATATCGGTCCGTATGCGTCTTCTTGCGGTATACTCCATGTCCCAATTTTCCACTGTCGTTGCGTTTTACCAATACATCCAGAAAAGGTAAGCAGCTAATGTTGATGTTGGCATGTTGTCTGTTGATGTGTTCCTTGAATGCGTGTAGATTGTCCATACCGTGAGGCCAGATCACGAATGTGTCATCCACGTAGCGGTACCAGCATTTCGGTTTCTTGTCACTAGAGCTGATGGCTTGTTCTTCAAAGGTTTCCATAAAAATATTAGCGATGACTGGTGAGAGTGGTGATCCCATGGCTGCGCCGTCTTTCTGCTCGTAGAAATCTCCATTCCATAGAAAATAGGTGGTGTTTAAACATAGTCTTGCGAGGATACCGAAGGATGAAATAATCACCCAAGTGGAATGTGCAATAAGGACCTTACCAGCAGAAGAAGCGGAACAAATAAGACACGAGACGTGCAAAATACTCTGCAAAGCCAAACCACCAACCAGAAACATCTTCAAGACACTACTACCCACGGATAGTAAGAGAATCCCTGGAAATAATGAAGAATCCGAACAACTTCAACCGGGAAGACGGATACAGATTAAGTAAGGTATGGAAGTTAGCGCTGGAGAGCCCGAAGCACCAAGGACCAACGAGGACGCATCCGAGATCATCTAACACGAATCGAGGAGAAGCATCGGACACGGATCACAGAATGACAACGGATACGGTTTAGCGGACTGGAACGGATACGCATCACTGGAGCGGAACAGGGACTAGGTATATAACGAGGAGCAGAAGACATCAACATCAGTCTTTAGAGAACTTCTGAAGAAGCTGACAGTATGATCAGCGAAACGTCAAGTTTGTCACAACAACTACGGCAATACCCGAAAGATACATCTTTATGGAACAGTGGCCGTGAAAGCCTACATTCGATTATAAGATTTTTATTATTAAAGGACCGAAAAACCCGTACAAATATTATTGTTTAATTTGATTATTGTAAGACGAGCTTATTTTATTTATTAAATTTTTTCAGTATCTTGACAAATAATTTTTATTGTTTATGGTTGATGCAGACATAACACTGACATACAACCTGAATCTACAAAAGTGACTGTAGAACAGCCGTTTACAATAGTAAATATTTAGACAAATCTCCTGTACTAGTTGTTTTAAATTCCATGCTCTCGACTGTACAAGATTTTATTGCAAACCAGCGTACATTTTCGGAAATAAAATTTCTATACTATATATTTTCATATTCCTATTTAATATCAAAAATATGTACATTCTAACCTAACTTTATACTGTCAAATTTGACAGTTAACATTAAATAAGTATTAAATAAAAATAATAAGATGTTGGTATTTACAAATGAGTTATGGGATGAAATTTGTGTATCACTCTTCTTCGGCAGTTCACGAAGAAAGCTCCGATAACACGATTTACGCCTAGACTAGACAAATTCGTCGAACAGGATCCTTTAGAAGAAAAAAAGAATGCATATTATACATAAAATTTACAATTTAATGATAAAAGGTAATTTTTATTGATAAACTTACTTTACTTTTCCTTCATTTACTCGTGAATCATGCTTCCTCCCATAAACAATAAACGCTAAAACGATCGTAGCAGTCCAGATAATAAAGGTAATATAGATCAGAATTGTAATGCCCCTAAAATAAATCTGAAGAAATTAATATTATTTAAATCAATTAACGATTAAAGATGAGCTTACTTTGTGTGTGTTTTGTGCGAAATCGCATCCCCATCCGAAGAGCTATTTCCCCAATTATAATTGGCGTCCACATCAACTATATTATAAGCAGTATCATTTTGATCAACTTGAAAACGAACTAGTTTCTTAATATAATCACTACAACCCGGGCATTGGCAGGCATCATCCGAATTACAAATTAAATTCAAACATTTATCCCTGCAACTCATTTTAGGGACGCAATTCGAGGTTGCGACATCTAATATGTAGTTCCCCCAACATTGACAAACACCATCGGTACCGCAATAACCATTCTTGCAATCACCGCAAGCGGATACGCATTCACCATCTTCATTTAATTTAAAACCTTTATCGCAAATCTTCTCCAACTTGGTCGTATTATGATTTTCGTCGATTTTTAGACAGATTCGTGGATTCGTAACATCCGGACGATAATCTTCATGGCAAATGCAATGTCCCAATGGGGAACATGTTCCTCCTTCACCGCAGGAATCTTCATCGCAACGTAACAAACATTCGTCGTTAGTGTATCGATTCAGCGTGTAATTACTATTACAGGATCTTATCGGATAAATATCACATCGATCTTCAGTACAAGTACCGCTCAAAACGATGCGTTGACACTCAGGAAAATAAGCTGATCTAATAATATTTTTATCGGATGAGTGACAGAAACAAAATTCGCAAAATCCTTTATTACAAGGACCGTCACATTTTGGAACGCATTCATTATTGAGCGGATCCTCTATATGAGTGGTTGATTTGCATTTATTTTTAATAATTTTATTGTTGAACTTATAATAATTATCACAGCTGAAAATAGATTTGATTCAATCTACGAATAAAAATGGTAATAAATACTTACGGAATATTATAACATTTTTTTTCTAAAGCGTTAAGCTTACAACTTATTAAAATTGGCAAGAGTAACAAGATAATTTGAACCGAACACATTTTATAAACGTTAAAGTGAGCTCGATGAAATATCACAAGAATAAAAGAAAACTAGAATGTTATTACTATTTATTTAAAATATTTATTTGGGAGGAAACGCTGTAATGGTGGGAAAATGGAATTTCCATACGTCAGAACAACTTAATAAACAAACCGCAAATATCTACAGTACGCAAAACTCTTGTTTATCAGTTCTCATCACTTTTTTACGACCAAATTCGGATGATCAATAAAAAATATTATGCAAGGTGTTTGTGAAAACTGTAGGCGACGAAAACGTAATTGATCGGTTAAATTTGCATCGCAAATATGAGAAAATCATAAACGAATATTATTAATAAATAAACGTTAAGTGAATATTTGCGA
This sequence comes from Holotrichia oblita, assembly GCA_023690525.1. Lineage (NCBI taxonomy): Eukaryota > Metazoa > Arthropoda > Insecta > Coleoptera > Scarabaeidae > Holotrichia > Holotrichia oblita. The sequence goes on from CM043020.1 coordinate 112,848,314, forward strand.
GACAGACACCTCGATTAGAATTTTAAATGAGTGATTGTATCAGTGGAGTTCCCTAATTCTTGGTATTAACGTCAAAATCCCAGTGACTGTATGTTTAATAATAATAATAATAATAATAATAATCTTTATTCATTTGACACACAAAAACACAAATAAAACAGAGAACAATAAAATTAGAACTCCTTTAGCCGTCACTACTCGCTGCCATTTCTGCAATACCGTCAAAATACTCTTGAGTTGAATAAATGCAGTTTTGTATGAGAAAAGACTTTAATCTCAGATTTAAGACGTAAACCAAATATGTGGGGTGAATTACCGCTGATTGATTGATGAATATCATTATTACAAATAAACTTATTTTTATTTTTGTATATACAGGGTGAGGTATTAGTGCGTCAAAGCCCAATATATCCATTAATATTAAAAATATCACAAAATGTTATATACATAAATCATAGACAGTCTTAAGCTACCTACATACTTTAAAATTATTTTCGTGTATACAGAGTGTTTCATATTGCCAGGGTGAACCAAACATACATTTTCTTAAATGGAACATACTATATATTATTTCAAATTTAGATTAAACATACATTCCTCATTCTTTCGATATAAGGTTTCAACCGAGTTATACCGAGTATTTCAGAAGTTATGGTCAATTGTGTGTTCAACGTCCTGTGTATTCCACACGAAACAACTTGACATTTTTTTTTGTATTGGAATGACTTTTTTATATTGTTAGTTTTATAGCAAAGTTTTATTTTACCAATATTGCGAAAACTGTGTACAGGGTGGGCAAATTTCGATGTTTTCATAAGGGATCCTGGTAACTATAGGGGAAAGTCGGGTAAAACGGTCCCCACCGGTAAAACGGACCCTTCCTATTTTTCACATAATATACACAAATTCAGTGTTCTGCTTCAACGACTACATTCCGAACTACTACTGCCATCTGTACAATGAACTGAAAAGATGTAGGATGCATAAACAGAACTCTAGTTTTATTACCTCCAAAATACCACGCTTTGTTGTTATTTTCGCGCTGTGTGAAATAGTGCTTATAGCTGTTTTAATTGAGGTAAGTTCAAAGTATCTGTATTATTCTTAAAATGTATCTTTTCCCGCATATTTTTCTCCTCTTGCCTTAATTCTACATGTGAAGATTTCTTAATTAAAGTTAATTTGTATATTGGGTTGTTCTTTGAGGTAAAATGGCTCCTTTTCGTTGAGGCAAGTTGCAGTCTGCAGTTTTGTTTAATCCACCTAAAAGCAATTGTTCTAATTGTACCAGTACTTAAGATAAATGATTAATAATTATTTAATTTATGTTTTGGTTTTAGTAATAAGAATGGTTCGAAATTATATACCTACGAAAGACAACAAGGCAACAGTGGAATGATGAGTCAATGCGCCTCGCATTATTAGAAATTTCTAATGGCATGCCATATAAGAGAGCTGCTAGAATTTATAACGTTCCGTTAACTACTTTAAAAAGAAGGGCAAAAAATCGCAATAAATTCGCAACAGGCCATATAAAGTGTATTGGAAGATTTACTTCAACTTTGCCAAAAGAATTGGAGGCATCTCTAAAACAATATGCGTTAGAGATGGAAGAGAGGTTATTCGGCCTAACAAAAAAGAACATTTGCGAAATGGCTTATGATCTTGCAGAAAAAAATGGTATTAGCCATAGATTTTCTAAAGATAAAAGAGCAGCTGGCACCGCTTGGTTTAGAGATTTCTTGAAGAGAAATCCACAGCTTTCTTTCAGAACACCTGAGGCAACCTCAGCTGCCAGAGCAAGAGGATTTAATAAAGTAGCAGTAGCGAAGTTCTTTACAATTTTAGATGAAGTTGTAAATAAATATAATTTTGATCCAATGAGAATTTATAATATGGACGAATCTGGTATACAGACAGTCCCTAGTAAGCTACCCGAAATTTTAGCCCATAAAGGGCGCAAGCAGGTCGGTTTTCTAACGAGTGCTGAAAGAGGTCAAAATGTCTCTATTGCTCTTTGTGTCAACGCGACTGGTCAGTTCATTCCGCCAATAATAATATTCCCTCGAAAGCGAAGGAATGAATTATTATATCAAGGTGTGCCTTATGGAACACTTTGTCTTTACAATGAAACTGGATACATGAAATGTGAGACCTTTATTAAGTTTCTGCAGCATTTTCAACAGCATACACAATGTTCAATTGAAAACAAGGTCCTGTTGCTACTTGACGGGCATTCAAGCCACAAGTCTCTTGAAGCTATTGAATTTCGCAGGCAAAATGGCTCATGAGCTGCAACCCTTGGACGTGGCGATATTTTCACCGTTAATGACTTATTTCAATGAAGAAGTTGTTCTATGGCTTAAGGCGAACCACGGAAAGGTAGTAACATTGTACAACATTTCTAGTTTGTTTGGAAAAGCGTATAGAAGAGCCGCCACCCTCAATAATGGACTCAGTGGATTTGAGAAAACGGGCATATTTCCTTTTAACCCGAATATATTTCCAGATTGGAAATATAAACCGTCCTGTACAACAGATCGTCCCATGGAAATGTCAACTGATACTGAGTTAAATGTATCCGATCACGATAAAGAAAGAACTCCTTCTCGTCAGAGGAATAAGTCTCTCCGAATTTGTAGCACATCTAGGGCCCCTTGCAAAAAATCTTCCTCAGATGAATCAGAGGAATGGGAGGCAAGTGAACGATCTTCGAACGAAGAAATGAACTCGTCCGCATGTGAAGCTTCATCGGTATTGAATATTACCTCGAAAGAGGTAACTCCATTCGATATTTCTCCACTACCTGTAACACCTTCTCAGACCAGAAGTTCTAAACCTTCTCACGGAGCTATTGTGGTTACCTCCACGCCAAATTATCTTTTGGTCAAACAAAAACCGAAACTATCAGGCGTTTCACAAACTAATAGATCACATGTAAGCAGAAAGGTGTTTACAAAACAACGCAAACAGAAAAAAATTAATAGCGACAACACTCCTTGTATCTTCTGCTCAGAATTATTCAGCGAATCACGCTCCAAGGAGGTGTGGACAATTTGTGCCAACAATGGTGTCATTTGCTGTGTGCAGGTGTTACGGGAAATCAAAAAATATACATTTGCGATTTTTGCAAGTCAAGGCCTTCTAAGTTGACAAAATAAAGTAGGGTCCATTTTACCCTTGTACGAGGACCATTTTACCCTATGCATGAGGTAAAATGGTCCTTTTATATCTTGTTCTTTTTTATATATTTTTATAGTTCTTTTTATACTTAAAGGCAGTAAAATACATTTTGGAATCATGTTTATATTTTCTTAATAAATTGTAGACCATTCATCTGTTTTTTCCTAATGTTTAGCTCATTTAAATGTTAAAGGGGGCATTTTGCCCCACTCTCCCTAAGAGGTATCAAAACACGGACCACGCGTCCTCCATCTGTTTTTTTCGAGAAGGGGATGATGGTGAAAACCAAATTTGGCTATCGGCTTTCGGCTTCGAGTTATCCCTGAAAATTCGATTTTTCCCATTTTCGTTTTATCACGATATCTCGGCTATTTATGAAAATTGACAAAAATGACTTTTACGTTCTTCAGGCACTTTTTTGATTAGATTGCAATGGCGTTGGAGAATTTTTGAAAAAATTTTCGAAATTCGAGGTAGGACATAAAGTTGTATTTTTTTATATGGAACATATAGTTGGCTATGATATCATTAAAAAGACGATTTTTTTGCCATTTCAATGATATACATCATGTGGGGTCTATTCGTTCGTTTTCACTGTATTATAGCAAAAAATTAACATTTTCCATTGATTTTCATCATTTCATTGCTTTTTGTTAGTAGGCGTGTGTCATTCAACATACATGAATCTGTCAGTAGGTTTATAAATAGTATCAATAGTTTAAGTTGATTATTTGATTGTTGCTTCATATTAAAATTATAAATTTACGATGGCTTATGAAAATTACGAAAAGTATGATATGTTGGAATGCTTTATTCACAATAATCTATTTTTGGAAGACTTTTTTGGCTTGAATAATTAAATATTAATTATCTACCGGTAAGTTTATCTCAATATATGATTTAATAGGCTTTTTCTGTCATTCTTTCATGGCTAATTTGATAACTTAACAATTATTTTGAAAAAGCTCACCTTTCATTCAGAAAATATTAAATATCTCAGAAATTAACGATTTTAGATATAGGGAGTGGTTAATAAAAATAAAAGTGCATAGAGTGTCCTTCCCTTTCTTAATATAAAATACAGGGTGTTCCATTTAGGAAAGATGAGATAATAATGCATTTGCGTTTTGAATCGACCTGTACACACTTTTCGCAATATTGGCAAAATATCATTTTGCTATGAAACTGTTACAATATAAAAAAAAGATTCCAGTACAAAAAGAATTTCCTCCTACCGACTAAATAATGTATGTATGTACAGGGTGTGGCATCTTCCTGGGATCGGCTGATTATTTTATCGAAAAACATTTTTAGTAAAAGATGTCTAGAATGAAGTTCTCTACAGCAAAAAAATATTTTGTTATATACAGGATGTTCAGTTTTGTCTGTAGGACAGGTTACTTTGTTTATTTAAATGGAACACCCTATATATTATTGCAACCCATCAGTTTTAGTGTATCTCAAAAACTGTTGGGTTTCAGGGCAGCGTCTGTGAATTAAACATCAAGGAATTCAAAAATGCAATAATATATAGGGTGTTCTATTTAAATAAACAAAGTAACCTGTCGTCCAGACAAAACTGAATATCCTGTATATAAGAAAACATTTTCTTGCTATAGAGAACTTCATTCTAGACACCTTTTACTAAGAACATTTTTTTATAAAATAAATAGCAAAGCCACAATCAGGCGATCCCAGGAAGATGCCACACCCTGTATATTCATCTCCGTCAATTTCCTCTAACGCGCCACTCTCTTCATCACTTTTTCCAGTTAGCAAATATTCAACCACTACAAGTGAATGTGTCCACTTCAACATTTCAAATATCAGCATCGTTCATTGATTTTTGCGGTCAGCCGTCTATGTGGTAAATTTCCTTCCTCCATACATATCGGTCAGCCGTCCCGAAAAGGTTAATGATGACGACCGATCGAATCCGCTATTGCTCTTGAGTGTTTTCTTTGCAAACTACAGTTGCAATCAGTGCTCATCGAATTGCACGTAATAGATTGTTAAGGTACTGAATAGAGAGGAGCCAGTTTTTCAGTACCTGATGCGTCAAGAAGATATTTCTGTTGGGCCACAGATTCGAAATATTCTGAAAGACAAAGATTTTGATAGCACTCCAACACCTATTCCAAAATTTGAAGGAGTTTGTGGCTGGGAAACGTTTCGGATCAAACGAAGAGGCAATTGCAGGATAGTTCGCAAACTTTCTGGAATCGCACTTCAGCTTTGTTAGAGAAGCTTTGGGCAAAGTATATTGAACGTTGTAAGAATGAAAAATGTTGGTACAGTACTGTGGAAAAAAAAAACTAGAACATGTCATTTTATAAATTTTGCTTCGGCCGGATTATAATGTAATTTAAACAAATTAATTAAATTTGATTAATTTATTATGATTTAATTTACTAACAAAATGTTGATAAATTTTGTATCACTCTTCTCGTCCTGTTTATGAAGAACACTCCAACGCTCTGATTGGGTACGAATTAGCCCAATATCCTTCGAAAGAACAAAAGACACAAATGATAATAATATTTTTTTATGGAAATACTTACTTCACTTTTCCTGCGTTTAGTGGTAATATGCGCTTCATCTTCAAAACAATAAACGTCAGAACGATCGTGGCAATCAATAAAATGGTGGTGGTACAAATGAAGATTGTCATACTTCTAAAATAAATCATTTAATTTAAGTCGATTAACGATTAAAGATGAGCTTACGCTTTGTGTGTTGCTTTTGAAATCAGATTTTCACCCAAAGGGGTATTCCCACAACTATAATCGCCGTCGAAACCACCAACATCATCAGCTCGGCAATTAACTGTTTCATCAATAAAATCACTGCAATCCGGACATTGGCAGACACGATCGGAATTACAAACACCATTCAAGCATCTATCACTGCAACTGTTTTTAGGCAAGCAAGTTGAGGTTTCGACATCCAATTCGTAGCCATCCCAACATTGACAAACACCATCGGTACCACAACAACCATTCTTGCAATCACCACAAGCCGATACGCATTCACCATCATCGCTCAATTTAAAACCTTTATGGCAAGTCTTCGTCAACTTGGTCGTATTATTTTCGGGGATTTTTAGGCAGATTCGGGGATTCATGACATCTGGGCGATATCCCAAGTGACAGATGCAATGCCCCGTCGGGGAACACGTTCCCCCTTCCCGCACGAATCTTTATCGCAGCGTTCGTTGCATTCGTAAATTGAGTATGGATTGTATGTGTAGTTAGTGTTACAAGATTTTATCGGATAAAAGAGGCATTTACCTTTCGCGCAGAATTTACCATGATAAACACGTTTGCACTTATACGGTTGAATCCTTATAACAATATCTGTATTGTTAGAATGACACGCACAATACTTACAGGATCCGTCAATGCAAGGAGTATCACATTTTGGGACGCATTCATTATTATATGGATCTGTAACTTCATGCAGAGGACTACAACTATTTTTATCGCTCTTGTAATTTGTACAACTGGAAATGTTCAATTATATTCCGAATAAAAAAATTACAATAAGTACTTACTTATTAATAGTGTAACATGTCTTTCTCACTGGACTCTCGCAATTAATCAAAATCGGCAAAAGAAACAGAACAATTCGAACAGAATTTAGACGAATCATATTTAAGCGTTAAAGTGATCTAAGCGTATTCAACTACAACAAAATTGTTCTCTAAAACCTTTCGAATGTTCATATTTGTCTATATATATATAAAAAAAACGGTGTGGGAAAAGAAGGAGTTTCCATATTGTATCTACTTTATATAACCACAATAATTCCATCAACTGTCTTCGTTCTATTATCGTATTTCGGTTAAATTTTGGTTGTATTATAAATGTACAAAAAAAAACGGGGACTGAAAATAAAACTTCCACTATTTGAATATCTTTTTAATTAGTCTTTACATCACAAATACATTCTAACCTAAGTTAATATTGTCTGTGCCAATTATCTGAACTCGATTTATTATAGTGTGGAACAGCCAAATGGAATAAATTCGATAACAAATAAATAAGGGTGTATTGGGAAAAAACGCTTGGACACGTCGATTTGTATTTTTAAATGCGCATTTTTTTCAAAAAAAAATTATACAGGGTGTGTCATGTGACAGTGGCCAATACCAACTTTCTTATTTTAAATGGAAACCCCTGCATATTATTTATTTTTTGGGTTCTTCGGAAAATTCTAGACATAATTCATGTACAATGTCCCATACCTATCTTCAACTGTTTCGGAAATATTAAGTGTTTTCAGATTTATTACGAAAATTAACATTAAAAAAAGAAAATTATTTTATTTCACAAATTCGCTACATTACACTAAAAACCTAATAAGTAATACTGATTATTTCTTAATAATGTAAAAAAAAAAAAAACAAAAACATTAATGTCAATGTAGTAAATGTTCAAAATGCTCGCCGCGAACGTCTTGGCAACATGCTAATCTGGTATAAAAATGTCTTCTAACATTACTCAACATCTCAGGCGTGACTGATCTAATCGCAAGCGTGATTCGTCTTTTTAAGTCATCTAAGTTGAGGGGTTTAGTTTTGTATACAAGACTTTTGACATATCCCCACGAAAAGTAGTCTAATGGCGTCAGATCAGGAGATCGTGCTGGCCATTCTATCGATCCGCGCCTCCCTATCCACCGATTTGGAAGAATTTGGTTCAGGTACTGCAGGACATTGATTTGGAAATGGGGCGGTGCTCCATCTTGCTGAAACCATACTGTATTGGCAGGAACTTGTGGGTTTGCTGGATTAGGATTAGGAAGTTTGCGAAAGTTGGCACGACATTATTTTGGAGCGAAGAAATTTGGCAACCTTATAAGTCGGTGCGTTATAAGGTTTCCAAATGGCTGACCAATGAATTTAATAATTTGCCAATACAGCAACCTAGTTTTGCAGTAAAAAAATCGTTAGAATTTATTAAAGAAATTCAAAATATTCAGTTGCTGGAGGGTGAAATATTGATTTCATTTGATGTTAGTTCTCTCTTTCCTAGTGTACCGATTCCAGACACATTGACATATCTCGAGGACTTGTTGCTTCAAAATAGTTTGAGTCAACAATGTGTCCAAGAATATATTCGCTTAACTGACATCTGTATGAAGCAGAACATTTTTCAATTCAACGGGAGTTTTTATGAACAGCTGAAAGGAACGGCAATGGGTCGCCCTTTTTGGCTAACCTTTTCATGAGCCGTTTTGAAAAGGACTTAGAATCTGAGAGCGAATACTTTCCTAGGGTTTGGTTGAGGTATGTGGATGATAGTTTCGCTATATTTGACACTAAAAAATGTAATATTGACGATTTTCTCAATAGATTAAATAATCGGTTCGAAACCATAAAGTTCACTTGCGAAAGAGAAGAAAACGGTCAGCTACCCTTTCTAGATACTTTAGTAATTAGAAATAACAATAGATTAGAGTTCGACGTGTATAGAAAGGAAACCAGTACACCTCGCCACATTCCTTCAGATTCCCATCATTGTGTTCAACACAAAATGGCAAGTCTGAATTTTTTGGTCCACAGACTTCTCACTTTTCCCTTGAACAAGGCGAGGTATGAGAAAGAGCTTAAAATTATAAAAGATGCGGCCAAGTGTAATGGTTTCCAGCCTCAGCATATCTATAAGTTAATTAGGAAGTTTAATTATAAGAAAACTGTGAAAGAATCTACGACTTTTCGAGAGGATGTTAAAGCTTCACCCGTTGTGACCCTCCCTTACGCTCCCTTTATCACTAAAGGTTTGAGTAAAATCTTGAAAAAGCTAGATCTCAGAATAGTTTACAGTTCTGGGACTAGTTTACGAAGTCTCATCGGTAACCCTAAAGATAAAATACAACCTCTAGAAAAGTCAGGTATTTACGAAATCAATTGTAAAGATTGTAATCAAAAATATATTGGGCAAACCAGGAGAGCAGTCTCAACTAGATTCAAAGAGCATATGGCTTATCTTAGATTTAATAGAATTGAGAAATCAAGCGTTGCCCAACACATTTTTGAAACAGATCACAACATCGATCATACGAATGTTAAATTAATTAGACAAATAAACAATAAATTGTAAGTTTTTAAATGTTTTCGAAAGTTTAGAAATATTTAAAAATAAGTCATGTGTAATGAACAGTGACAATGGCCCTATACCGTATTCGTCATTGTTTTCGTTAATCGGAAATTAATGATGCGTATCGGATTGACCGTGCATAACATTTAGGTTACCTGTTATTTGTAGATTTTATTTTAATTTAGTTTTATTATCGCCTTGATAATGACAGCATTGCTGTTGAAACGCGTCGGTGTTTTAGTTAAAACTTGTTTGGTGTTCAGTGGGTTAAAGTGTTTAGTGTTCTACTTCTGCACCAAGAGATCCAGTGAAGAACTTCATAGTACCTACTAAAAATTAATCCATGCCAAATAGTTTCAAATGGAACACTCTGCATATTTTTATGCCATTTAATAGTGCTTCAATAGCTTCAATCAACATAAATATTTATTGATAATGGTAAAATGAAGTCAACAGTGCTCTGGCAACTCTAGTAAGTTTTGCAATTTGAAATATAAGTTACGATAGTCAACAGGGTTTCTTTTCTTACACTCTGAAACGTGTACGTTATGGACTTTTTCAGTGTAATTCTGAAAATATTTTCAAAAATTGGCTATCACGTCAGCTCTATGAGAAATATTTTTTTATATATACATACATATATGTATTAAACGTAGTATATATCTAAAGATATTTTTTATGAGTAAAGAAAGTTATTATCCTGCTAACTGGCATGTCTGAACAGGATTTAACGTGTTTGGCCTTCATTTGTACGTCATAGTCGTTAAACCACTCCTTTTTTTTCTCTAGAATCAATCAAATCAAGCAATTAATAGATCTGTGCATATACGAGTATATACAAGACCCTACAGGCACGTTATTCGACTCAAATTGACTCAATCTATGGTAGTAACATTAGTTAAACGTTTTTTGAATTCGCAATCTCTAGTAGGTGTCAAAACAATCCTAACAGTTTTTGTTATGTCTATGGAGAATTCACCGTTCAAATTTTATTTCAAATTAAAATTTACAAATAAAGATAAATTGTGGACCCCTCACAATGTCTGTGCAAGATGTGGGGTTACTTTGAGGAGCTGGATAAAAAGTAAGAGCATAGCTACGCCATTTGGTAGGCCTATGATTTGGCGAGAACAAAAAGATCATTCGACAAATTGCTGTACAAAGACCTTCGAGCTTTTCACTAAAAATAAGGATAAAATTACCTACCCTAATTTACCTTTTGCCATTCGTCCACTTCCTCATTCGGAAGCTTTGCCAGTACCAAGTCCTATGGATGTTTCGAACCAAGAACATGTTGAAACCGCAAAACCAGAGTTGTCGGACACAGATGAAGAATATTTGCCATCTCAACAGGACACGCCTCATCTAATAAATCAATTGGAATTAAATGACCTAGTTCGCGACCTCAATTTATCAAAAACTCAGGCAGAAATATTAGGATCAAGACTACAATACAATATATCGAAATCGCCAGAAAGAACTGTCACAGTATTTTTCAACAGAAGAAGGTCTTTCATTTTGCAAAAATGTTGACGGTTTAATGCGAGAATTAGGTTACAAACACCAACCGAAACAATGACGTCTTTTTATAGATGCTAAATGCTAGATAAATGGTAAATCAGTGCTGATCTCAAAGTAGTTGCAATTCTACTTGGTCTACAACTTGGATTCACAAAGTATTGCTGTTTCCTTTGTGAATGGGTCGAGTCGAGTGAGAAATTTGCACTATATACTGTTAAGCAGTGGCCAACCAGAATACAATATACTTCTGGCGAAAAGAACGTAGTGATGAAGAATTTCGCCAAAGCATTGGACGAAGAGGAACCAGGATTTCAATACCTTAAACAAAATCTTCCTAATATATCTGACGCAAAACTTAAAGAGGGCATTTTTATAGGAGCCCAGATTAATCTGTTACAACAGGATCGAGAATTTGACGTACTCTTGAGCGATCTAGAATGGACTGCTTGGGATGCATTTAAAAGTGTGACAAAGAATTTCTTAGGAAATAAAAAATTTGAAGATTACGAGGAAATTGTTAGTGAACTTGTTAGAAGTTACCAAGCATTAGGCTGTAATATGAGTGTTAAAATACATTTCTTGCATTCGCACCTGAACTTGGCGATGTTAGCATGGGGAGCATGGGAAAAGATTTCATCAGGATATTTCCACTATTGAGAAACGCTATCAGAGCAAGTGGAATAACGAGATGCTTGCTGACTACTGTTGGACTTTAATTTCGGAGTGTTCTTCATCCCAATATAAAGGAAAAGAAAGACTGTCTAAATACGTCCCAGAATAGCATATTCCCACGGAAAGTTCCACTATAGTATAAGGACCAAAATATTTGGGTAAAAGCTTCTCACTTTTACCTACTTGACGAAATGGTGTTCGAAGACGAACCTTATCACCTACATTATACGAAACATGACGATGTTTTCCATCATATCGCTTTTTGTCTTTTTGTTGTTGTTGATGAATATTTTTCCGAGCAAGTTCACGTACCTTAAGAATCGCTTCCTGATTCTGTATCCCGAATTCTGTTGACATTTTTTCGTTAAGTTCGGCGTCGCTTGGAAGAACAGGTTCTCTACCATAAACCAATACGAATGGACTAAATTGTTGCTACTATTATTAAAGTTTTACCTGATGAGCTTCGGCGAAAAGGTCCTAACAGATCAATTCCTACTTTTTCGAAAGGTTGTCCTACCTTTATTGGGTGTAACAGGCCTGCGGGTTTTCTATTTGTTGGTCCCTTCCTAGTTTGACAATCGGCACATCCTTGAATATATCGTTTAACATCTTGAGTCATGTGATCCCAATAATATCTTTTTTCCATTTTATCTAGTGTTCTAGCTATACCCACAGTGACCACTTATTGGCTCGTTGTGATTTGAATACAATATACCGTATCCGAATTGGAGTGTCTCGCTGCTGTTTGGGCTGTAGAATATTTCAGAATCTACCTATGGGGCCTTTCAACATTTACCATTTTAACAGACCATCACTCCTTGTGTTGGTTACAATCCTTAAAAACTTCAAACAGCAAATTGTTGAGATGGGCACTAAAGCTAACAGAATATTCCTATAAAGCAGTTCACAGGCGAGGATACCTAAGTAAGGACGCCGACGCATTATCGAGCTACCCTTGTGATATTGCCACGAAGGCACAGGAAGAAGAATCGTTACAGGTTCCGACACTTTTAACCACAGCTGTAGAATTGCAAAAGTTGCAAGCCGAAGATCCCCGTACAAAAGATCTCATTCAAACAGTACAAGATTCAACATTTGGTGGGCCAGCAATTCAAACGATATATTCAAGGATGCGCCGATTGTCAAACTAGGAAGGGACCAACAAATAGAAAACCCGCAGGCCTGTTACACCCAATAGAAGTAGGACAACCTTTCGAAAAAGTAGGAATTGATCTGTTAGGACCTTTTCGCCGAAGCTCATCAGGTAAAACTTTAATAATAGTAGCAACAGATTACGCAACTCGAAAATATTATCTGTCGCCATGGATCGCCTCAAATCTTATTAAGTCATCGCGGAACTGTATTCATGTCTAAGCTGGTAACGGAAATTTTAAAATTTTCGCTTAATAAGTGTTAGTATTGTATAATAATAATAATAATAATTAACATAACAGCTGGAGGTAATTGCAATAAAATTCAAGGCATACAAGAAATCTTTATTTAAGATTATTACTTACTTAACCTAGATTTGAATTTGTCATATTTAACAGGTGACAATATTCTTGCAAGATTTAATACATATAAAAATCACCTTGGAACAGTATCCTAAAAAAAACATATTATCGAACGTAATATCTTTTATCGTTACTTACTTTACTTTTCCTTCATTTTCTGGTAATGCACGCTTTATCTTCAAAAAAATTAATATCAAAACTATCATGGCAATCAATAAAATGACAGTAATAGAAAGCAAGATTGCAATAGTCCTAAAATAAATATTAAGAAGTTAACATTATTTAAATCGATCAACGATTAAAGACGAGCGTACGTTTTGTGCTTCGTTCTTGAAATCATATCTTCACCCAAAGAGGTATCCCCACAATTATAATCGGCGTCCAAACCACCAACATCATCAGCTCGGCAATTAACTGTTTTATCAATAAAATCACTGCAATCCGGACATTGGCAGACACCATTCGAATCACAAACACCATTCAAGCATCTGTCGCTGCAACTCATTTTAGGCAGGGAAGCTGAGGTTGCGACATCCAATTCGTAGTCATCCCAATAATTACAAACACCATCGGTACCACAACAACCACCGTTGCAATCACCACAAGCGGATACGCATTCACCATCATCGCTCAATTTAAATCCTTTATGGCAAGTCTTCGTCAACTTGGTCGTATTATTTTCGGGGATTTTTAGACAGATTCGGGGATTCGTAACATCGGGGCGATATCCCAAGTGACAGATGCAATGCCCCGTTGGGGAACACGTCCCCCCTTCCCCGCACGAATCTTTATCGCAACGTGGCAAGCATTCGTAATCAGAGTATGGATTGAACGTGTAGTTACTGTTGCATGATTTTATCGGGTAATAGAAGCATTTACCTTCCGGGCATCGCGTATTATAATAAATGCGTTTACAGTTAGGAGGTTGAGCTGACATAATAGCATCCGTATTGTTAGAAAAACACGCACAATACTCGCAATGTCCGTTAATACAAGGAGTATCGCATTTTTGGACGCATTCATTATTATACGGGTCTGCAACTTCATGCAGATTGTGACAATTATTTCTATCGGTCTTGTAATTTGTACAACTAGAAATACTAAATTATATTCCGAATAAAAAAATAATAATGAATACTTACGTAAAAGCGGAACATCTCTTTTCCAGTGGATTGCTGCAATTAATCAAAATCGGCAAAAGAAACAGAACAATTCGAACAGAATTTAGACGAATCATATTTGAACGTTAAAGTGATCTAGGCGCGATTCAACGACAACAAAATCGTTCTCTAGAATTTTTCATATATTTATATTCGTCTATACATATATGCGAGAAAAAGATGTGGGAAAAGAAGGAATTTCCATATCGTATCTACTTTATATAACCACAATAATTGTATAAACTGTCTTCGTTCTATTATCGGATTTCCGTTAAATTTTGGTTGTATTATAAATGTACAAAAAAAACGGGGACTGCCAATAAAACTTCCACTATTTGAATATCTTTTTAATTATTCTTTACATCAAAAATACATTCTAATCTAAGTTGTTTTTTTCCCCTCCAGACCCGTCCCACCTATAGTCACCGGTAGGCACCGCAGCCATCAGGCTTATTGTGCCACATCTGTTTGTTCATGTCACCCACTCTAGCACGGTAGTCCCCTTCACTAACCTGTACAGGTCCCTAACCGAATGGATAAGGTATATCTCTGGGTCTCCTTTCGTTATCCCAAATAGATTATGTCTTCTGCGATCTAGTGCCTTGCAGTCGCGTAGTATGTGATCGGCTGTCTCCGTTTCTATCTCACAAAGTCTACACTTTGTGTCCCCGTCAGACACTCCGATTCTATATAGGTGTTCTTTCACCGCAGCATGTCCGGTCATTAGTCCCGTTACGATGCAGAGCTGTTTCCTACTAAGATGTAGTAGTTCTCTAGCTCTTTTCCTGCATGGTTTCCCTATAAAGGTTTTACCATGTACTATACCGGGTGAGGCTCTCCAGTATTCCTTCTGTTTCGTACGAACCCAGTCTCCTATATGTCTCCGGGTCGTTTGCCTTGTGACCCCGAAGAAAGGTTCTGGGCCGTACATATCCATCTCTGACCCTCTCTTCGCGAGTTCGTCAGCCCTTGCGTTGCCCTCAATCCCCTGATGGCCCGGTATCCAAGTCAACCAAACCTTGTTCCGGTTCGACAGTTTCACCAGTTCGTCGAGGCATCCCGTCACCACCCTGGACGACACCTTTCGGCTTAGGAACGCCTTCAATGCCGCTTGGCTATCAGACATGATGTGAATTCGTCTGTTGGTCACCGCTTTCACATTCATTGTGTGTGCGCATTGGAGAATAGCATATACTTCTGCCTGAAACACAGAAGCATACTCGCCCAGTGCGTAACTGTAGCCCTCATTCTGAGAGCATATCCCTGAACCGGTACCATTAGCCGTCTTAGATCCGTCCGTGTACCAGACTAAATCTTGCTCTTTGATTCTCAGTGCATACCTGGCAGCCTCCTCCCGTCCGTCCGCTATAGACACCGTGAAGGGATTCCCATACCTATGCCTTACCGGCATGTGGTCGGTCCACATTTCCAACACCCCCGGAACTCACATGCTCAGTTATCGACATATGATTTGTATTGACCCTTTTCGGAGTGTATGCCTCCATCCTTGCCTCCCCCTGTATGACCAGATGCAACGGTGGCAAGTCCAGGAGTGCGTGCATGGCTGCAGTCGGTGTCGACCGCATTGCTTTCGTTATTCCTAGGCAGGCTAGCCTTTGCACCTTGCTCAGCCTCTGAATAGTGTTCCTTTGTTGCGTCTTCGTCCACCATACCAAAACTGCATACGTCATTACTGGCTTAACCACCATGCTGTATATCCAACTCAGCATGTCTGGTCTTAGCCCCCATTTCTTTCCATATGTGCGTCTTACCAGCGTTAACGCTGTCACCGCTTTTTTGGTAGTTCTGTCCCAATGTTGGTTCCAGGTAAGTTTGGAGTCTAATGTTACTCCAAGGTACTTTACCTCCCCCACCATCTCTATGGTAACCCCCTTCAACGTAAGCGGATTTAGGCCATCCTGCTTTCGTCGGCGATGTTGGTCTTATCAGCACTGATACTCAGTCGAGGTTTCCACCACTCTCTCCCTAAGCATAGAGTCTATTCAGGCGACACAAGTGCCGTCCACACCTCTGCCTATGAGAGCTCTGGTAATTGAATCAAAACCCGTGTTACTGAATGCGCCCTCGATATCGATGAAGATCGCCAGCATCACTTCCTTGTTTTGTAGTGCGTCCTCCACTAAACTGACTAGTTCGTGAAGTGCTGTTTCTGTCGAAACTTCTGTCTGGTAAGCATACTAGTCATGGTATACCGATAAATTTTAGTAAATCTATACGATCAAAATAAAAATCATGACGATTATTATATTTGGCATACTTTAGAGAGTATCCAACAATGACATCTAATAATTCTGTGTCAAAGAACATCAGAAAAATATCCAGAGATGATTTTCCTTCAAATAGATTTCGCATGTTTTCAATGCTGCTATCTTCTATAGAAACTGGCCGTGACGCTACCACAGCAATATTTCCTTTTCTCCATTTTAGGATTGCCGAAACAGCACTGTTCGAATTAGAGAGCTTCCTTTTGTTCTCTGCAAGAGTTTCGTTATCAGATTCGTCATAAATATCGTCATCTTGAACGTAGAGCTCAAAAGTTAGTTATGAATAGTAACCTATGCTTATGACAGTTTATTAAGGAACTGTCAAATTCTGCAGTTCGGCGTTCACTTATGCACTTTATCTTACTTCTGAGCTTAACTTACAAGCTAACACTGTTAAACTTATTCTCGCTTAGCAGCGGGCTGTGCGCTCGATTGAAAAGCCACATCAAATGGTATTGTATTGAATTAAGTTTTAGTACCTCTATTGTCGTTTGTTGCATATTTATTAATTGTTATACGTTTTTATGAGTTTTGCAGTTTAAAATATGAATTATTCAAAAGAAGAACCACTTAACGTGCGGGGTGGTATCATTGGCAATGCTGTCGTTGGTCCACATTTTTTCGACGAACCTTTAGGAGGTGAAAGATACAGACATTTTTTGCTCAACGAACTTGGAAATTTGCTACAAAATGTAGGGGAAGGTTGCCAAATTTGGACCACCGCCTAAAATGGACTATCGTAATATCTCGAAGATTACAAAAGGTTCTCACTACGCCATCTATTTACAAGGTGCATAGTAACATTAAAACCTAAAGAAGTCAGTGCAATTTAAATATCTCAGTTGAACAAATATCTCTTATACCAATATCAAGAAATCTTGAACAAGATTTACAAAGGGGACCATAACAGGCCATTGAAATTACTAGTTCTCCGTACAAAAATCATTTGACAATGAAGAAATAAAAAAAACCAAAAAGGTGTCTCCAAGAAAACCGATCAAAATAAACAGGCAAAGAAATTAAGAACGCAGAAGAAAACTAAAGTAAACGAGGAATGATGGTTTTGTACCATCTGTGAGGAAGAAGACCAAAGGGACATGATTCGATGTATGCTGTGTCGATGCAGACTGTGCCAATGTCAGTCCTAAACGCAAAATCTATAACTGTCCCTCATGCTTGATGACAATGTAATGAAATATAAATTTAAACAATAATTTTTGATCATGGTACAATTTAAAGTACTGCTCCAAAATTGCTCCATTTCCAAGTAGGCAACGAAATATTTGTTTTTCAAAGAAAAAATGTTTGTTGTCAAAAGATTTTTAATATAATAAAGTTTTGATTGCATTTCTTACACCTATCTTTGTTTACTTTACCTATCTTCAATAATAAATAATCTACAAACTAGTCCATTCAAGGCAACCTTCCCCCTACATCTTCTTACTAGAGGAAATATGTGGTTGCAACACGACGGTGCTTCCTGCCATAATCATGTGTTGGTACGGCAATTATTAATACAAATATACGGCAATAAATGGATTGGAAAGGGTGGACCTATTGCTTGGTCAGCTAGATCTCCTGATCTTATTCCTTTAGACTTCTTTCTGCGCAGATATATAAAAAATATTGCCTATCAACAACTACCAACTACTGTTGCTGACATGAACGAAAGAATTATCGCTGCTTTTCGACAAGTAAATCAGGAGACACGTTTACATGTTTAATTGTCATTTAGAGCTGTGTATAAACAATGAAGATGGCCATTTCGACAACATTTTATAACCATTGTTTATAACAGATTACAACCCTCTTTTAATTTTAGTAAAAATTTATACATATATTAATATATTCATATATAAATAAATGAATATATTACATAATTTGTTTCCGATTAAAAATAAGAGTACGTAATTATTTGATACTAAAACATCTTTTTTCTAAAGTTTTAATCTGACAATTAATTAAAATTGGCAAAAGGAACGAGATAATCTGAATATAAATCATCTTTAAACGTTAAAGTGAGCTCGACGAAATTTCACAAGAATAAAAGAAGACTAGAACATTACCACTATTTATCCTACATATCTATTTTATAAAGAAATGCGGTAATAGTGGAAAAATGGAATTGCCAAATCCGAACTACTTATAATAATATAACCGCAAATATCTAACCAACGCAAGCTTCTTCTTTATCAGTTGTCTTCACTTTTTAACTTCCGAATTCGGATGACATCGACTGTATTACAAAATCTACATAAGCCGGGGTTTTTGTGGGATAATGATAATTTAAAGAGGAAAGAGCTTGTTAATGTTCGAGAGATATAAATATGCATAAATAGAAAAATTAAACTTCTACTATTTGTTGATATTTTTATTTAGTATTTAGTAATTATACAATTCTCACAACTAACATTAACGTATTAATTTCAGATATAAAATTAAGTGTTTGTAGGTATCAGATGATCTTTAATAATCTAATAAAATGCAATGTTTCGATTACAATTACATCACTAAAGAGAGAATAATTAATCGCCACTATTATTGTCAATTTTTTATAATTCTAAAATTAATTTTATAGAAAAGAAAATTATTATATGAAATTACTGTTAAATACTGTTATTATATTGCAGATGTTGTCTTAAAATCTAAGCAACTTCAGTCATTAGAAATTTCCGGTATTAAAATTAACTGCTGATTAGGCATTTCTAAAAAAATATAACAGTTTTAGTTGATTCTTAGTTCGTGATATACCCACACAGATATTGATCTTGATTTTTTGTTTTACCTGTAGAATAATAATCTGAAACAAATAAAATCCAAGCAGAATCACTAGTGATGCCATCCACGTCAAAAATATGTTAAACTTACGAACACTAAACACTTTAACCCACAAAACACCAAACACGTTTTAACTAAAACACCGACGCGTTTCAACAACAAACCTACAAATAACAGATAACCTAAATTTGATGCGCGGTCAATCCGATCCGCATCATTAATTTCCGATTAACGAAAACAATGACGAATTCGCGATAGGGCCATTGTCACAATTCATTACACATGACTTATTTTTATATATTTCTAAACTTTCGAAAACATTTAGAAACTTACAATTGTTACTGTAGTTGTACTAGTCCCAGAACTATAAACTATTCTGAGATCATGCCTTTTTTGATTAACCTTTTCATGAGCCACTTTGAAAAGGACTTAGAATCTGAGAGCGAATACTTTCCTAAGGTTTGGTTGAGGTATGTGGATGACCTTTTCGCTATATTTGATACTAAAAAATGTAATATTGACGATTTCCTCAATAAATTAAATAATCGGTTCGAAACCATAAAGTTCACTTGTGAAAGAGAAGAGAACGGTCAGCTACCCTTTCTAGATACTTTAGTAATTAGAAATAACAATAGATTAGAGTTTGACGTGTATAGAAAGGAAAGCGGTACACTTCGCTACATTCCTTCAGATTCCCATCATTGTGTTCAACACAAAATGGCAAGTCTGAATTTTTGATCCACAGACATCTCACTTTTCTCTTGAACAAGACGAGGTATGAGAAAGAGCTTAAAATTATAAAAGATGCGGCCAAATGTAATGGTTTCCTGCCTCAGCATATCTATAAGTTAACTGGGAAGTTTAATTATAAAAAAACTGTGAAAGAATCTACGACTTTTCGAGAGGATGTTAAAGCTTCACCCGTTGTGACCCTCCCTTACGCTCCCTTTATCACTGAAGGTTTGAGCAAAATCTTCAAAGAGCTAGATCTCAGAATAGTTTCCAGTTCTGGGACTAGTTTGCGAAGTCTCATCGGTAACCCTAAAGATAAAATACAACCTCTAGAAAAGTCAGGTATTTACGAAATCAATTGTAAAGATTGTAATCAAAAATATATTGGGCAAACCAGGAGAGCAGTCTCAATTAGATTCAAAGAGCATATGGCTCATCTTAGATTTAATAGAATTGAGAAATCGAGCGTTGCCCAACACATTTTTGAAACAGATCACAACATCGATCATACGAATGTTAAATTAATTAGACAAATAAACAATTGTAAGTTTCTAAATGTTTTCGAAAGTTTAGAAATATATAAAAATAAGTCATGTGTAATGAACTGTGACAACGGACCTATCCCGCATCCGTCATTGTTTTCGTTAATCGGAAATTAATGATGCGTATCGGATTGACCGTGCATAACATTTAGGTTACCTGTTATTTGTAGGTGTTTTGTGGGTTAAAGTGTTTAGTGTTCTACTTCGGCACCAAGAGATCCAGTGAAGAAAAACTTACGAAAGGAAAAGAAAGTTTTGTTACAGATACAGAATCAAATTTATCAAGTAGCAGATTGTCACAAATTAGCGATAGAGAAATTTCGAACTAAAAAAGCAGATCTTTGAAAGTTGATTTAAAGAAATCTTTTCAAATTATAATGTCATTATTGGTATTAAATAGTACAGCAGTAAAGACATTTCTTACAATGCAATGCTTTCATAAATATAAAACACCATGGACAGGGTTATTTATAATTGGTTTCGAATTAGAAGGAGCTGAGAAGGTTAAAACAATGTCCGAGAAAGAAAAAGGAATTGTTCTTTTAATGGATGAAATATCGTTAAAAAAAGATTTGAAAATTAATTGGAATTTAGACGAAATTAAAGGATATGACGCCTTAGGCAATATGGGAAAATTTAATAAAATAGCTAAAGGAATAATTGAAGCAAATAGTTCAAGAGCTTATAGACAAACTGTTATCTATTTCTTTAAAGCCAAGAGCAGTTGTTTGCGACCAAGGATCTAATAACAGAAGCGAGTTTGCAGTTTTTTGGAACCAGCGAGAAACGTCCATATTTTTTTGTCAACAACTGTAAAATTTATGCTCTTTACGATGTCCCACATTTAGTAAAATCTGTTAGAAATATTCTTATATGAATCCAAACATTAAATTTTTTGTGGAAAATAAACGCTTGCAAATTTTAGACTCACTGGGAGAATGGAGTAGTTCCTCGAATTTATGCGATTCCCATAAGCGTATTTAATTGCATTACATTGCTAGTCTTTATATATTTATAGTCAATGGTACCAGTTTAATCTAATCCTTCGAACAGTATCCTTTAAGAAAAGAAATCGTACATATTATTAATGTTAAAAAATAATATCTTGTATAGATAGACTTACTTCACTTTTCCTATGTTTAGTGGTAATGTCCGTTTCATCCTCAAAACAATAAACGTCAAAACGATCGTGGCAATCAATAAAATGGTGGTAATACAAATGAAGATTGTCATGCTCCTAAAATAAATCATTATTTAAGTCGATTAACGATTAAAGATGAGCTTACGCTTTGTGTGTTGCTTTTGAAATCACATCTTCACCCAAAGTGGTATTTCGACAATTATAATCGCCGTCTAAACCACCAACATCATCAGCTCGGCAATTAACTGTTTTATCAATAAAATCACTGCAATCCGGACATTGGCAGACACCATCAGAATCACAAACACCATTCAAGCATCTATCGTGGCAACTCCTTTTAGGCGCGCAAGTTGAGGTTGTAACATCCAATTCGTAGTCATCCCAACATTGACAAACACCATCAGTACCACAACAACCATTCTTGCAATCGCCGCAAGCCGATACGCACTCGCCATCATCGCTCAGTTTAAATCCTTTATGGCAAGTCTTCGTCAACTTGGTCTTATTATTTTCGGGAATTTTTAGACAGATTCGGGGATTCGTAACATCGGGGCGATATCCCAAGTGACAGATGCAATGCCCCGTTCGGGAACACGTTCCCCCTTCCCCGCACGAATCTTTATCGCAACGTTCGTAGCATTCATCAACTGAGTATGGATTGAACGTGTAGTTACTGTTGCATGATTTTATCGCCTTAAAAAAGCAATCACCTTCCACGCAATGCGTATTATAATAAATGCGTTTACAGTTAGGAGGTTGAGCTGACATAATAGCATCCGTATTGTTAAAGTAACACGCACAATACTCGCAATGTCCGTTAATACAAGGGGTATCGCATTTTTGGACGCATTCATTATTATACGGGTCTGCAACTTCATGCAGATTGTGACAATTATTTCTATCGCTCTTGTAGCTGGTACAACTGGAAATGTTAAATTATATTCCGAATAATAAATAATAATGAATACTTACGTAAAAGGGGAACATCTCTTTTCCAGTGGATTGCTGCAATTAATCAAAATCGGTAAAATAAACAGAACAATTCGAACAGAGTTTAGACGAAACATATTTAAGCGTTAAAGTGATCTAAGCGCGATTCAACGACAACAAAATTGTTCTCTAGAATTTTTCAGATATTTATATTCGTCTATACATATATGCGAGAAAAAGATGTGGGAAAAGAAGGAGTTTCCATATCGCATCTACTTAATATAACCACAATAATTGTATAAACTGTCCTCGCTTTATTAGCGGATTTCCGTTAAATTTTCGGTTGTATTATCAATGAAAGAAATCGTATATTCTATGCCAGCGTTTCTCAAACTATGGGGCGCGCCTCCTAAAGGGGGATGGGCGCATTTACATGATTGGTAAAATGCTAAATTATTGAAATTTTATTTAACAATGACAAAAAAACATTTTAAGGACTAATTGCTAACATGAGCTTGTTTTAAGACGCATAATTTCTCTAAGTTTGGTTCCATGTTAGAGATGGCCGCTCTGAGTTGATTTTCTACTTGAAGTTTATTTCTGTATTTGGATTTCAAGATTGCAAGTATAGAAAATCAAATTTCACATAAGACGTTGGAAAAGGCAAGAGAATCCTAAGCGCTTCGGTTTTTATAACGGAGTAGTCGTTCGGAGGCTCAGTCCAGAAGTTTGTTAAAGATTTATTAACAAAATTTTCACTCATGTTTTCTAAATGGTTTTCCACAGTTTGAAGCATCACCACCAATGGGGAACCTTGCATAAGATAGCACAACATGAGAAACATTTCAAAACTGTTTGCTTTGAGTTTGTTATACCATAACTGCATTTTCTTACAAAAAGAGTCAATTTTCCTTGCAGCTGTAGACAGAGTGTATTAAGTTTTTCAAATATATCTACTACGTAAGAAAGCAAGAAGTGTGTTGAATGTTTGTGACCCTCCTCCCCCTCTGATGACACGCTTAACCACCTTACCGCGTGACAACCATCTGGATGAGGAATAAAATAGCAAAGATTTATGCTCTCAGCATCCATATCTTTGCACAGGACAAAGAACATCCTCGATTTTAGCGGCATGGCTTTTATGAAGTTCACTACTGTCAAAACTATGTTTAGTCCAGGACCAAGCGATTTTGATATTAATGCTTCCCGATGTATAATGAAGTGCGTCCAAATAATTTCTGAAGACTCCTTTTTTACTAACGCTTGTAAACTGTTTTATTTATCTGAAATGGCTCGAGCTCCATGGGTGCAAATCGCAACACAATTTTTTCATTGCAAATTCGTTTTAGTAATAATATCATTTGTTGTATGTTTTCGGAAAAATCTAAAAAAATACAACTATACATAGGAACATATTATGTATGAATTTTATTATTAACATGCAATATGTTACCACTTTGAAAGATAAATTAAGAAAATAAGAAATCCACAACTGTCCAGCTTCTCACATTTCATTTATAATGGCTGTAAACCTATGCCTGCCATAAGATCTAAGACCATACGATTTAAATTTGACTTTGATTTTTTAATATACAGCTGCTTGACTTTATGTCTTATTAAAATAGATTAATTTTGCCCACAGATGACTGATGCCATGTCCGAATCTAAAAAGAAATGTAGACATCAGTACAGCGTTGATTATTTGAAGTTTGGCTTCATTCCATCATTGTCGGACAAACAATTGCCAACAAGTGCCTTTTATGCAACAAAGTTTTGGGCAATGATGCTATGAAACCATGTAAGCTGCAGGATCATCTGAGAAGATGTCACCATGATAAAACAGATCAAGATTTAAAATACTTTCAAACACTCAAAGATAAATTTCAAAAGAGACCCACGCTGGACAGAATGTTCGCTTCGACTTCACAAAGAAACGATGATGGTTTGCGGGCATCTTGCAATATCTCGCTACTAATCCGGAAAACCGCATACTATCGGAGAGAAGTTAATTTTGCCAGCCGTTGAAGAGGTTTTAAAAACTGTTTTACACAAATCTGCATCTGATATCATTAAAAAAATTTCTTTAAGCAACAATACTGTTGAAAGACGTATTGATGAAATGAGTTCTGATATTGAAAACTTCTTGTGTAATTATTTGCAAACGACCCATTTCTCTATACAACTGGACGAGTCAACTTTAACAGGTAATGCAGCATTATTATTGGCATATGTTCGTTTTATTATGAATCAAAAATCTACGAAGAATTGCTCTTCGCAAGAACTTTGACAACCGACACTAAAGGTGAATCAATATTTCATGTTTTGAAGGATTATTGCATTGAAAAGGCAATCCCTTTATCAAATATAATATCAGTAGCTACAGATGGAGCACCTGCCATGGTTGGACGTTATCGTGGATTTATAAGCTATTTAAAACAAAATGTGTCAGGGGTGTCAGCAATATATTGCGTCATCCATCGACAACATTTAGTTGTTAAAATCATTTGAGTGTTAGATTGCATGAATCTCTTCAATGAATCATTGATGCAGTAAACCGGATTCGAAGCAACGCATTGAATACGCGGTTATTTGGGCAGTTGTGTGAAGAAAATGACGAACACTTCCATCAACATCTTAAGTCGGTCTACAGCCGCAGGCGTAATAATAACTCATGGCCAGCCGATGCCCCCTGTAATTGGCGCAAGCTGTTGGGGGATGTTAAGGCATGGATTATTATTATTATTATTATTATTATTATTATTATTATTATTATTATTATTATTATTATTATTATTATTATCGATTACTCCTTCACACTGAAGTACGCTAGCTGTCGAAAGGCTTATGTTTGACAATATTGTTTGCACTTTTTGAGACTATTTTAGAATTTCTGGATACTAAAGATAAAATTTGAAAGGACAATTTATTGAAGAGGAAAACAGACATCACCTATTTAACAGATTTGTTTACAAAATTTAATATGGTTAATTTGCATTTACAAGGCGACAGTCTAAATTGGATTAAAACAAAGTCCATCTTATCAGCGTTTCTTACCAAAGTTAAACTAATGAAGCAAAATATTGGATGGGGCGAATTTTCCGAGTTACCCAATTTGTCACAGATAAACTGCCAGGAAGACGACGTTTCAACCTACGCTCAACATTTAAATGCCCTCTATTCAGATTTTGAAACTAGGTTTGAGGATGTTTTGATTATGGTAATACCACCGTGGATAATTAACTCATATGGTGACATAGAAGAAACGAATGTCATAATACAAGAGGAACTGACTGAACTAAGTACAAACGAAGAACTTAAGGTTCAGTTTAATAACGGATATCAGCAATTCTGGTTGCAAAACAACATAGCCGTTACTTATCCAGTATTATGCAATATAGCGTGGAAATTTTTAATTTCCTTTCCATCGTCATATCTAGTGGAAAGGGGGTTCAGCGCTGTTACCAATCTCCTAACAAAAAAAAACAGAAACAAACTGGACATCATTAGCCGCGGAGATTTAAGATTAAACCTTACAAAATTGACGCCAAATGTTGTTAATTTATTATTAAAGCATCAGGTTCATCCTTCTCACTAAAAACATTTACTTATTGCTTAGTTTATTTTATGTTACGTATATTTTATATAACAGATACAAAATTTTATTCTGAGTAGTTTTAATTTAAATTCAATTAATAAATGTATAAATGTGTTTTTACTAGTTAGTTTTTAACATTAAACTTCACTACAGTTAGAAATTTACAAAAAATCAATATCAGGTAAGTAGGGGGTCTACCCAAAACCAAAACTATGGCGAGGGGTCTACGATACAAAAACAGTTTGGGAACCACTGGTCTATATTATAAAATATTAGTGATTACAAAAAAAAAATAATAAAAATAATCAAATTCCTTCATAGTGAATATTGCACTCGAGTTCTAAGAACTACTTTTCATTGAATATTAGTAATAAATAGAACAATAAACAATTACGTAAAACGCGCAAATAGACAAGTGGATAAAACTGGACAGTAAACGAATAAACACATTTTTGACAGAACAAGCTAGTAAATGCGAAAATGTTGTCAATGTAAACGAACACTATTTCAACCAATCACAAACGTTTATTTTAAAACTCATCTTTCCCAATGCTCCTTTCTTAGAATGAATAAACAATAAACTATAAAGTGTTGCCAAGTCTAATTTGAATTACTACGTCTACGGATTTTAGGAGCAAATTTTTTCGTCCCTCAGTTGGGCGCGAACAGCGACAGTTTGGGAACTGCTGTTCTATGATATTAAAAATTTTTATATAAACATGTATACGATTCATTCTATTCAATATTAAACATTCCGATTCGGAGATAATTCGAGGCACAGAATTATATTTATTTAAAACTTTTTATTTAATTTTTTACATGAATTAATCCTACCAAACATTATGGATATGCATATCGATGTGTACTTCTAAATTGGACTGGATTGCATACTATAGCGATAAATAACTCCGTGACGGATCTCTCAATTAGTAATTTTAAATGAGTCACTATAACAGCGGAGTTCCCTAATTCTTAGTATTAACGTTAAAATACCAGTGACACGATAGCTATATTATTATAAATTCTGTTTTAATCGCTAGTCATTAAATAAATGTAATTGCTGTAAGGTATATTTTTGAAAGTAAAATGTCTGTTGTTTGTATATCTTTATTTGAATAAAAATTACGAGATTGTATTTACAAATGAGTTATGAGATCAAATCTTCCTATCACTCTTCTAGCACTGTTTACCAAGTAAGCTCCCACAATACGATTTAGTACCAGTTAGCCTAATTCTCCAAACAGTATCCTTTAGGAAGAGAAAACATGCATATTATCAATGTTAACTAATAATATCTTCTGTAGATGCACTTACTTTACTTTCCCTTCGTCTATTGGTAATGCACGCTTCATCTTCAAAGCAATAAACATCAAAATAATCGTGGCAATCAATAAAATAACAGTAAAACAAAGCAGGATTGCAATGCTCCTAAAATAAATATTAAGAAGTTAACATTATTTAAATCGATCAACGATTAAAGTCGAGCATACGTTTTGTGCTTCGTTCTCGAAATCATATCTTCACCCGAAGAGGTATTCCCACAATTATAATCGGCGTCCAAACCATCAACATCATCAGCTCGGCAATTAACTGCTTTATCAATAAAATCACTGCAATCCGGACATCGGCAGACACCATCCGAATCACAAACACCATTCAAGCATCTATCGCTGCAACTAATTTTAGGCAAGCAAGTTGAGGTTGCGACATCCAATTCGTAGTCATCCCAACAATGACAAACACCATCGGTACCACAACAACCATTCTTGCAATCACCACAAGCCGATACGCATTCACCATCATCGCTCAATTTAAAACCTTTATGGCAAGTCTTCGTCAACTTGGTCGTATTATTTTCGGGGATTTTTAGACAGATTCGGGGATTCATGATATCGGGACGATAGCCCAAATGGCAAACGCAATGTCCTGTTGGGGAGCAGGTTCCCCCCTTCCCGCACGAATCTGCATCGCAGCGTAACATACATTCATGACGACTGTATCGGTTGAACGTGTAGTTACTATTACAAGATGTTATCCTTTTATATTCGCATAGATCGTGTGAACAAGTTTTACTCAACAAAATGCGGTTACACTCGGACGAATTAGTTGACTCAATAACGTTTTCATCGGTAGAATAACAGAAATACAAATGACAGGATCCGTTTATACAAGGACCATCACATTTCGCAACACATTTATTATTGAATGGGTCCGCAATATGAGCGCCATGTTTACAAGTATTTTTATTGCTTTTATAACCTGGACAACTAAAACCGTTATAATTAATCTAAAATTATATACGAATAGAATATAATAAATACTTACCGAACATTTAAATGTTGTTTCACCGAAGTGTTAATCTCGCAATTAATTAAAATTGGCAGGAGGAACAAAATAATTTGAACAGAACTCATTTTTAAACGTTTAAGTAAGCTCGACGAATTTTCACCGGATTGCAAAGAGACTAGAATGTTATTACTATTTATTCTACGTATCTATTTTATAAGGAAACGTGGTAATGGTGGGAAAATGGAATTGCCAAATCAGAACTGCTTAATATAACCGCAAATATCTAACAAACCCAAATCTTCTTGTTACTCAGCTCCCTGCACTCCCTGCACAGTTTCTTAACAATTATGATTATCAGGAGTTTACTACATTTAATCAAAAAAAAAACAATAGTCAATAATTAAATAAAACAGAAAAGATCATCACAATATTAAAACACGTATGCGTAAATATGTGCAAATCAGTCAGAAGGAAAAACTTCTGAATTTTTTTCTATGACGTCATTGATTTTTAGAGTGATGACGTTATCAATCCATTTTTTAAATGGCAACCATATTATTTTTTATCGTTTTTGGTAGATCTTTATATCCTCCAAATAGTGATATAAAACAATTGCTATGTTGCATCACAATTTTTTTTAAATAATACAAATTTAGAAAAAAATAAGGAAATTTTATTTTTTTACCGGGTGGCTAGGGTTGCCACCTGGCCGGTTTTCCACCGGCCTGGCCGGTTTTCTACTAACAAGGCCGGGTGCCGGTTAGCCTCCAAAAAAGGCCGGTTTTCTTACAATCTCAATAGATACTTCACCGAATTTGGAAAAGCTGCTAGGAGCAATAATGAAATCGCTCAAGAAACCACAACACGGTCTGCCATCTATTGATGGATAGCCGCATTTATTGTTTATTTATTAATTTCTACATTACACTACAAGATGGCAGATTCGTTGCGAATTTTTGGCCTATTTTCCAGGGATCTACCGAGTTATATATCTTTGTGTTGCGTTCTTATTTTTTAGTTTAGTTGATTTATACGTTCGTTGTGGTTGTGTGTTGTTATTTCAGTAATAAATCTAAATAATCGTAAAGTATGAGCGATGAGGGTGAAGCAGAAACACCAAATACACCACCGAAGAAAAAAGTTAAGACAAGAAACTGCCAATTTAATAAAGACTGGCTTGAAAATCCTAATTACAACAAGTGGCTAGCAAATGATAAGGATGTTAATATGGCCAGATGTACTATGTGTAAAATTACATTCAACGTTAAATATGACGGCGTCAAAGCTGTAAAATCCCATAGTGGCACCGCAAGGCATTTAAATTTGGAAAAAGCTAGCAAGATGTGTGACGTTATGACAAAATTTTTTGCTCCCAAGGATTCGAAAGAATCCCATTTAGTCACCATGGCTGAAATATCAAAAACGTTTCATTGCGTAAAACATGGTCTTAGCTACCTTTCAACTGATTGTGGTAAGTAAAGACTAATTTGATCATTTAAATAATGCTCAATAAATATGATTCAATTTGATTAAAAGTAAATAAGCCTTATTTATGATGTACAATGAAACTTTTGCGACTGATATTTCTTTCAGGTAATAAGCTTGATGGACAGATTTACCGAGATTCAGCTATAGCTACCAAAATTCATCTGGGACGAACCAAAATGGAAGCCATCGCGCGCAACGTGCTAGCACCCTATTCATTGGAATTAATAACTAGAAAGCTAAAAGAAAAAAACATTCCTTTTTCGATAGCTACCGACGCCTCCAACAAAGGTAGTAGAAAGTTTTTTCCTCTTGCTGTTCGTTTTTTTGACCCAAATGAAGGAATTCAGGATTGTTTGCTTGATTTTTACGAAGAGGCTGATGAAAGCTCTGAGTCAATTACAAATAGTATATTGAATGCTTTGCAACAACTGCAACTTGCTATTGCCAATGTAACTGCATATGGAGGTGATAATGCATCCGTCAACTATGGAAAACATTGCTCTGTTTACCAAAAACTCACACAAATAAAACCAAAGATAATCAAAGCTAATTGTAACTGCCACAGATTACACAATGCAGCCAAGCACTCTCTTAAATTATTGAGTTTTGATGTAGAGTCTTTGGTATTAAAGGTTTTCAATTCTTTTAATTGTAGCGCCAAAAACGTGGCAAATCTCAAGGAGTGCTTTCAGTTTGTTCAGCAGGAGTATCATCAAGTATTAAGACACATACCGGTGCGATGGTTAAGCCTTTTTCAAGCTCTCGATCGCTTGTTATTGAATTGGAATGCCATAAAAGCTTTTTTCTTGCAACAAGGGGCAGAAAATTGTGATCGTATCATATGGAAATTTGTAGGAGACCAAGAAGACCAACTATCAGATCAACCAACTTTTGCTGAATGCTACATTTATTTTGTCCATCATGTTCTATTTATTTTCCAATCTTCAATTAAAACACTGGAGCAATCCCATTTGGTTATTACGGATGTATATGAAATTATGTCCGGTTTAAGAGACAAATTAAAGAGACGGAAAGAGGATTTATTTTTTGGCTTCAAAACAAATCAGGCTTTAGCGAACTTTACAAGCAACCTTAAATTAAAGTTTCAAGAGGAAGCAGTTCAAGTCTACAATCGAGCAATAGAATACTTAGAAAAATGGTTTGATTTTGAAAAATCGAATTTATTACTCGCATACTTTGGGTTCCCATAAAAAATATTTATTGATAAATTTTGACAAAATTGGGGCGTGGTCCCAAGAATTTTTCGTCTGTCTCGCGATAATTGCGGCGCTTTTCATTAAATCACCCCAAAGGCCGGTTTCCTGTAATCAGAAAGGTGGCAACCCTACGGGTGGCCCAATTAAGAATGTCGCTCCGCCATATCTCACGAATGGTTTACAGCACAGCTTTGGAACTAAAATATTACTGACTAAAGTGACCCCGAGAAATATCTGGAAATTATTTAGAAAAGCGCTAAATTGAATTCTTATTTTGTGCAAAATTTACCAACTTAAGGTACGTTAGAAATATAAAAATCGGAATCTACTGAAAATTTTGCATATTTTACATCGCACTACTTTTTCGTCTTCTGCGAAATAAGGGGAAGGGAGGAGGGGAAACTTCGTATTGAAGGAACTCCGGTTCTGTTGAACCGAATTTTGCAAACTTAGTCTCGTTGGAAACAGGATTACTCCTCCAATCTAACGCGTATAAATTGGAACCAATCTAATAAGTGACGTGCATGCTAGAGGGCGCTGTTTAAATTTTTTGGGGAATTTTGCTTTTTATCGAAAATATTAAATGGAAACGTACATTTTTGACAAGGAATTAAAAAAGTAGGCTAAATTACCAACAAAATAGCGAAAACCGGGTATCGCTATCTTTTACCAATCCGAAGATATCTAATTCTAATTTAATTCTGACAGTCGTATCAAATTGAAGTGCTTACTTTTCTCTGTGTGATTGTGAAATTTTCACTGTTCTACAGTGATTGTATTTGGCCCAATTTAGTGTAATTAGATTGTTTCTTCGGAGGAGATTGCTCCAAACAGGCAAGTTTTTTCTACATCACCAGTTTTTTATATCTTTTCTTCATTGCATATTGTAAACATTTTTCGTTTGAAATATATAAACACACATATTTCCTCTTTCTTACCTGTGTATTCTGCTGGCGATCCTTTTCCGTTGCCCGAACTCTTATCACGTTGTGTCTATAAGTCGCCACGACGGGCACCGTTGGCGTGAAGTGTTTTCCCTGTCCATCCTGATACGAAACGATATACCTAGTCGTAATTATCATGCCTGTTTGCACGTGTTGTAATAAAACTGATGAGTCACATAAAGTAGTTAATTGTTGCGTCTGTAAAAAACCATACCGAATAGACTGCGTCAAAATTTCGGTCTCTGAAGCGCGGAAAATCCATCTTAAAACAGGATTCACTTGGACATGTAATAACTGTATTGGATTTGGAGACGACCTCAATAGTCTCAAGTCAATTATTGCTTCCCTTCAGGAGAAGGTTAGAGTTTTGAAGGAGTCCGTTTTACAATCCACTACGTCTTCCTCCTCACCCCTTCTTGATTCTGAACGAATAATTCAAGAAATCTCAGATCGTGATCGACGTAAGAACAATACTGTCATATTTGGATGTCTAGAGGATAAAGTTAACAACAATTTAGAGCAAATAATAATCAAGTCGATGCGGGTGATTTTAAAGTTTCAAGACTGGGTAAATTTGATCCAACCGCTGCGACCCGTAAACGTCCAATCAAGGTTTCATTTTCATCAGATGCAGCTGTTACAAAGATTATGCTTAATGTGTCAAATCTGAAATCTAACGCTAATTTCTCTTCACTATCGATTTTTCGTGATCGAACGCCAATGCAACTACAAATCCACAAAGAAGCCAAGGCAGAATTAAGCAGCCGCATAAGAAATGGAGAAACAAATCTAAAAATTAAATATCGTAACGGTATTCCAAATATTGTCTTTAAACTAACCACGTCTAACGGTTCTTCCCTTCCTCTTAACATTTATTATCAAAATACTCGTGGGCTTAGATCAAAAACACATACTTTCTTTGCGAATGCCTGCGCTTCTGCATTCGATCTGATTGTTATTACTGAAAGTTGGTTAGATGACTCCATTAATAATGCCGAAATATTACCACCATTTTACGTCATTCGATCCGATAGAAAGTTTTCTCTAACTAATAGATTAACGGGTGGTGGAGTATTTATTGCATGGAATAATACCCTCAACTTCGAGCAAATCAACACTGATGTTATCTCATCTGCAGTCCCATTAGTGGATTTAGTAGCTTGTAAATGTACTACAAATAATTTTTATATTGTCGCCGTCTACATTCCTCCTGATATCTCGCAGCAAGATTTTGAATTGTTTTCTGAAGTCTTGGAGGTTTTCCTTATTGATAAACGATGCGTGTTACTTGGTGACTTCAATATTCCACAACTTTCTTGCAATTTTTCTGCCTGTGCCAAATCTACAACCTTTAACCTTTTATGCACTTCACTTCAACTTAAACAATACAATAATATTGTTAACTGCAATAATCGTCTTTCGCTAACACAATTTACTTGCCGGGAATTGGACAATTCAGGCCAGGTGGATGTGATATATACGGATTTTAGCAAAGCATTTGACACGATAGATCACGGATTCTTAATGAACAAACTACATGCACTGGGATTAACACCGAATTTACTCAAGCTTATCCATTCGTATCTAACTAGAAGATCTAATTACGTTTTTTATAATGGATACAAGTCGCTAGAATTCTTTCCTTCATCTGGTGTGCCGCAAGGCTCAAATCTAGGTCCTCTTTTATTCATATTATACATTAACGACTTACTGATGCAATTAACATGTCCGTTACTTGCTTATGCTGATGATTTGAAAATGTATAGTTGTATAAAATCCTGGAATGATGTGGTTCAACTCCAAAGTAATTTAAAGGTTTTGACTGATTGGTGTCACAAATTCAACTTCAGGTTAAATATTAATAAATGTTGCTTCATATCTTACACACGTAAAGTAAACAATATTTCATCAGTATATATCCTAAACAGAAATATATTGCCAAAAGTTAATGGTATTAAGGACCTTGGAGTGTACTTTGACACTCGGTTCAGCTTTTCTAACCATATTGACTCGATGTGTGCATCTGCGTCTAGAACGTTGGGTTTCGTAATGCGTCTTATTAGAAAGGATTTTTATTGTCCTATGTGTAGTGATTGAAGCTGTTTAATTTTATTTTGTCCGTCGCCGCTAGAGGGCGATAAAGGAATTTAAATACGTAAATTTTATGATTTTTGAAAAGAACAGTGCGTGGAATGCTTGGCGGCCAAAAAAATGGACTATCATGGATTTTCCTAATCCTACTGCTAGTGATTTAAATTGTTTAATATTTCCTTTATTTATGTCACCGCAAGAGGGCGGTAAAGAAAACAGAATAGAAGAAATGTCGCTTGCAATTTGCAACAATATGCTTTTCAAAATGATGAATGTGCTGCGCTATTCTACTATTATTCTACTATTTCCATGACCACCCAGGAACCCAAATTTGATTTGGTGGGATTTTTATTTGTTAGGTTTGGAAATATCGTCCAAAGTATTTCTAAGACAGAAATAGAGACAGTAGTTCTATTTACTCGTTGTAGAGTGAAAGTTGGAATCGAAAATAATAGGAGACAACTTCAAGATTTAGTTTTTGTTGTTTTTCTGCATTATTTATTTGTATTATACGGTTGTGCTTTTTACTAAAATCTTAAGCTTTCAATTCACTATTTTATAGTATGAGCATAAATATAATTTTACGTTTTCTTTAACGCCCTCTCGCGGTAATAGACAAAACAATATTCAACAGTTTGAATTACGAGACATAGCCCAATGAAAATCCTTTCTAATAAGACCAAATTTGCTAAATTCCGTTGACGGAAAGCAGAATAATCTAAATTTATAGAAGAAATTTTTACCATCGGACACGTTTCTGCGGATATCTTCGGATTGGTAAAAGATAGCGATACCCGGTTTTCGCCGATTTATTGGTAATTTAGCCTACTTTTTTAATTTGTTGTCAAAAATGTAGGTTTCCATTTAATTTTTTCGAGAAAGAAACAAAATTTCCGAAAAAATTTAAGCAGCGCCCTCTAGCATGCATGTCACTTATTAGATTGGTTCTAATTTGTACGGATTAGATTGAAGGAATAATGCTGTTTTAAACGAGACTAAGTTTGCAAAATTCGGTTCGACAGAACCGAAGTTATAAGCGTTCTTTCAATACAAAGTTTCCCCTCCTCCCCTCTCCTTATTTGACAAAATACAAAAAAGTTGTCCGATGTAAAATATGCAAAATTTTCAGTAGATTCCGATTTTCATATTTATAATAGACCTTAAGTTGATAAATTTTGCGTAAAATAAGAATTGAAATTTTCGGTGATCAGTTACGCCCTCTAGCGGTCATCCTACGCTTTTCCAAATAATTTCCAGATATTTCTCGGGGTAACTTTAGTCAGTAATATTTTTTTCCCAAAGCTGTACTGTAAACGGCTCCTGAGATATGGTCGAGCGACATTCTTAGTTGGCCACCCTGTACAGGGTGTCCCATTTTGGGCAAATCGCAAAATCCGTTTACACAAGGACCATCACATTCTGTGACACATTTATTAGTAAATGAGTCTTCAATATGACCGGCATTTTCGTATTCAGTTTCATTGTTTTTATAACTTGGACAACTAAAAAAGTTATGCTTAAATCTTAAATTATATACCAATAAAAATAACAATAAATACTCACGAAATACTAGAACATTTTCTTTTCAAAGTGTTTAAATTTTGCAGGTCAGCTGAAAAATACAGTCCATCATTTTTTATACTGTCTTGGTTGTATTCTTCTCAGGCTGTTTTCTACTTGTCATGATGATATTATCAGGACTGACATTCTGCACAATCTGGTATGGCCAGCAGATTTGCCGTGTAAAATAAACGGTTCACACACAGTGAACACTCTTTATTCCCTAATCCAGCAAAAGAAATGTTTTTCTTAGCCTCACCTTTTCTATAAATATAGCTCGTAAGAAATGTCCACCGAGTACTTGGCTCTAAAGTTTACAAACATTTCTTTTATATTAACATCGCTAGGAAGGTATCGGGTTAATGGAACATGTTCTCGTCTATAATAAGAAAATTGGAATTGCACTCAATGTTTATTTCAATACTAGAACATTTTCTCTTCAAAGTGTTTATCTCGGAATCAATTAAAATTGGCAATAGAAATAAAATAATTTGAACAGAACTCATTTTTAAATGTTCGAAATTTCACATGAATGCAACTACCAATTATTCTGCATATCTACTTAAGAGGAAATATGGTAATAGTGGGAAAGTGGAATCTACAAATCAGAACTACTTAATATAACCGCAAATATCCATCGAACACAAACATCTTGTTTATCAATTTTCGTTGACTATAATTATGAAATATACATTGGCCGGGGATTTTGTAATTTAATGATAAATTACAAAAGAAGAAACTAATCGTTCCCGAAAACTCTGCACGACAAAAACGCAATTGATGAGTCAAATTTGCGATGTAAACATGATAAAATTACAAAGAAATATTATTAATAAATAAAGATTAAGTAATAATTTGGAATGTGTAATGATGGATAATATTCATTAAAGGATACAGTCAAGGCTATATCAACAAAAATATTTGATAATAAAGAAATTATTGGTATACTATATTTGACTTATTTTTTTGTTAAGTTCGAACGATTCTGTTCAAAGACATTTCGAAAATAAAACTTCCCCCACTTATATATCCTTATTTATCAAATTTGACAGCTAACATTAAATAAGTATTAAATAAAAATAACAAGATGTTGGTATTTATAAATCAGTTATGAGATGAAATTGTCCTATCACACTTCTTGCACTGTTTACCAATATGATTCAGTACCAGTTAGCCTAATCCTCCAAACAGTATCCTTTAGAAAAGGAAACATGCATATTATTAATGTTAACAAATGTGGATGCACTTACTTTACTTTCCCTTCATTTATTGGTAATGCACGCTTCATCTTCAAAGCAATAAACATCAAAATAATCGTGGCAATCAATAAAATTACAGTAAAACAAAGCAGGATTGCGATGCTCCTAAAATAAATATTAAGAAGTTAACATTATTTGAATCGATCAACGATTAAAGTCGAGCATACGTTTTATGCTTCGTTCTCGAAATCATATCTTCACCTGAAGATGTATTCCCACAATTATAATCGACGTCCAAAATAAAATCACTGCAATTCTGACATTGGCAGACACCATCAGAATCACAAACACCATCCAAGCATCTATAGCTGCAACTAATTTTAGGCAAGCAAGTTGAGGTTTCGACATCCAATTCGTAGTCATCCCAACATTGACAAACTCCATCCGTACCACAACAACCATTCTTGCAATCACCACAAGCCGATATGCATTCACCATCATCGCTCAATTTAAAACCTTTATGGCAAGTCTTCTCCGACTTGATCGCATTATTTACAGGAATTTCTATACACTCTCGAGGAGTCGCCGGATTAAGACGATACCCAGAGTTGCAAATGCAATATCCCATTTGGGAACATCTTCCCCTCTTTCCGCAAGAATCTTCGTCGCAACGTAATACGCATTCTAAATTACTGTATGGATTGTGTATGTAGTGACTGTTACAAGATTTTGGCAGAATGAGATTACATACGCCTTTTGAACAAGATGTCCTCCTGTAAACGCGTTTACACTTAGTCAAATAAGTTGACTTAAGAAGATCGTCATCGAAAGAATGACAGTAGCAAAAATTACAAAATCCGTTTATACAAGGTGCATCACATTTCGCAACACATTCGTTAGTAAATGGATCCTCAACATGATCGATATGATTACAGGTGGTTTTATTGCTTTTATAACTTGGACAACTAAAAACGTTATATTGAATGTTAAGTTATGAAGTAATAAAGATAATATTAAACACTTACCTAATACTGACACATTTTTCTACCAAAGTTTTGAGTTGGCAATTAATTAAAATTGGCAAAATAAACAAGATAATCTGATTATAAATCATTTTTAAACGTTGAAGCGAGTTCGACAAAATTTTACAACAATGAATGAGAACTGGAAGGTTACTACCATTTATTCTACATTATCTATTTTATAAGAAAACGTGGTAATGGTGGGAAAATGGAATTTCCAAATCAAAACTTCTTAATACAATATAATCGCAAATATCTAACAAACGCAAGCTTTTTGTTTATCAGTTGTCTTCACTTTTTTACTTTTGATTTCGGATGATGTCGACTGTATGACAAAATCTACATTAACCAGGGATTTTGTGCAATAATGACGAAGTTAAAGAGGAAAGAGCTTGTTATTGTTCGAAGGATATAAATTTGCATCAATACGAAACGTTATGCAAGGCTTTTGTGGAAACTCAAGCCGCCGCAAACGTAATTGGATCAGAGTTGTAGTGTCATGATGTAATAGCTTGAAACGTGTTACGATGGATAATATTTATTAAAACAGTTAGTTACGATTACGTCGACAATGTTATTAAAACAGATATTAAAACATTACTAATGCAAGTTTAATATAATTATTTGAGGAAAAAAATGGATGACACCTGCATCGATGTATCGTTTTATAAAACTCTGATCAAGGACTAAGGAAAAAACGTAATAAAAAACCCTAGTCAATATTGTGTTTTTGTAAATGACTCCGTGATATATCTTTCAATTAGTCATTCTAAATGAGTCACTATAACAGCGGAGTTCCCTAATTCTTAGTATTAACGTTAAAATACCAGTAACACGATAGCTATATTATTATAAATTCTGTATTAATCGCTAATCATTAAATAAATGTAATTGCTGTAAGGTATATTTTTGAAAGTAAAATTTCTGTTGTTTGTATATCTTTATTTCAATAAAAATGACGAGATTGTATTTACAAATGAGTTATGAGATCAAATCTTCGTATCACTCTTCTAGCACTGTTTACCAAGTAAGCTCCCACAATACGATTTAGTACCGGTTAGCCTAATTCTCCAAACAGTA
This sequence comes from Holotrichia oblita, assembly GCA_023690525.1. NCBI lineage: Eukaryota > Metazoa > Arthropoda > Insecta > Coleoptera > Scarabaeidae > Holotrichia > Holotrichia oblita. Next base: position 112,887,358 of record CM043020.1, read on the forward strand.
TCCTTTAGAAAAAGAAAACATGCATATTATCAATGTTAACTAATAATATCTTTAGTCGATGCTTACTTCACTTTTCCTTCGTTTATTGGTAATGTACGCTTCATCTTCAAAGCAATAAACATCAAAATAATCGTGGCAATCAATAAAATAACAGTAAAACAAAGCAGGATTGCGATGCTCCTAAAATAAATATTAAGAAGTTAACATTATTTGAATCGATCAACGATTAAAGTCGAGCATACGTTTTGTGCTTCGTTCTCGAAATCATATCTTCACCTGAAGAGGTATCCCCACAATTATAATCGGCGTCCAAACCATCAACATCATCAGCTCGGCAATTAACTGCTTTATCAATAAAACCACTGCAATCCTGACATTGGCAGACACCATCCGAATTACAAACACCATTCAAGCATCTATCGCTGCAACTAATTTTAGGCAAACAAGTTGAGGTTGCGACATCCAATTCGTAGTCATCCCAACAATGACAAACACCATCGGTACCACAACAACCATTCTTGCAATCGCCACAAGCCGATACGCATTCACCATCATCGCTCAATTTAAAACCTTTATGGCAAGTCTTCTCCAAATTGGTCGTATCATCTTCGGAAATTTTTAGACAAATTCTGGGATTCATAGGATCGGGACGATATCCCAAGTGACAGATGCAATACCCCGCTGGGGAACACGTTCCTCCCTCCCCGCACGAATCTTTGTCGCAACGTTGCAAGCACTCAAAAGTGTCAAATCGATTTAAGGTGTAGTTAGTGTTACAATGTTCTATTCTATCAATAGCGCATCGATCTTCTAAACAAACTTCAGTCCAGAGAATCCGTTTACACTCGGGCAAATAAGTTGACTTAATAACATTTTCATCGTTAGAATGGCAGAAACAAAAATCACATAATCCGTTTACACAAGGGCTATCACATTTCGGAACACATTCGTTATTAAATGGGTCCCCAATATCACCGACATGATGACATGCAGTTTCATTGCTTTTATAACCTGGACAACTAAAACCGTTTTTATATTTAATATATAAAATTATGTAGGAATAGAAAAATAACAATAAATACTTACGCGTTAATGAAACACTTTTTTTCCAAGGTTTTTATCTGGGAGTTAATTAAAATTGGTAAAAGGAACAAAATAATTTGAACAGAACTCATGTTTAAACCTTGAAATGAACTCGACGAGAATTCACAAGAATGTAAAAAGACTAGAATGCTACTACATACCATTTATTCTACAGATCTATTTAAGAGGAAACGCGTTAATAGTGGGAAAATGGAATTTCCAAACTATAACTAACGCAAGCTTCTTCCTTCTCAGCTCTATGCACTTTTTTTTTACTTGCAATTTCGGATGACGTCGACTGTATTACAAAATCTACATTAACCGGGGAGTTTGTGGTATAATTAGAAATAAATGAAGAAAAGATTGTTAATGATGGAAGGATATGAATTTGCATCAATACGAAATATTACGTAAAGCGTTTGTGGAAACTCAAGGCGACGAAAACGTAACCGTTGAGTCAGAGTTGAACAATAATTTGCAACGTGTGGTGACGACAAATATTAAAAAGTTTACTAACATAGATTTAATGTAATTTAATTAAATTAATAGCTTTTGAGATATTTCAATTTTTTTAAATCTTTCTAGAAAAACACAGTCCCAAATAAATCACGATATTACTGCAAACAAACACGCTACTGACTAAAAATTTGACACGGCGAATTGCAAAACATCACTAAAGTGTCTCATCCTTTGAAATGTAAAATTTTTTATACAGGGTGTTTTCCACATACCACTCAATTCCAACAATTTCAAACAATTATAACTCGTTATTTCAAATACAACACCCTGTATATCATATCAGATTTCAATTCCTATCTTCATTCTCGTTTAATTGATACTAGCATTCCCTATATCTAAATCTAACAATAACGAAACTTAATATTTCAACTTTAATAAAGCGTAGGCCCTGGCTGTCAAAAATGTGACAACTTAATAGTAAATTGTCTATGTATGCATTAAATATGTTTTCACACTTCCCTTCAAAAGGTCATGTTTTATAGCAAGCATGAATTAAACGAGAATGAAGATAGGAATTGAAATCTGATATAATATACAGGGTGTTGTAGTTGAAATAAGCGAGTTATAATTGTTTGAAATTGAAATTGCGCCACACCCTGTATTGTATTCTGGTTGGCCATTGCTTAACAGTAGAGTGCAAATTTCTCGCTCGACTGTCCCAGTCACGAAGGAAACAGCAATACTTTGTGAATCCAAGTTGTAGACCAAGTAGAATTGCAACTACTTTGAGATCAGCACTGATGTACCATTTATAGGTTTTGTAATTGATTTTATCAAGGAGACGTGTCATATTATCATATGTTTCTTTCATGTGCACGGCATGACCAACAGGAATGGAGGGGTAAATTTTTCCTCCATGTAGAAGGACAGCTTTCAAACTCAATTTAGAAGCATCTATAAAAAGACGCCATTCTTCCGCTTGGTGTTTCTAATCTAATTCTCGCATTAAACCGTTAACATTTTTGCAAAATGATAGACCTTCTTCAGTTGAAAAATACTGTGACAATTTTTTACAGAAATAAGCGTGACCGGAGCTAACAACTTCCATCCTTGCCGTCTTGATCCTAATATTTCTGCATGAGTTTTTGATAAATTGAGATCTCGAACTAAATCATTTAATTCCAATTGATTTATTAAATGAGGGGTGTCGTCTTGAGATGGCAAATATTCTTCATCTGTGTCCGACAACTCTGGTTTTGCGGTTTCAACATGTTCTTGGTTCGAAACATCCATAGGACTTGGTACTGGCAAAGCTTCCGAATGAGGAACTGAACGAGTGGCAGAAGGTAAATTAGGATAGGTAATTTTATCCTTATTTTTACTGGAAAACCCGAAGCTCTTTGTACAGCAAAAGTAGCAGTCTGTCGAATGATCCTTTCGTTCTCGCCAAATCATAGGTCTACCAAATGGAATAGCTATGCTCTTACCTTTTATCCAGCTTCTCAAAGTGACAGCACATCGTGCACAGGCATTGTGAGGGGTCCACAACTTGTCTTGATTTGTAATTTTTAATTTAAAATAAAGGTTTAATACGATTTTTCTATAAACGGTGTAATATTTCGTCTATGCTGTTGAACGCTGAATTCTCCACATACTAAACATAAACTCCTGAAAATACAATTATTCTTTTATTGGTACCAAAAACCAACTTCCTCCGGTAGGTATATAAACTTTCATTCGAACCATCTTAAGAACCAAAAACTTAATACGATTATTGCTAGGGAAAATAGAATTTCACATATTTCTAATAATCAGTTCCTTCAGAACAATCTTAAACAGATTGTTGATATTTCCACAAATATTAATTATGATGATTAATTATTATTACAGTTCTTAATTAATTTTTATATTATTAAACATACCAAGGTACATGAATCCATCAAATGTTGTTTGGAAATAATTGATTTAGTACTTTTTAATTGATTATGAAGTTGCATCAAAGTCGGATTAGCAAATAAACCGCTTTCTGGGACCTCTCTTAACACCGATATTTTGTGTTTCAATCTTATTTGATATTCTTCTGTAACAGTAAGGATTTGACGGTGTTTGTTTCTTGTCATATTGATATACATATAAATAATAATAATAATAATAGTCTTTAAAAATTGATATAGATTTTTATATACTTTTTAATCACCCTGTATAATTGCAAATAATTTTAAAATGTGCTCCTTATAACTCTGTATATGTGACTAAAATCTCACTCTATCACTCTTCTAGCACTGTTTACCAAGTAAGCTCACACAATGCGATTTAGTACCAGTTAGCCTAATTCTCCAAACAGTATCCTTTAAGAAAAAAAGAACATGCATATTATTAACGTGTTAATTTATTTTGTAGATGTACTTACTTCACTTTTCCTTCGTTTCTTGGTAATGCACGCTTCATCTTCAAAGCAATAAACATAAAAATAAGCGTGGCAATCAATAAAATAACAGTAAAACAAAGCAGGATTGCAATACTCCTAAAATAAATATTAAGAAGTTAACATTATTTAAATCGATCAACGATTAAAGTCGAGCATACGTTTTGTGCTTCGTTCTCGAAATCATTTCTTCACCTGAAGAGGTATCCCCACAATTATAATCGGCGTCCAAACCATCAACATCATCAGCTCGGCAATTAACTGCTTTAGCAATAAAACCACTGCAATCCTGACATTGGCAGACACCATCCGAATCACAAACACCATTCAAGCATCTATCGCTGCAACTCATTCTAGGCACGCAAGTTGAGGTTTCGACATCCAATTCGTAGTCATCCCGACATTGACAAACTCCATCCGTACCACAACAACCATTCTTGCAATCACCACAAGCCGATACGCATTCACCATCATCGCTCAATTTAAAACCTTTATGGCAAGTCTTCACCGACTTGATCGCATTATTTACAGGAATTTCTATACACTCTCGGGGACTCACCGGATTAAGACGATACCCAGAGTTGCAAATGCAATATCCCATTTGGGAACATCTTCCCCTCTTTCCACAAGAATCTTCATCGCAACGTAATACGCATTCTAAATTACTGTATGGATTGTGTATGTAGTGACTGTTACAAGATTTTGGCAGAATCAGATTACATACGTCTTTTGAACAAGATGTCCTCCTGTAAACGCGTTTACACTTAGTCAAATAAGTTGACTTAAGAAGATCGTCATCGAAAGAGTGACAGTAGCAAAAATTACAAAATCCGTTTATACAAGGTGCATCACATTTCGCAACACATTCGTTAGTAAATGGATCCTCAACATGATCGATATGATTACAGGTGGTTTTATTGCTTTTATAACTTGGACAACTAAAAACGTTATATTGAATGTTAAGTTATGAAGGAATAAAGATAATATTAAACACTTACCTAATACTGACACATTTTTCTACCAAAGTTTTGAGTTGGCAATTAATTAAAATTGGCAAAAGAAAAAAGATAATCTGATTATAAATCATTTTTAAACGTTGAAGCGAGTTCGACAAAATTTTACAACAATGAATGAGAACTGGAAGGTTACTACCATTTATTCTACATTATCTATTTTATAAGAAAACGTGGTAATGGTGGGAAAATGGAATTTCCAAATCAAAACTTCTTAATACAATATAATCGCAAATATCTAACAAACGCAAGCTTTTTGTTTATCAGTTGTCTTCACTTTTTTACTTTTGATTTCGGATGATGTCGACTGTATGACAAAATCTACATTAACCAGGGATTTTGTGCAATAATGACGAAGTTAAAGAGGAAAGAGCTTGTTATTGTTCGAAGGATATAAATTTGCATCAATACGAAATGTTATGCAAGGCTTTTGTGGAAACTGAAGCCGCCGCAAACGTAATTGGATCAGAATTGTAGTGTCATGATGTAATAGCTTGAAACGTGTTACGATGGATAATATTTATTTAAACAGTTAGTTACGATTACGTCGACAATGTTATTAAAACAGATATTAAATCACTTACTAATGCAAGTTTAATATAATTATTTGAGGAAAAAAATGGATGACACCTGCATCGATGTATCGTTTTGTAAAACTCTGATCAAGGACTAAGGAAAAAACGTAATAAAAAACCCTAGTCAATATTGTGTTTTTGTAAATGACTCCGTGATGGATCTTTCAATTAGTCATTCTAAATGAGTCACTATAACAGCGGAGTTCCCTAATTCTTAGTATTAATGTTAAAATACCAGTAACACGATAGCTATATTATTATAAATTCTGTATTAATCGCTAATCATTAAATAAATGTAATTGCTGTAAGGTATATTTTTGAAAGTAAAATTTCTGTTGTTTGTATATCTTTATTTCAATAAAAATGACGAGATTGTATTTACAAATGAGTTATGAGATCAAATCTTCCTATCACTCTTCTAGCACTGTTTACCAAGTAAGCTCCCACAATACGATTTAGTACCGGTTAGCCTAATTCTCCAAACAGTATCCTTTAGGAAAAGACAACATGCATATTATCAATGTTAACAAATAATATCTTTTGTGGATGTACTTACTTCACTTTCCCTTCGTTTATTGGTAATGTACGCTTCATTTTCAAAACAATAAACATCAAAATAATCGTGGTAATCACCAAAATGATGGTAATAGAAAGCAGGATGGCAATAGCCCTAAAATTAATATTAAGAAGTTAACATTATTTAAATCGATCAACAATTAAAGTCGAGCATACGTTTTGTGCTTCGTTCCTGAGATGATATCATCATCCAAATAAGAGGTATTCCCACAATTATAATCGGCGTCTAAACCACCAACATTATCAGCTCGGCAATTAACTCCTTTATCAATAAAATCACTGCAATCCGGACATTGGCAGACACCATCCGAATCACAAACACCATTTAAGCATCTATCGCTGCAACTCTTTTTAGGCACACAATTTGAGGTAGCGACATCCAATTCGTAGCCATCCCAACAGCGACAAACACCATCGGTACCACAACAACCACCGTTGCAATCACCACAAGCCGATACGCATTCACCATCACCGCTCAATTTAAAACCTTTATGGCAAGTCTTCTTCAAATTGGTCGTATTATTTTCGGGGATTTTTAGACAGATTCGGGGATTCATAACATCGGGACGATATCCCAAATGGCAAACGCAATATCCTGTTGGGGAGCAGGTTCCCCCCTCCCCGCACGAATCTTCATCGCAGCGTAACAAGCATTCAAAATGATTATATCGGTTGAGCGTGTAGTTACTATTACAATTGTTGATCCGTTTCATAGAACATACAGTTTGTGTACATGTTTCACTCCAGACAATGCGTTTACATTCGGACGAATAAGTTGACTCAATAACGTTTTCATCGGTAGAATAACAGAAACAATAATTACAGGATTTGTTTATACAAGGACCATCACATTTCGGAACACATTTGTTAGTGAATGGATCCGCAATATCAGCGCCATGTTTGCAAGTACTTGTATTGCTTTTATAATCTGGACAACTAAAACCGTTATAATTAATGTAAAATTACATTTATATAGGTACGAATAAAAAATAATAAATACTTACACAATACGGGAACATTGTTTTACCAAATTTTTAATCTCGCAATTAATTAAAATTGGCAGGAAGAACAAAATAATTTGGACCGAACTCATTTTTGAACGTTTAAGTGAGCTCGACGAAGTTTCACCGGATTGCAAGGACACGAGAATGTTACTACTATTTATTCTACATACCTATCTATGTATTTAAGAGTTAATCCGCTAATAGTGGGAAAATGGAATTTCCAAATCAGAACTGCTTAATATAACCATAAATATCTAACAAACGCAAGTTTCTTGTTTTTCAGCTCTCTGCACTTTTTTTTTCTTCCCATTTCGGATGACATAATTGTAATATAGGCAATAGTGCGTCAATTACTCAGGTATGCGATCTGTGACTGATGAACAACTTTATCAGGAGTTTGTGTCTGTGTTTACTTATTTAAATAAGATAATCTATTACTAACAATAATTGAATATTATCGCTAATGTTTTGTTTTTGAGAAATTCCACAAACATATTAATGTGAATAATATAAACATCTATTGATTACCAATCAGACAATATAAAGGATTTTATTATGGAAATTCCTTAATTTAAATGTTTTCGGTATTTTTGTGGATTAGCTAATGAGTCTGTTAAGTTAGCGCAATATACAAACATATTTCATTTCTTCCTCCTTTATATAAATAAGTTGTGAAATTTTGTTTGCAATTGATAGTATTCTTTTGTTTGCGAAGGTATTCTATTCTGTGTCTGAACCCATATGACCCTACGGTCCTTTTAAAAGGACGGTAAGCACCTGTTTAATCATTCCTCTTTTCTTAGGTTGTGATTATTCACACATAGATGGCGATGCCTCATTTAGTATTAGAAATGTCAATATTGAGTTCTGTTATATGTCAACCTAACCTCTCGCAAATTTTGTAGACACCAATGCTCTTTAATTGTGAGTGACATTTGTTCGGTAAGAAAATGAGCGACTACCAATATTGGAGGTAAGTTTTGTGTAACAATTTGTTATTTTATTGCAATTTATCATAGCACTGCGCTTGTAAAAAGAGCCAAGAATGACTACCCAGGCGAAATATAACTGGAAAAGGACGGTAGGTTTATGGGGTACTATGTTTTACAATCGCTCGATATTTTTATTCACTTTCAGCCAATGTAAAAAGCCCCTCACGCTAAATGAGCTTCTTGGAGAAGTGGAAAATGCAGATGAAGTGTCAAATATCCCCGATGCAATTATTCTTTTTCCTCCGGAAAATGCCAATGATTACACCACAGACGAAGATTCCGGCGAAGAGGACAATGTTGTGCTAAACAATTGACCAGGATCTCAGCTACGAGGAAACGTTGAAGTTTTCATAAATGAGGATGAAGAAAAAGGTGTAGATGTGGAGGAAGATTGGGAAAGTGAAGATGATGTACCCGTATCTTCATTTGCACAAAAAAAAAATTAAAAAAACTAAAGATTTTCACTTTTCGCTTGGTGTGGATCTGCAACAACATTACCCCAAATGGAATCAAGTGTATATAACAAAAAATAACCTTTCTCCAGCTGCTACCTTCAAGTTGTTTTTTGATGTCAACCTTATGGGTGATCTTGTTCGATTTAGTAACCTATATGCTCTCCAAAAAAATAGGCCGGGTGATAATTACAACCGATGACATGTTTTGCTTTTTTGGTATTCTAATATTGAGTGGCTACTGCTCTGTTTCGCGTAAGAAAATGTATTGGCAAAATTCAGATGACACTAACAATAAACTTGTTTCTTCGTCAATATCTACGGATCGATTTCAACATGTCATGAGTAATTTTCATTGTGTCGACAACAATCATTTGCACAAAGACGATCGATTTGCCAAAGTAAGGCCACTGATTTCGTCGCTAAATAAATCACTCAGTTGATAAAGCCATGGTCCCCTATTTTGGGCGCCATGGTTGCAAGCAGTTCATTAGAGGGAAGCCCCTAATCTGGGGCTATAAGTTTTGGGTCGGAGAAACTCGTCTAGGGTATGTGGTCTATTTTGAACCATACCAAGGTTCTTCTACCAAGTTGCCAGACAAATACAAGGATCTGGGCCTTGGTGCTTCCGTCGTTTTGCAATATGCAGACATTTTGGCATCAACCGGCTTCGAAAATTTTCATCTCTATTTCGACAACTTCTTTACGTCTTTGTCACTGATAAAGGAACTAACTTCCAGAAAAATAAGGGCCACCAGTACAATCAGAGAGAATAGAATCTCAAAGTGCCCTTTGGTTAATGTAAAATCTTTTAAGAAAAAGGTTAGAGGAGCCTTTGAATATACATTGGTTGATAACGAAATGGTAGTATGTCGATGGAATGACAACAGTGTTTTAACAATTGCTTCCAACGCTTGCTCTGTACTGTGAACAAAACGAAAAGATTTTCGCAAAGTCAAAATACACATATTCCGATAGACCAACCCAAACTTATAAAGGGGTATAATGAACACATGGGAGGAGTTGATCGAAGTGATCAAAATATATCGCAATATCGGATATCAATTCGCGGGAAGAAGTGGTATTTTCCGCTGGTGAGCCAGTGTATCGATATGGCTGTGCAGAATGCATGGTACTTGCATAGATGCAATGGGGGCAAACTGGACCAACTGAGTTTTAGGAGGGCCATCGTTTTGGAACTGCTAGTCTCATGCAAAAAAGGACCTACAAGGATGCCTAGTACTCATAAAGAGCACTCACGATTTGTCAAAGTTGATCATCTTGTGATATACCAAGACAACCAGACTAAGTGCGCTGCATGTCAAGGATTGCTTCCGTGAATACCACACCAATTAATCATTTACTTTCCAGTTGTTTATAATTATTATTACATGTTGTATTAAAACATTAATCAAAGTTATGTATGTATTTATTTCCTAGTAGTGTTTAACCCTACTGTCCTTTTAAAAGGACGCACTTTATTTCAAAAATAAAAACTTGAAAACTTATTTTAACAATTTTATATAGTTTTCTGATAACTAATTAATCTATTGATGCCGCATTTACGCTGATTCACAACTAATAATAGTCTCAGGGTTATATGGGTTAAATACTATTGAAAATGTGGCGACCTGGGTGCGATGAAGAATATGAAGAACAGTTTGACGATGTTGGTTTAGCGACAGAAAATAATAATTTTCACCAAGATAAAAAAAGAAGAGTTTGCTTAAGAATTCAGGCTAAGCAAATTAATTTTAAACGTTTACAATAACTTAAAAGCAGAAAATGACGAATCTGCAGCTGAGTCAGATATTAAAAAGAACGTCAAAGTTAACTGAGGTACTATTTACAAAATCGTCAAGTGTGGCAGTTCAAACAAGGAAAAAGAGAAGCGATTTAATTTGGCAAGTTGAAAGTATTCGCCAAAAAATTTATGATATGTATAAACTAAACGAAGTCCCTACTTTATCAACGTTCACCGAAAATGATTAGAGACGTCAACAATGTGTTTAAAGCTTGTTACTGCCGATGTTAGACGTCAGCTACATGTTTCCAATCCTGTTATACCTAAATTATATTGTTTACCTAAAATTCACAAACCTGGCAAGTCGATAAGGCCAATTGTTTCGGCAATTGACGCACCGACTTTTATAAGATTTCCAAATGGCTGACCAACGAATTTAATAATTTGCCAATACAGTAACCTAATTTTGCAGTAAAAAAATTGTTAGAATTTATTAAAGAAATTCAAAATATTCAGTTGCTGGAGGGTGAAATATTGATTTCATTTGATGTTAGTTCTCTCTTTCCTAGTGTACCGATTCCACACACTTTGACATACCTCGAGGACTTGTTGCTTCAAAATCGTTTGAGTCAACAATGTGTCCAGGAATATATTCGCTCAACTGACATCTGTATCAAACAGAACATTTTTCAATTCAACGGGAGTTTTTATGAACAGCTGGAAGAGACGGCAATGTGTCGCCCTTTTTGACTAACCTTTTCATGAGCCGTTTTGAAAAGGACTTAGAATCTGAGAGCGAATACTTTCCTAGGGTTTGGTTGAGGTACGTGGATGATATTTTCGCCATATTTGACACTAAAAAATGTAATATTAACGATTTTCTCAATAGATTAAATAATCGGTTCGAAACCATAAAGTTCACTTGTGAAAGAGAAGAGAACGGTCAGCTACCCTTTCTAGATACTTTAGTAATTAGAAATATCAATAGATTAGAGTTTGACGTGTATAGAAAGGAAACCAATACACTTCGCTACATTCCTTCAGATTCCCTGAATTTTTTGGTCCACAGACTTCTCACTTTTTCCTTGAACAAGACGAGGTATGAGAAAGAGCTTAAAATTATAAAAGATGCGACTAAGTGTAATGGTTTCCAGCCTCAGCATATCTATAAGTTAATTAGGAAGTTTAGGGTAACAGCACATAAGAGTACGCAGTGTATAAAAATACGCATTGCATTTTACACTAAACACTTTAACCCACTAAACACCAAAAAAGTTTTTAACTAAAACACCAGAAGTGTTCTACTTCTGCACCAAGAGATCCAGTGGAGAACTTCGAAAGTATGCAGTAACATATCGCCATCTATGAAAACATGTGAGAAATCCTCAAACATACGCCTGTAACAAGGATAAATACATTTTGAAGTATTGCGCATGTAGTAGTTTCATCAAGCAAAACTTGATTTTGTGTATTGCAGATGTATGTTTGGGCAAGTTTAATTTAAGGAATAATTTTGCTATTTGTTGTACTAGAAACCTTCTCAGTGCTTCACAGTGTAATATAAAGTATAAGGTAAGTAATCAAATTTATTACATTAAGTGTTTATGTTGTACTAAGTACTCGTAACCTTTTTTTCATAATTCAAACGAAGTATACAAGAGTACGCACTAAACGCAGTGCGTACTCTTGTAAACTATATTTATAGAAATATAATAATTCCGTTTTCTTCACAATAGGACAGAGTAAACGTAGTATTGCGCGGGAACTGAATATTCCAGAAGCCACATTGCGTAAAAGATTGAAAATTGCCACTATTCCAATATATTTTTAGTGAAGAACAAGAAACAGAATTAGCAAAATATGTGCAAGAAATGGATTGCCGACTTTATGGATTGACAATGAAAGACTTAAGCAGTATTGCTTTTGAATTCGCTAAAGCTAATGGCGTAGAGCATAATTTTAATGCAGAGAAAATGGTTGCTGGCAAAACGTGGATACGGGGTTTCTGTCAGAGACAAAGAATCACATTACGGCAACCAGAGAAGTGTTCACTTGGCAGAATGATAGGCTTGAACAGAGTCCAGGTTGATTTGTTTTTTAAAAACTTGCAAGTACAAGTAATTTTATATATAACATGGACGAGACAGGCATATCTACAGTGCCCAATAAACTGCCCAAGGTGTTTGCCAAAAAAGGAAAAAAATGTGCGGGGAAAGTTGCTAGCGGCGAAAGAGGTCAACTGGTTACTTCAGTGTGCTGCATGAGTGCTAGTGGGGTATATGTTCCTCCAGCTCTAATTTTTCCTCGTAAAAGAATGAAAGAAGAGCAGTTTACAGAGGCGCCTTCAGGAACTTTACCACGTATTTCTAAATCAGGCTTTATAAATTCCGAATTATTTCTTGAATGGATGAAGCATTTCCAAAAACATATTAAAGCTTGCAAAGATGCTCCTGTTTTATTACTATTAGATAATCATTCATCTCACCGAAGCCTTAATGATTCATCTTCTATCGTTGCCACCGCATGCCAGTCATAAAAACTGCATACAGCCAAGCAACTGACAATTGGTTAGTTACCAATCCTGGTAAAGCTATTACTCCAAAGCAAGTCGCCGGTTTATTTAAAACGGCATATTATAAAGTATCCAATCTCGATAAAGCAGTACGGGCATTTGAAACTACCGGAATCTGGCCTTACAATCCCGATCAATTTAATGACGAAGATTTTGCTCCTTCCCTTGTAACTGACAAACCTTATAATGTAAGTGAAGAAGTTCCTGAAGCTGTAGAGGTTCCTGGAGCTGCTGGCATTTCCATGGAAGTAGATGAGACAGCTGACAAGACTGAAGTCTTTGAAATTGAGTTTAATGCTACCACAGGATTGCCTGTAAATCCTGAATATGCAGAACAAATAGTAACTTCAATTTTAACAGACACGAATGCTACAGAAACAGAGAATTTGAATAATTTAATATATTTGGATATCGAAAACAACATGAAACCTGGACCTTCCACGTCCGACGACAAAGAAAACAAACGTGAAAATATTCCGGTTTCTTATGATATTAACCAAACCACTCAATCGAAGCAAGTTAAAGCTCTTGTAAAACCAGAAGATCTACGTCCATATCCAAAATGTAGTCAAACGGAGCAAACCAGAAAAGTCAGAAATCAGAGATATTAACAAGCACACCGTTAAAGGATGAACTGGAAGCAAAGCAATTTGAATTAACAAAAAAGGTTAAAAGAAAAATTGGTTCAGTGAAATCAGAAAAGCCTGTAGCTAAAGCTAAGCAAAGAAAAACACTTAAAGAATCTACCTCAAAAATAAACACAAACGTCAAAAAAAGAAACGGCAGGCAGAAAGCATCAAAGCCCGAAGAATGTAAAAGAAGAAAATGCAACAGAAGAAATATTATGACCATTTTGTGATGGATTGTATGCAGATCCGCCATCTGATGACTGGATACAATGTTCTAAGTGTAATAAGTGGTGGCATAAGAAATGCACTTCGAGTAGAGTGGAAGTGGCTGTACAACGTTAAGGTCAAAAGGGAAGGAAAATATTGGGATAGGCAGCCCAATCAATTAAATCATCGTTTGATTCTTTTGGCTGCCTATCCCAATATTTTCCTTCCCTTTTGACCGAAATGTACTTCCTATGAAGCAGGAAATTTTACATCCGAACTATGTTAGTCTAGTATTGTACAAATTTTAAAAACCATTTTTGTTTCACTTGTAATAACACTAAATTGGCTTAAGTACTAGTAAACTGTTCCAAAATTAACGCAGGCTCACATTGCTTTCAATCATTTTGTTGTTTTGAGTTTAATAGACGAAATATAGAAGAAAGTTTACTAAGAAAACTGTGAAAGAATCTACGACTTTTTGAGAGGATGTTGAAGCTTCACCCGTTGTGATCCTCCCTTACGCTCACTTTATCACTAAAGGTTTGAGTAAAATCTTCAAAGAGCTAGATCTCAGAATAGTTTACAGTTCTGGGACTAGTTTACGAAGTCTCATCGGTAACCCTAAAGATAAAATACAACCTTTAGAAAAGTCAAGTATTTACGAAATCAATTGTAAAGATTGTAATCAAAAATATATTGGGCAAACCAGGAGAGCAGTCTCAACTAGATTCAAAGAGCATATGGCTCATCTTAGATTTAATAGAATTGAGAAATCGAGCGTTGCCCAACACATTTTCGAAACAGATCACAACATCGATCATACGAATGTTAAATTAATTAGACAAACAATTGTAAGTTTCTAAATATTTTCGAAAGTTTAGAAATATCCAAAAATAAGTCATGTGTAATGAACTGTGACAACGGACCTATCCCGCATTCGTCATTGTTTTCGTTAGTCGGAAATTAATGATGCGTATCGGATTGAGCGTGCATAACATTTAGGTTACTTTTTATTTTAATTTAGTTTTATTATCGCCTTGATAATGACAGCATTGCTGTTGAAACGCGTCGGTGTTTTAGTTAAAATTTGTTTGGTGTTTTGTGGGTTAAAGTGTTTAGTGTTCTACTTCTGCATCAAGAGATCCAGTGAAGAACATCTACTATCATGTTTTAAATAATTGTATTTTAGTCTGTATAATATAAGTGCCATAGAATTAAAATTACTCCTTAATACTCCTCGGCTTTTCAAGACGATATTATAATAGAAGTTTGTATTTCCTAGACCCTAGAGAGGCAATTTTATAATGTGAAACCATCAACAATAACTCTCAACATTAATTCAGTTAGGTAGTATGAAAAGCCCATGGAGTTTACTATCTATCCTTATTTAATTAGTCTTCATAAATATCAAAAATACATTTTAACCTAACATATATGTATACTATTGTCAAATTTGATAGCTAACATTGAATACAAATATGTAAATTATCATGAACAAAAAAAAACATTCATAGACTAATATGACAAGTGTTTTAATTATGCAAGTTTGAATTAATTCTGATAATTGATAAACGAGCCATTTAAAATTGATGAGTGCCTGATCAAGAAGAAACATTTCTTAACTTGTCTTTTTCTCATAGCTAGATAGACTTATTTTTTAATGGATCCTCGTATTAAATTAAAAAAAATAACAAGATGAGTTGTGAGATCTGATTTTGGTATTATTCATTTCTGGTCACCGTTTACGATTTGGTACAAATTATCCTGATTCTCCAAACAATATCCTTCAAAAAAAAAGACGGATTTTATCAATATTGAGGAATAATATCTTTTATAAATATACTTACGTCACTTTTCCGTCATTCCCTCGTAAAACACGCTTCATCCTTAAAACAATAAACGTCAAACCAATCGTGGCAATCACCAAAATGACAGTAATACAAAGCAGGAATGCAATAGTCCTAAAATAAATATTAATAAGTTAACATTATTTAAATCGATCAACGATTAAAGACGAGCATACGTTTTGTGCTTCGTTCCTGAGATCATATCTTCGCCCAAATAAGAGGTATTCCCACAATTATAATCGGTGTCCAAACCATCAACATCATCAGCTCGGCAATTAACTGTTTTATTAATGAAATCACTGCAATCCGGACATTGGCAGACACCATCCGAATCACAAACACCATTCAAGCATCTATCGCTGCAACTCTTTTTAGGCACGCAAGTTGAGGTTGCAACATCCAATTCGTAGTCATACCAACAGCGACAAACACCATCAGTACCGCAACAACCACCGTTACAATCACCGCAAGCGGATACGCATTCACCATCATCGCTCAATTTAAAACCTTTATGGCAAGTCCTCTCCAACTTGGTCGTATTATCTTCGGGGATTTTTAGACAGATTCGGGGATTCATGATGTCGGGACGGTAACCCAAACGGCAAACGCAATATCCCGCTGGGGAACACGTTCCCCCTTCCCCGCACGAATCTTCATCGCAACGTTGTAAACATTCGTGTCTATCGTATGGATTTACGGTGTAGTTGCTATTACAAGATTTTATCAAACGATACAGACATTCCTCTCCTTCGCAATGTAAACCATTCAAGACACGTTTGCATTCGGAAAGTTGAGCTGACATGATAGCTTCTGCGTTGGTAGAGCGACAAATACAATAATCGCAGTATTCGTTGATGCAAGGACCGTCACATTTTGCGACGCATTCGTTATTGAACGGGTCTTGGAGATGACCGACATGATCACATGCAGTCGCGTCCTTCTTATAATTTGTGCAACTGGAAATATTAATAATAATAATAATAATATGCTAAATTAGAAGGATTCTTTCAAGCTTTGACTGGCATCCATATTTTCAAGATCAAGCAACAGCTTATTAAATCGGAATTGTGCTCGTACAGAGTCGTTTTTTGAGCTGAAGTTTAAAGCCCCTAATTGACATTGCTGAGTATACAACACTACTCGTTAAGAATCGCGACCCATTATCAAAGACAACAACTTTTATATAAATAAATATCCATCTTGTATCGACAAAATTGTACGCGTGGTTCAAAATCGCCCAAACAGGTGTATAATGCACGCTGAGCTTTTTTTCAAAATAACCTGCCTCAGCCAGACGTCGATATGTTGCACTAAACACACTACCATCACTAACATCTATTGGGTAATGACGTATGCAGCTTTGGTATGGTGGACAAAGACGCAACAAAGGAACGCTATTCAGAGGCTGAGCAAGGTGCAAAGACTTACCTGCCTAGGAATAACGAAAGCAATGCGGTCGACACCGACTGCAGCCATGGAGGCACTCCTGGACTTGCCACCGTTGCACCTGGTCATACAGGGGGAGGCAAGGATGGAGGCATACAGGCTGCAACACACAGCGACTCCGAAAAGGGTCAACACAAATCATATGTCGATAACTGAGCATGTGGGAAAGGGGGTGTTGGAAATGCGGACCGACCACATGCCGGTAAGGCATAGGTATGGGAATCCCTTCACGGTGTCTATAGCGGACGGACGGGAGGAGGCTGCCAGGTATGCACTGAGAATCAAAGAGCATGACTTAGTCTGGTACACGGACGGATCTAAGACGGCTAATGGTACCGGTGCAGGGATATGCTCTCAGAATGAGGGCCACAGTTACGCACTGGGGGAGTATGCTTCTGTGTTTCAGGCGGAAGTATATGCTATTCTCCAATGCGCACACACAATGAATGTGAATGCGGTGACCAACAGACGAATTCACATCATGTCTGATAGCCAAGCGACATTGAAGGCGTTATTAAACCGGAAGGTGTCGTCCAGGCTGGTGACGGAATGCCTCGACAAACTGGTGAAACTGTCGAACCGGAACAAGGTTTGGTTGACTTGGATACCGGGCCATCAGGGGATAGAGGGCAACGCAAGGGCTGACGAACTCGCGAAGAGAGGGTCAGAGATGGAAATGTACGGCCCAGAACCTTTATTCGGGGTCACAAGGCAAACGGCCCGGAGACATATAGGAGACTGGGTTCGTACGAAACAGGAGGAATACTGGAGAGTCTCACCCGGTATAGTACATGGCAAAACCTTTATAGGGAAGCCATGCAGGAAAAGAGCTAGAGAACTACTACGTCTTAGTAGGAAACAGCTCTGCATCGTAACGGGACTAATGACCGGACATGCTGCGGTGAAAGAACACCTACACAGAATCGGAGTGTTTGGCGGGGACACAAAGTGTAGACTTTGTGGGATAGAACCGGAGACAGCCAATCACATACTACACGACTGCGAGGCACTAGATCGCAGAAGGCAGAATCTGCTTGGGATAACGAAAAGAGACCCAGAGATATACCTTACCCACTCGGTTAGGGACCTGTACAGGTTAGTGGAGGGGACTACCGTGCTAGAGGGGGTGACTTGAACAAACAGATGTGGCACAATAAGCCTGATGGCTGCGGTGTCTACCGGTGACCACAGGTCGGACTGGTCTGAGGAAGAAGAAAAAAAAAACATCTATCTCATCTACATCCTTCTTACACTTCTATTAAAAATTTAAAACGTCTCTTCGGTAATTTTCAAGTCAAAAGTGATGATAAGTGCTGTTACGTACTAATCGCCCTATATATACAGTGCTCAACTTTTGAACTGGTACACCTACAAGAATATATATAAATAACAATTTACTCCTTTTTAAGCAAAACCTTCCTGCTTAACCTGCTTAATCGATAGTATATGGTTCTGCGAAGTGTTTTAATAGAAAAATAACAAAATCTTCATTTTAGTATTACAGGAAAGTTTGCTCTGGAAAGAAAAGAACCAAACACTTAATTAAAGATTAATAATTCGTGGGACCTCCTCTAGCTCTTATGACCTCCTGACAACATCTTGGCATGCTGGAAATCAAATTCCGAATGTAATACTGAGGAATATTTTGCCATACTACCAAAATCACAGCTCGGAGCTGATGGTGATTGTTTGAATCCACTCCTCGTAATCTTGTCAACCTCTTCAGGTAATCCCATACGTTCTCTATGGGATTAAGATCTGGAGAGTTTGCTGGCCAATCCATATGCGTAATATTGTTCTCTTCAAAAATGCATTAATTTGTCTTGCTCATCAACAAACACAAAACCATCGCCTATTTCATTAGCACATAGCAACACTGCAGATTGTAATACCTCATTAAGATACTTGACACTATTCATTGTAGCATTTCCAGTACGACGAGTCGCTGAAATACCTCCCCAAACAGTAATTTAACCACCGCTATAACCGTAATGATAAATCAAGTTGTTCTCAATATAGCTGTTTCTCCAATCTCTAACTCTTTCATTGAAGCTATGAAAACGCACTCAGGCCTCGTAACTAAACAAACAACGACGTCAAAGTTAAATATTCCAATTTGCATGTTGATGTCTCTACTCTAACCGTCTTCTTTTGTAAGCTCTGGTCAATAATGGGCAGAAAGATCTGGACCTTTACCGCATGGAGCTTTCTTCTTACTGTTTGAGTGGATACTTGAGTACCTGTTGCATTCAATAACTAAATTTGGAACCTTAATAAAACGGCCTCCCCTGACTGTTGCATTGCGATTTCGCCCTGCGTCGTACCTTTGTTGGACAGATCCAATATCATTAAAACGCATTCGAACTCTTCTGATCACATTGTGGGTCACATTGAAATAGGCAGCAACAGTTCTGAGCGATGCGCCAGCGATTCCCACAGCTTGGCTCATCTCTTCAATACTTAAATGCTAACTCATTCATGCATACAAGCTGCAATGTTTTCATGAACTTCTTCGAGTGGATTATCCAAGACGAGTGGAATTTTGTCAATGGTTCCAAAATAATCTAAATAAGGTTGGGGTCATCGATAGATCCTCCTCCTTTTTTTATTGAAAAACCATTGCATCCCCAAAAAGTTGGTGTTTTGATTGGAATATGTCGAAGAAGATTGGCGGGTCCCATTTTGTTTTTGAAGGCACACCTACTGCTGCACGATATCGCAATGAAATACTCGATCCGTTTATAAATCAACCGGATGATGAAAGATCACAAAATAGGTATTTCCGGCAAGATATTTTTCGTGTAGATTCGATATCAATGATAAAAAATATAGGTTTGTATTTAAAAAAAAAAAACAAAGTTGCTTTCTGTACAGAGGAAATGGAACACTCTGTATAATCGGCATTATTTTAAGTTTGTAGATCTTGAAAAAGTTAGACACATGAAATAAAAAAAGATTCAATTATCTCTCTTATCAACTAAGATATTGGACTTCCGCGTAATAGGTGGGCACCCTGTATATTGATGGTATTTACGTATGTGGAATGGGCGATAATAGGCGAAAGGGATTTCCCAAAAATATGAGGAGAGAAGATTATGATTGGAAAATGTTCAATAATGGACTACTGGCAGTCAAATGGATGGATAATTAATGTGTCAATTTTTCGAACAATTTTCATAATCTACTAGATACTGATAACGTCACAAGGAAACAAAAATATGGTTCTACCTGTTTTCGTGTTGTGATAGATTATAATATGAATATGAGTTACGCGGATAAATCGGACATGCTGAAGACCTGTTAGGAAATAGCGAGGAAATCTTAAGAAATGGTGGCACCAGATCTTGTGGCACTATATCGATCTAACTGTAGTAATTGCCTTCATTATTTTCAAAGAACAAATGGGTAACAATGGAAAGTGTTTGTTTATACAGGGTTTGTCCGGAAAGTAATAGGACTAAAACGATTTTAAAAAATTTATTGAGCCAATCGTTACAATTCTTTAAAAACTTTCAAAATAGGCTCCTTCTGCGTCGATGCAGTGCTGCCAGCGCGATTTCCAAGCATTGAAGGCGTCACGGAAGGCATTCTCCGGAATAGCCTTAAGATCCGCGGTGCAAGCTGCTTGGATCCCCTCTGTCGTCTCAAAATGCTTGCCTTTCATCGGCCTTTTCAGGCGAGGAAACAAAAAGAAGTCCGGGGGAGCCACATCTGGGCTGTAGGGCTGTAGGGTGTCGTGGTGCAACTTCCAGTCGGCTGCGATGTCTTGTCGGATCCGATTGACCCTTCGTTTGAGTCTCTTGAGCACTTCCACGTAAAACTTGGCGTTGACGGTTTGTCCAGGAGGAACAAATTCATGGTGGACGATGCCTTTGATATCAAAAAAGACAATGAGCATCGTTTTCACTTTGGATTTGCTCATTCTTCCCTTTTTTTGGGCGAGGAGACGCCGGCGTGTGCCACTCGGAAGATTGCCTCTTTGTCTCGGGATCATACTCAAAGATCCATGGACTCGTCACCTGTGATTACGTTATTCAAGAATTGGGGGTCACTTTCACACATGTTCAAATTTTCTTGGCACACTTCCACTCGCCGCAATTTCTGACCGTCAGTGAGCACTCCGTCACAATGTCATGAACCACAGATTTTGATAAATTTAACATCTGGGCAATTAAACGAATACTTAGTCGACGGTCTGAGTTCAAAACTTTACGCACACGAGTCACATTGTCGGTGTTTGTCGAAGTCGAAGGTCTTCCAGCACGGTCTTCATCGGCGACCTCTTCCCAGCCCTCCGAAAAGGCCTTGTGCCACCGAAACACACCACTTCTTACTAAAACATCATCTGGGTAAGCCTGCTTGATCATATCAAACGTCTCTGTCGCAGATTTGCCGAGTTTCACACAGAATTTAATCGCGTACTCCTGCTTTAACGAACGCTGCATTTTCGGCTTGCACCACTCACAGAAACACGTCGCGCGAAAAAGCCTGTCCTGACTCTCCAGGTGCTCGGAGACACCTGACCAGCCGCTCGTTCGTTAGCTAGGAACGCCCTCTACCGATTCCAGTCGGTGCGCGCACGCTCCTAAGTACAGTCGCGGCGGAATAAAATCAGTCCTATTATTTTTCGGACAAACCCTGTATAACAATTTCGACTAGCATTTGATGTAAATGGTTTAATTGGTGGAGATCCACAAAGGTATTAAAAAGGAAGAAAAAACTGTCATGAGATTCAAAGTACTTAACTTTTGGAAGTCGGAGCAAATAAAGCACCACGTTCGTCGGTGGTAGCCTTTGTCGGACGTCCTGTTCTTGGTGCATCTTCGATGCTTCGATTCGTACAAAAAAAAAACTGTTTTAAATGATAGTGTTTTATCGTTTTTGAAGAGTTTAATCACAGCACCAATTTCTATTTTATCCATATTTACGAAACGACGTACCACGTTTAGTTTAACCAAAAAAAGAGTGCTTAGACAAAGCAGTTTCAGCGGTAATGTTATGTATTATAGTATTGTGTTTGCAGCCTAATTTATAAACGACATTATTTCGAACAGATCTAATAAAAGATCTTGATAACCTAACGACATTACGCGACAACGATATATTATGATTATTAGAAATTATAATAAATTAATACTCACGTGATACTGTAACATTCCTTTTCTAAGGTCTCAATTTGGCAGTTAATCAAAACCGGCATGAAGAACAGAACAATTCGAACAGAATTTAGACGAATCATATTTAAATGTTAAAGTGATGTTAACACGATTCAACAACGATGGAATTAAACGAGAATCTTGATGATAGTTATGCTTATCTACATTTATATATATGCGAGGAATAAAGGTGCAGGAAAAATGGGTATTTTCATATCATAATTATGTACAAAGTAATAGTTGTATTCTTTGATATTTTGTCGAATTCCTGTTAACCTTGAATGTGTTAGGAATATGCGCAGAAATCGGGGACTGACTGAATTCAATTGAATTTCCTCTTATTGCTCCATCATGTCAATAATCACGTTTTATTATTTCGATGAAAAAGTTTTGTTATTATCTAATCGTGTTTTCTATTGAATAATAAAATTAAAAAACAGACTTAATTCGTATTTATTCAAAATATATTCCAACTATTATATAAGTTATGAGATCAAGTTTTCTGGATTATAATTCTTCTAATTAGTCGTATCCTCCAAATAGTATCCTTTAGAACAAAAAAAAAGATGCACGTTATCAATTACGATAAATAATATATTGTACAGGGTGTCTCTCTAGTGCGTCCAAGAACCATATCTCCCCTTGTAGATATTTTTTCTGAAACACAATTATACGGAGGTTACTTGAATTGATATGGCACATCTTCTAAAATTACTTTCACTTATACAGGGTGTTCCATTTTCACTGAACAAAACACCTATACCTACCTTTATTAGTTTTTGAGTTATTTGAGATTATTGGTTCCAACTTCAGAAGGTATACTAATATCTATAACTTTTTATCATAGTTAGCTATGAAAATAAAATATATCGGTAAGTGTTGTCAAATGAGTGACAGTTTATCGAGTAGACTGACGTTGGTCCGCGCAATATGACTATTAATTACCAAAATGACACTAATAGTGATATATTAAATTTATTTACCTGAAATCTAAATTCTTTTCAAATAATATAATTTCCTGAAGAAGTCGCAAAATTGTGATGAAATATTGAAAATAAATATTTTTATTATTAAAGAACCGAAAAATCGGGTGAAATTTTATTATTTATTAAAAAAAAAACGGTCAAAAAATAACAGCAATAGCATACTTTTCGTAGTTGGAACCAATAATATCTAATAAGTCAAAAATTAATAAAAATAGGTCTATAAGACCTTAATACGAATCGATGTAGAATTTCTCGCTGAATCATATGCTGCAATAAAAACTACTATGTGCCATTAAAAAAAAGAATTTTTAATGTTTGAAAATATCTGAATTGGTTGCTAATTTTTGCACACCCTGTATAAATTTTTGTATTTAAAATACCAAAATTGTGTTTTGTTCAGTGAAAATGGAACACCCTGTATAAGTGAAAATAATTTTGGAACATTTGCCATATCAATTCAAGTAATCTCCGTGTAATTGTTTTTCGGAAAAAATATCTATAAGAGGATGAGATATGGTACTTGGACGCACTAGAGAGACACCCTGTACATATAAATAGACTTACTTCACTTTTCCTACGTTTAGTGGTAATGTACGCTTCATCTTCAAAACAATAAACGTCAAAATAATCGTGGAAAACGATAAAATGACGGTAATAGAAAGCAGGATTGCAATAATCCTAAAATAAATATTAAGAAGTTAACATTATTTAAATCGATCAACGATTAAAGTCGAGCTTACGTTTTATGCTTCGTTTTCGAAATCATATCTTCACCCGAAGAGGTATTCCCACAATTATAATCGGCGTCCAAACCACCAACATCACCAGCTCGGCAATTAACTGTTTTATCAATGAAATCACTGCAATCCGGACATTGGCAGACACCATCCGAATCACAAACACCATTCAAGCATCTATCGAGGCAACTCATTTTAGGCACGGAAGTTGAGGTTGCCACATCCGATTCGTAGTCATCCCAATAATTGCAAACACCATCGGTACCACAACAACCACCGTTGCAATCACCGCAAGCCGACACGCATTCACCATCATCGCTCAATTTAAAACCTTTATGGCAAGTCTTCGTCAACTTGGTCGTATTATTTTCGGGGATTTTTAGACAGTTTCGGGGATTCGTAACATCTGGACGATATCCCAAGTGACAGATGCAATGCCCCGTCGTGGAACACGTTCCCCCTTCCCCGCACGAATCTTTATCGCAGCGTTGGTAGCATTCGTAAACAGAGTATGGATTGAACGTGTAGTTACTGTTGCATGATTTTATCGGGTTAACCAAGCAATCACTTTCCGAGCAATGCGTACTATTATAAATGCGTTTACACTTAGGAGGTTGAGCTGACATAATAGCATCCGTATTGTTAGAGTAACACATGCAATACTCGCAATGTCCGTTAATGCAAGGGGTATCGCATTTTGCGACGCATTCATTATTAAAGGGGTCTACAAAGTGACTGAGATATTTGCAGTTAATTTTATCGCTCTTGTAATTTGTACAACTGGAAATATTAAATTATATTCCGAATAAAAAATAATAATAAATACTTACGTAATAAGGCCGCATGCCTTTTTCACTGGACTACCACAATTAATCAAAACCGGCAAAAGAAACAGAACAATTCGAACAGAATTTAGGCGAATCATATTTAAGCGTTAAAGTGATCTAAGCGCGATTCAACTACAACAAAATTGCTCTCTAGAATTTTTCAGATATTTATATTCGTCTATATATGCGAGAAAAAGGTGTGGGAAAAGAAGGAGTTTCCATATCGTATCTACTTAATATAACCACAATACTTGAATCAACTGTCTTCACTTTATTATCGGATTTCCGTTAAATTTTGATTGTATTATAAATGTACAGAAAAAAAACGGGGGGACTGACTAAACGCATTTTAATTTATTTTTATTGGTCTGTTAGTCGGTAACGTCTTAATATTGTAATCGAAAAATATAAACGCTTGTGTGATTCATTCTAATCAATATTAAACGAAGAAAAACCGGCTTCCTGTTGAATTGTACGATATAAGCGACAAATTTCTTTTATTGCTGTTACTAATAATATTTATAAGGCATGAAAAAAGTCTTTTTCCACTACTAGCGTTATAAGACGTCATTATTTGGTATGTTTTCGGGGCGTGAAGATGAATTTCTCTCCTAGTAGTCAAGTGGTCAGTAAATAATAAAAACAATTGACAATAATAAAATTATGATTTATTCAGTAAAAATGTATAGAATAGAAATAATTTGAATATAAAACCATAGATGTCGTGTAGATGCACGAATGAAATCCGCAATTCAAGAAAAAAAGGTTAGGTTAACATTTAACATGAATAAACAAAGTAGGAAATACGTAATTTGGTTAACACTACTTATTAAAATAATAATTAATAGTGCAATTATGGCAGGTCATGTTAATTCCTGACGTACCAGTATTAGAAGTAAAGTTTTCTACCGGTATATTCAGTTCGGTGTTTGATTTTGATACTGAAATTGAGGTTGAGAGCGTCACCTCAAAAATACTAATGCTAGGTGGTAAATCAGGTTCATAATTAATAATTGCAATTCTTTTCTTGTCAGTGATAGAGTCCTCTACATATCCTTCGGCTACTGTGGAACTTTTCCACCCTCCATGGCGTTTAAGTGATAGGATATCACCCCCGTTATCTGCTAAAATTGTAGCTGACGTCCTCCTGAATAAATGGCCAGTGTAGTTGTTTGCATCCGGCAGTTTCAAGTATGTAGCTATTTTAATTGCTGAGGTACTAATGGTATTATGTCCCATATTTTGTCTTGTAGGTTTTGCAGATCTAAAGCCAATAAAAAGTCTTGGCGAAGGTCTTATCATCAAGTATCTTGTCACCACATCAATCCACATGGGTTCGACAATAACAAATTTTCTACAAGATTTGTTTTTTCTATGGGGAATGTTTATTACAATTATGTCTTCTCGCAGATCGACATCAGCCACTTTCATGTTGCAGAGTTCGTCCGTTCGGCTCCAGCAATATCTATTATAAGAATAGCCTAAAAATATAAATGTAATTTCCTGATTTTGGAAATATGGTCAAATAAAAATAATTACTTTAATCGGAAGAAAAACTTCATCCGGTGCATCAGTAATAAATTGTCTTCAAACACTGCAGCTTTTTTTGGCATATACGAATCATTTTTTCGCTTTAAAAAGGCAATTACCTTGTAATATTTTGATATGTCAATATTTTCTTTTAATCTTAAAGTTTGCTTTAACATTGAGAATTTAGCCCATAAACTAGAGGCTTTTCTCTTTTCCGCTTGCTCTTGGAAATATACCAATATACCAATCACTTACAATAAAATCACAATCCTTTATATGATTGATTGATTGATTGATTGATTGATTGATTGATTGATTGCTATAAAGGCAGGGCAGTCTCTAATTATCCCTTAACACTGAGGCCCACTGGGCCTATCGTGTTATCCTCGATCAGGTTTAGAAGCCTATTTGGTAAATCTTTCTCCACTGGTAGATCAAATGCGCTTTGCAAAGTAACCCTACGTTGACTTAGTGCCACGCATTCGAAGATGATATGAAAGGCTGTTTCCTCCTCCTCATCGCAGAGTCTGCATAGGGGTTCATCTTTATAGATCCCCATCTTGTGCAGATGACCTCTTAGACAGCCGTGTCCTGTTAATAGACATGTCACTGCCCTAAGCTGAGTCCTGTTTAATGCAAGTAAGTCAGCAGTTAGTCGTTGTGACGGTCGTTCCATCATCCGTTTGCTGTGTCTTTGTCCAGCTACATGGTTCCAATTTAGTTGGTGTTGTTTTATAATCCACTCATTAATTGCACCACGTACTGCACTCTTTGTGATACCCAGACCTGGCTCCGGCCCGGTGAATTTAATTTGGGAACCTAATTGCCTTCTATACCCCTGTGTCCCGGCACCCACACCAAGGTGACATTGTTGTCTCTGGCCAGGACAGTTAGGTTTGCAGACACTCCCATACTAGTTTGGAGGCTATGTAATAAGATGCTAGAGCCTTTAAGGCTGCCTGACTGTCAGAGAGAATACAGATCGCCTGCCCTCGCGGTTGGCGGCGCAGACTCTCCAACGCACATGTTTATATTGCATATATTTCTGTTTGAAATACCGTTGTGTAGTTCGAGATCTGAATTTATCAAAAACTCAGAAAAACAGAAATATTAGGATCAAGACTGCAAGGATGGAAGTTGTTAGCTCCGGGTACGCGTATTTCTGTAAAGAACTGTCACAGTATTTTTCAACTGAAGAAGGTCTTTCATCTTCCAAAAATATTGACGGTTTATTGCGAGAATTAGGTTACAAACACCAACCGGAAGAATGGCGTCTTTTTATAGATGCTTCTAAATTGAGTTTGAAAGCTGTCTTTCTACATATAGGAAACATCTACCCCCTCCATTCCTGTTGGCCATGCCGTGCACATGAAGGAAACATATGATAATATGACACGTCTCCTTGATAAAATCAATTACAAAACCTATAAATGGTACTCATCAGTGTTGATCTCAAAGTAGTTGCAATTCTACTTGGTCTACAACTTGGATTCACAAAGTATTGCTGTTTCCTTTGTGAATGGGAGAGTCGAGCGAGAAATTTGCACTATACTGTTAAGAAATGGCCAACCAGAATACAATATACTCCTGGGGAAAAGAACGTAGTCCATAATTCGTCGGTGGAGCATAAAATACTTTTACCCCCCATTACAGATAAAATTAGGTCTGATGAGGAATTTCATCAAAGCAGTTGACAAAGAGGGACCAGGATTTCGATGTCTTAAACAAAAATTTCCTAATATATCTGAGACAAAACTTAAAGAGGGGATTTTTATAGGATCCCAGATTAATCTGTTACAAGATGATCGAGAATTTGACGTACTCTTGAGCGATTTAGAACGGACTGCTTGGGATCCAGCGACCTGGAAACTTCTCATTCAAAGTATGTCGAACTTGAATACTGAAATGTGCAGGCGCCCCGTCTAACTGGAACCACATTCTTCTTAACAGCCCTAATGGTATATTCTCTAGAAGGTTATCAAGGTCTTCGTCCAAAAATCTTTGAAAAATATCACCATTGAGATGTCCATCAAAGAAATGGGGTCCTATAATATGGTCTCCAATTATACCTCCCAGACGTTTACATTCCACCTGTGTTGCCGGTCAACTGCCCTCTTAAAATTTGGATTCACATTGGCGTAATAATGTAGATTATGCCTGTTCACATTACCATTATTGTGGAAAGTTGCTTCATCGGTAAACAATACAGTATTAAAAAACCGTACATCTTCTTGAATTCGAGCGAGACCCCAATTACAAAAATTTATCCTGTTTTCGAAATCTTGCCCTAGAAGTGATTGACTCAGTTGTACGTGATATGGATGGAAATGATGCTTCTTCAAAATCTGTTTAACTGAAGTTTGACCTATGTGCAGCAAATCACTAATGTCGGCTGTACTCCTATGTGGATTTTCAACAACACTTGCAATAATGTTAAATTCGTTTTCATCATTTAATATGGGCTTTACTCTGTCATGTTTTTCATATTTAACTATCCCAGTCCTGTTAAATCGATCCATCAATCTTTGAAATGCTCTTTCATCTGGGTGCCTTCTATCAGGAAACCTCTCGCCGTACACTCTGGATGCTAGAAGACAATTCTTTAAACATTCTCCGAGAATGTAAATCATTTCAGTTGATTCTTGGATCGTATAGTTCATTTTTATTAAGAAAGAAAGATAATATGTGCAAGATGTCGCCGAGTGTCAGAATAATACGACAATAATTAATAACATTGTCATACCAACGAGTAATTTTTTTTCCAGAACACCGATTTGATTTATTAACAAAAATTTACCGTGGAAAACCAAATAAATGGTTTTCCATAAATATCTAGAAAACCGTCGAGAATTTAAATACAGTTGTACTTACAAAAAATATTTGTTTTTTAATTCTGCATCAAGTGGTGAAAAAATATACAGGGTGTTCCATTTGAAAAAAGTGAGAAAAATTAGTTTGAAATATGTCATTGTTCGACCATAATTTTGGTAACCCTTACAATGTGCAACACAATACAAGGGGTGTCATTTAAAAAAAATTACTTCCATATCTTCACACTTATTTGGGTCACCTTATATACTTAAAAATATTTTCCTGAAATAAAGTCTTGCAAGTAGTATAGATTAGTATATGAACGAAATTCCTAACATCATTAGTTTAGGAGTTATAGACCAGCGCGCGCTCAGGTGACAACCCTGTATATACTTAGTTAGTGTTAGTATTGTATGATCAATATAAATTTCATTTGTTTATAATACCAGACGTGGTAGAAGATATTTGTTTTTATAATAATTATTGGGAATATAAAACAAAATAAGTTTGTACATAATTCATAAAGAAAAATTAAAAATATGAAAATTTGTTGTTCTGTGTAATATTTATAAACATTTTAATCCATCATAATTAACATAACACCTGGAGGCAATTGCAATAAAATTCAAGGCATACAAGAAGTCTTTATTTAAGATTATTACTTACTTAACCTAGATTTGAATCTGTCATATTTAACAGGTGACAATATTCTTGCAAGATTTAATACACATAAAAATCACCTCCGAACAGTATCCTAAAAAAAACATATTATCGAACGTAATATCTTTTATCGTTATACTTACTTTACTTTTCCTTCATTTTCTGGTAATGTACGCTTTATCTTCAAAAAAATTAATATCAAAACTATCATGGCAATCAATAAAATGACAGTAATAGAAAGCAAGATTGCAATAGTCCTAAAATAAATATTAAGAAATTAACATTATTTAAATCGATCAACGATTAAAGACGAGCATACGTTTTGTGCTTTGTTCTTGAAATCATATCTTCACCCAAAGAGGTATCCCCACAATTATAATCAGCGTTCAAACCACCTCGGCAATTAACTGTTTTATCAATAAAATCACTGCAATCCGGACATTGGCAGACACCATCCGAATCACAAACACCATTCAAGCATCTATCGAGGCAACTCATTTTCGGCACGGAAGTTGAGGTTGCCACATCCGATTCGTAGTCATCCCAATAATTACAAACACCATCGGTACCGCAACAACCATTCTTGCAATCACCACAAGCCGATACGCATTCACCATCATCGCTCAATTTAAATCCTTTATGGCAAGTCTTCGTCAACTTGGTCGTATTATTTTCGGGGATTTTTAGACAGATTCGGGGATTCGTAACATCTGGGCGATGTCCCAAGTGACAGATGCAATGCCCCGTTGGGGAACACGTTCCCCCTTCCCCGCACGAATCTTTATCGCAGCGTTGGTAGCATTCGTAAAGAGAGTATGGATTGAACGTGTAGTTACTGTTGCATGATTTTATCGGGTTAAACAAGCAATCACCTTCCGCGCAATGCCTACCATTATAAATGCGTTTGCATTTAGGAGGTTGAGCTGACATAATATCATCTGTATTGTTAGAATGACACATGCAATACTCGCAATGTCCGTTAATGCAAGGGGTATCGCATTTTGCGACGCATTCATTATTAAAGGGGTCTACAACGTGACTGAGATCTTTGCAGTGAATTTCATCGCTCTTGTAATTTGTACAACTGGAAATGTTAAATTATATTCCCAATAAAAAATAATAATAAATACTTACGTAATAAGGCCACATGATTTTATCACTGGACTACCACAATTAATCAAAACTGGCAAAAGAAACAGAACAATTCGAACAGAATTTAGGCGAATCATATTTAAACATTAAAATGATCTAAGCGCGATTCAACTACAACAAAATTGCTCTCTAGAATTTTTCAGATATTTATATTCGTCTATATATGCGAGAAAAAGGTGTGGGAAAAGAAGGAGTTTCCATATCGTATCTACTTAATATAACCACAATAATTGAATCAACTGTCTTCACTTTATTATCGGATTTCCGTTAAATTTTGATTGTATTATAAATGTACAGAAAAAAAAACGGGGGGACTGACTAAACGCATTTTAATTTATTTTTATTGGTCTGTTAGTCGGTAACGTCTTAATATTGTAATCGAAAAATATAAACGCTTGTGTGATTCATTCTAATCAATATTAAACGAAGAAAAACCGGCTTCCTGTTGAATTGTACGATCTAACCGACAAATTTCGTTTAGTGCATTCACTATTAACACTGGTCAACAGAGTTTTCTTTTTTTTTACACTCTAATATGTGCACGTTACGGACTTTTTCATTGTAATTCTGAAAATATTTTAAAAAATTGGCTATCACGTCAGGGTTTCTGAGAAATGATTTTTTCTTTATACATACAGGGTGACATAGAAAAAAGTACATTGCATAGTGCCACACAATAGGGGACACTAAAATAAGAAAAAAAGTTCCTATGAACATGGGTCCGCAAGACCTTCGGTTAAAAGATACGAGGTGTTGAATTTTTTTTTAATTTATTTGCAAAAACAATGATTAATTAAAACAAAAAATTAAGTTTTTAGAAGATGTTCAAATTGTTGCCCTTGTACTTCAATACATTTTTCCATTCTTCTTCTTAATGATTGACGGCATCTTTGAAATATTCCTGGGTTATTACGAAATCTATCTGCCGATTCCATAATTCTTATCCACAATTGTTCTTCATTATGTATATCTACAGCATAAACTTCATTTTTCATAAATCTCCAAAATGAAAAATCGAGGGGATTAAGGTATCGGGACTACGAGCTGCCCCCTCTCGACCAATTCACATATTTCCAAATCTCCTGTCCAAATATTCCCTTGCCACTCGAGAAAAGTGAGCTGGCGCCCCATCATGCATGTAATACAGGGTCCGGCAAAATAACCTCCCACATTTTAATCGTTAATAAAAACGCCATTGTAAATGTTGTCAATTTTTAGTTTTTTATTAAATGGAAATGTATAGTTTGCCATTGGTTTTCATTAAGTTTTGAAAATTACAGACTTCAAGTGGCGACTATTGTTTTCGATACACATTCGAAGGTGATTTTTGAACGTTTCCATTACTCGAACAGTCATTTGAGGCGATATTCCTGCAATTTCTTGACGTATTGCTGCTTTTAATTCGTTCGGGGATGGTGTTCAAAGACCTTCGCTTTCAGGTAGCCCCAAAGGAAAAAGTCGCATGGGGCAAGATCGGGTGAACGCGCAGGCCAGCCAACGTCTCCACGTAATGAGATTACGTGTCCTGGAAACATCTCCCATAAAACATTCATGGACCTTCTGGCCGTATGAGCCGTAGTTCCATCCTGTTGGAACCACGCATCCCCATGGTTAAGTTCTCTAAGTCTTGTGTCCAAAAAATTACGTAGCATGTCGGTATACCGATCGGCGGTTAAGGTAACCGTAACGCCTCCCTCTTCAAAAAAATAGGGACCCCAAACGCCAAATGATCCAACAGCCTTTCATGGAGCTGCTGCGGATTTTCTCGTGCCCAGTTTTTTTGCTTGTTCACACAGTCGGATAAATGGAAATCGACTTCGTCCCGGGTTATTGAAAGCCCATTTTTGAAAAATATCGTTGCAACATGCTCTACGATTTTCCCAGTATCGTTCACTCAGCTCTTGTGCGATCATCATTTTGTATGGGTGGAAGTGTAGGTCTGTGTGTAAAATTCTTCGCAGCGAACGATCTGATAAACGCAAAGCAGTGGCATGTTTAGCAGCTGAACGAGTAGGAGATCGTTCCATAGCTTCTCCAACAGTTGCAACATTTGCAGGTGTCCGAACATTTCTGGGTCTACCGGTTGGTTTTCTTTTTAAGGCTGAACCTGTGGCTCTAAAATTCGAAAGCCAAAGCAGTATTGTTTTGCGACCTGGAACCGGAACACGTCTACCCAGTGCGAAGTGACTACGAAAAGTTCGTTGCGTTGTAATCACAGATTCATGTTTCAAAAATGTTTCGATAATGACAGCACGATCTTCGCCCGTCCAAATCATGACGACAACTAAAATGGCAAGGCATGTGCTACCAAGTGAAAACACTAAGCTCCCCATCGCTTCAGTGGCGCGGGCACAGTGGCGGTGCAAAATGTGGGAGATTATTCTGCCGGACCCTGTACATTCTTCCAGTAATGGCCAATGGGACATCCTCTAATAATGTGTTTAAATCATTCTCCAAGAAATTTCGATACAGTGCACCTGTCAATCGATTAATCGATCGAAATAATTATCAATTATACCTGCCCACACATTAATTGAAAACCCATATTGGTGACTTCGAATTACAGTTTGATGAGGATTTTCATCACTCCAATGGTGCATGTTATGTAGGTTCAGTATACCATCACGACTAAAACCAGCTTCGTCAGTAAACAAAATTGATGAAATAATGTCTTGTCTTTGGTTTTGCAACCATTGGCAAAATTGTACACGAGGAACAAAGTCATGTTCCAATAGTGAATGAATTTTTTGGAAATGATATGGGCAAAGAAGTTGTTCTTTGAAAATTTGTCTAACTGATTCACGATTAAGGTTTCGTACCGCTGAACTTGTTTTTCTGGTGCTTGTTCTTGGATTATTTTCTACCATTCGTAAAACAGTTTCTTCGTTTCGCACAGTGCGACGAGTTCTGGAAACCCCACTATTCAATTTTGGTTTTCTAAAACAGCCATCTTCTCTCAAACGCCTATGCACATCAATAAATGTTCGAACATTAGGAACTTGTCTTAAAGGATATCTTTCTCGATAAATACGTTGAGCTTCGTAAGAATTTGATCTAGCTTCGCCGTAACACATAATCATGTCCCTGTATTCTTCAAAAGTGTAGTGAACCATTTTTGAAAGCAAATTTGAATAATCAGTGAGAAAAACTTAATCACGAACACAAAATTCCTCAAACAACAATTACATCAGTTTGACAAGTGTCATTATGACAGATTATTCAATTGTTATTTTTTGATTAATTAGCATGCATTGTCGGCTTTCAGATGCATTTGTACTGGAACCATAGATATTCAAAAAAAAACCCAAAAAAAGAAATAAAATTCAACACCCCGTATCTTTTAACCGAAGGTCTTGCGGACCCATGTTCATAGGAATTTTTTTTCTTATTTTAGTGTCCTATATTGTGTGGCACTATGCAATGTACTTTTTTTCTATGTCACCCCGTATATGTATTAAACGTACTGTATGTCTAAAAGATTTAACATGTTTGGGCTTCATTTGTACGTCATAGCTAATCGTTAAACCACTTTTTTTTTGTTCTAGAACCAATCCAATCAAGGAATTAATGGATTTGTGCATATGTGAATATTTACAGTGTGGTCATAAAGTTTGGAACCAAGCTTATAATCGCATTATTTTACATTTTTAGGAAAAACGTCCAGACAGGTAAATTTTCTTTTTTAAAACGCCATCTTTTGACATACAATTTTTTTCTATGACGTCATTGGTTTTTAGAGTGATGACGTTATCAACCCTTTTTTTAAATGGCAACCATCTTATTTTTTTATCGTTTTTGGTAGATCTTTATATCCTCCAAATAGTGATATAAAACAAATGGTATGTTGTATCACAAGTTTTTTTAAAAATAATATAAATTTAGAAAAAAAAAATTAACACAAAATTAAAATTAAATTTAAAAAAATACATCTGAACTTAAATTTATTGTAACAGTTAACGTAAATTTTCAAAATTGTTCGGTTTGTTAAAATACCCTCAGGTCAGGAGAACGAGATGGCCATTCCATGGCGCCTCTCCGTCCAATCCATTTATTAGGAAATATTTCGTCAAGATAGTGGCGAACCTCTACACCGTAATGGGGAGGTGCCCCATCTTGTTGAAACCAAATATTTGGATGGGGTACATCACCGTCCTCGTGATTTGGTAAAATAACAGCGAGCGCTGGAACCAGTTCAAATCTTAAAAGTTCTAAATATTGCACAGCAGTCTAATTTCCTTCAAAGAAATATAATCCTAAAATGCGTCGTCCAATCATTCCAACCCATACGTCGACTTTTCCTCCGCGCTGAGTATGACACGATTGAGTCCAATGCGGATTAGTCTGCGACCAATATCTGCAATTATGGCGGTGAACAGATCCATTTAGGCAGAACGTAGCTTCATCAGAGAAGACGATGTTTTTCAAGAAATTTGATATGCTGTTACTTTGAGGACCAAGTTCTATGGATGTTTCGAACCAAGAACATGTTAAATCCGAGATAGAATAATATATTTCAGAGTTGTCGGACACAAATGAAGAATATTTGCCATCTCAAGAGGACATCCATCAATTCGAATTAAATGACCTAGTTCCAGATCTCAATTTATCAAAAACTCAGGCAGAAATATTAGGATCAAGACTGCAAGGATGGAAATTGTTAGCTCCGGATACGCTTATTTCTGTATAGGTATCGAAATCGCCAGAAAGAACAGTCACAGTATTTTCCAACTGAAGAAGGTCTTTCGTTTTGCAAAAATGTTGACGGTTTATTGCGAGAATTAGGTTACACCAACCGGAAGAATGGCGTCTTTTTATAGATGCTTCTAAATTGAGTTTGAAAGCTGTCCTTCTACATATAGGAAACATCTACCCCCTCCATTCCTGTTGGCCATGCCGTGCACATGAAGGAAACATATGATAATATGAGACGTCTCCTTGATAAAATCAATTACAAAACCTATAAATGGTACTCATCAGTGCTGATCTCAAAGTAGTTGCAATTCTACTTGGTCTACAACTTGGATTCACAAAGTATTGCTGTTTCCTTTGTGAATGAGATAGTCGAGCGAGAAATTTGCACTATCGTCTTAAGCAATGGCCAACCAGAATACAATATACTCCCGGAGAAAAGAACGTAGTCCATAATTCGTTGGTGGAGCCTTATAAAATACTTTTACCGCCATTATGCATAAAATTAGGTCCGATGAAGAATTTCATCAAAGCATTGGACAAAGAGCGATCAGGATTTCGATACCTTAAACAAAAATTTCCTAATATATCTGAGGCAAAACTTAAAGAGGGGATTTTTATAGGACCCCAGATTAATCTGTTACAACATCTGTTGAGAGCGATTTAGAACGGACTGCTTGGGATGCATTTAAAAGAGTGACAAAGAATTTCTTAGGAAATAAAAAATCTGAAGATCACGAGGAAATTGTTAGTGAACTTGTTAGAAGTTACCATGCATTAGGCTGTAATATAAGTCTTAAAATACATTTCTCGCATTCGCACCTGAACTTCTTTCCCCCGAATCTTGGCGATGTTAGCATGGGGAGCATGGTTGAAAGATTTCATCAGGATATTTCCACAATTGAGAAACGCTATCAGGGTAAGTGGAATAGCGAGATTCTTGCTGACTACTGTTGGACTTTAATTTCGGAATGCTCTTCCCAATCCCAAGATAAATAATAAAAATACCGGACTGAAACCTACCTTCATCAGGGGAAACCCCAAGTAATATATAGATATAACGATCTCAACGGGTAAAATTGCCAGAAGAATAGCAAATTGGGGAGTGCTTGACACCGAAACACTTACTGAACATCAATATATCTCCTTTGATATTAAAGGCATACGAACAACTAAGCCGTTAGTGCCGGTGAAAGATACAGTAAACTGGGAGGATTTTAGAACCGCCATTCAAATCATAAGACAAAATGCGGAGAACCTGGACCGTGAAAAGTGCAGTAGGATGATCTGGCAGGCATGCAAAAATTGTACCCGAAGCAGCAAGGAAAGAAAGCGAGACCCCTATTGGTGGAATGACGAAATAGCAGCAAAACGACTGGAGTGCAATACCCAGAAGAGAAAACTAACTCGACTGAATAGAAGGGCGGCAGAAACGTTGGAAGCTAAAGCCGCTTGGGAGGCATATTGGCTGGGGAAAAAGGTGCTAAGGAGAGAAATCAAAGAGAAGATGCTGGGAACAGTTATGTCAGGAGCTGGACAACGACATCTGGGGGGAACGCATATAGAATCATACTGAAAAAAACGAAAACTCTGACGCCTTACGAGGTCAACATCGAAAGAAAGAGACAGATCATAAGAGACCTTTTCCCCTCGACGTTCGACACATGGGAAAAAAATCCAGTAGCGAGTGATGTCAACATGTTTAGTGAGGAAGAAGTCAAAAATGCAGCTTTAAGCATTAAAAGTGGTAGGGCTCCGGGACCGGACAAGATTCCACTAGAAGCGGTGAAAATAGCTGTAGACTGTGTACTAAGCCTACTTACTGGGGTTATGAACGAACTGCTGAAATGTCAGAAATTCCCTGATCAGTGGAACTTAGCAAAAATTATATTAATAACGAAGGATACATTAAGCAAACTCCTGGAGGTACTCATCAAAAACCGGCTACTCGCAGAACTAGAGAAAAGAGGCGATCTCCACATTCACCAATATGCTTTTCGCAAGGGAAAATCGACTTCGGAAGCCATCCAAACAGTGGTGGATATGGCGAATGAATCTAGCTGCAGATGGTGTGTCCTAATCAGCATCGATGTGAAAATAGCTAGAGCTCCGCAAGAGGAAAATATCTGAGTACCTGGTTAACTTTGTATCCAGTTACCTTACCGACCGGGAAATTATGCTGAGCAAAGAGGAGGTAGTAAAAGTAGACATGGGTGTACCACAAGGATCGGTACTGGGCTCATCCTTGTGGAATATACTATACGATGGGGTGCTGGGCTTGGAACTGGTGGGCGACGCCGTATGTATTGGGTTCGTCGACGATCTTGCGCTGGTGGTGAGAACATGTGACGACCACGCTTTAATGGGAAACACTAACATGTGTCTGGAACAAGTTAGCACCTGGATGCACAACCATGGACTGGCGTTAGCACCGCATAAAACAGAGGCGCTCATCATGAAGGGGAAAAGAAAACGTGAACACATTTCTTTCATATTGGAAGGAGTAAGAATAGTGTGATGACTAGACGACTAGTTGTCTTCATCTTAAAGAGGCTAGTGCCAAAACTGAGGGGGCCCAGAAGCAGTAAGAGGGCCGCACTATGTAGTGCAGTACACAATATCGTTTTATATGGCGCACCAGTGTGGCATGGGGCTATGTATGTCCAAAAACACAGGCGGACGATCGAAAGGATGCAGCGAAACGTTCTGCTACGAGTGGCTTCCGCCTATAGTACGGTATCACTGGCTGAACTGCAGGTGGTTACCGCAACAACGCCCATTGAACTCATGGCGCACGAACGCGCATATATGTATAATCATAGGCGCGAGAAAACAGCCGAGAACACCAGGAGGCCTAAGCAAAACACCTTGGTAGAGTGGCAGGACAGGTGGAACCGAGAGACTGAAAAAGCCCAATGGGCGAAACGTCTAATTCCAAATGTTGATCAGTGGAGAAACTGCAAGCATAGAAATGTGGATTATTTCCTGACACAAGGTCTAACGGCACATGGCTGTTTCCGCGCATATGCCAAGAGGTTTGGAAAAGACTATAGAGACAGCTGCATGTATTGCGGACAGACTGATACGGCAGAACATACCATTTTTGTCTGCACCAGGTGGGGTGAAGCGAGAAGGATAGCACATGCGAAGATTGGACAGGAAATAACTATAGAAAATCTAAAATCACTAATGACAGATTCTACCGAAAACTGGGCAACCATACAGACCATGATCAGGGCGATAATGTTCAAGAAAGAAGCAGACGAACGGCTGAGACAGCAGAGAGAAACTGAGGGAAGAGACGGATGAAAGAACCAAGATAGCCGGCGGTACCCAACCTTTTCTCGGCTCCTTCACAAGGTGGCACCTGCCTGGTCAACTGCTCGGCTCCAACAGAACGATCAGGAGGAATGAATAAGCTGATGGCTTCAGCGGTGAAAATGTGTCCTTTATCTTATCTTGGCGACTACCTTTTTGTCTCATAACGTCAAAAGCAAAACTCGTGAAATCAATTCAAATTAATTTTACCCGCTCCCCTCCTCTCTCCCCCTCGACCCATGCCTTTTTTCGAAAATCAAATTGTGGGACGTGCATCTACATTTTTCTCAGATTTTGTGAGTTGTCCCAAATTGTTCCAATATTTTGGCCCTCTATTCTAGATTTGTTCTAGATTTTTTCAGTTTTGCAAGCAATATTAAAAATTTAAGACGGGAGGTTAGGAAAGTAGAAGGAGGTTGAGAAAAACGTTTTTTTTTTTAAGCTTTAGTGTCCTTCCCTTGTTTTTCAAAGTTTTAAAAGTTGTTCCACATTGGTCTGAGAAAGGTAATTGTAATTCTATGTATACTGCACGAAATTGAGAAAAACGAACGAGTAGGAGGAATTTTTCCTCCCTTTCAGGGGAAGAGAGCTTCCTCAAAATCGAATTCTTGACAGTTGTTCCAGCTTCCGGTTGTTCTAACCTTCTATTGAAATGATAAATATTGAAAATTGTTCCGAGTTTGTTCTAGAATTGTCTTAGATTATCCCAAAGTTTGGCACAATCTATATACAGTGTGTTTCAGAATAAGATGCTGATCCTTAAGGGTGTCAATCCTTACGTGATTTTAAGAAGAAAAATTTAAATAAACCTTTGTCCTAAACCTCTTAAATTTTGGGCGACAGGGTATTCAAGTTTTGAGAAAAAATCGTTTATTTTTTATCATAACTTTAATATCTTTCTAGATATTTTAATAAAATTTGGCATATGGCTTCTAAGCAACAACAGCTATTTTTTAAAAAATCCTGAATTTGACGCCAAAATTTTATTCACGGACGAAGCTAATTTTTCCAGGAACGCAATAAGAAATTTTCATAACAATCATTTTTGGGCTGAAGAAAACCCACATGCCATCACATGCCGCCACGAAAACCAATTTTCGGTAAATGTTTGGGCTGGAATTATTGGTGATTATTTAATTGGGCCTTATTTTCTACCAGACCTATTTTAATCCGTCATCGTATGTGGTGTATGCACGATGGTGCACCTGCACATTTCAGTCTCCAGGCGGGGGAATTTTTAAATCAATTTTATAGAAATCGCTGGATAGGGCGGGGAAGAACACAGTCGTGGTCACCTAGATCCCCAGATCTAAACAGTCTAGATTTTTTCCTGTGGGGACACCCTAAGACTTTGATTTATAGCACCCTAATACACACTGAAGAGGAGTTGAGAAATCGCATAATACTTTGTTGTGACACTATCAGGAATACTCCAAGAATTTTTGAAAGAGTACGAGACTCAATGAGAAAAAGAGCTGAAGCATGCATACTTGCAGGTGGTGGCCACTTTCAACAGCTAATCTAAATTATAAAAAATGTCTAGGAAAATAGTTATAAGTTATGATAAAAAAACGATGTTTTTCTCAAAACTTGAATACCCTTCATAAAATCACGTAAGGATTGACACTCTTAAGGATCAGCATCTTATTCCGAAACACCCTGTATATAAAAGTGGGGGGGTGGTACGGGATAGGCGCATAGCATCTACTTAGTTAGTGTTAGTATAGTATGATCAATATGAATTTGATTTGTTTATAATACCAGACGTGATAGAAGGTATTTGTTTTTATAATGATTATTAGGAATATAAAACAAAATAAGTTTGTACATAATTCATAAAGAAAAGTAAAAATATGAAAATTTGTTGTTCTGTGTAATATTTATAAACATTTTAATCCATCATAATTAACATATTTAAGATTATTACTTACTTAACCTAGATTTGAATCTGTCATATTTAACAGGTGACAATATTCTTGCAAGATTTAATACACATAAAAATCACCTCCGAACAGTATCCTAAAAAAAACATATTATCGAACGTAATTTCTTTTATCGTTATACTTACTTTACTTTTCTTTCATTTTCTGGTAATGCACGCTTTATCTTCAAAAAAATTAATATCAAAACTATCATGGCAATCAATAAAATGACAGTAATAGAAAGCAAGATTGCAATAGTCCTAAAATAAATATTAAGAAGTTAATATTATTTAAATCGATCAACGATTAAAGTCAAGCATACGTTTTGTGCTTCGTTTTCGAAATCATATCTTCACCCAAAGAGGTATCCCCACAATTATAATCAGCGTTCAAACCACCTCGGCAATTAACTGTTTTATTAATGAAATCTCTGCAATCCGGACATTGGCAGACACCATTCGAATCACAAACGCCATTCAAGCATCTATCGCTGCAACCTCTTTTATGCAAGCAAGTTGAGGTTGCGACATCCAATTCGTAGCCATCCCAACATTGACAAACACCATCGGTACCACAACAACCATTCTTGCAATCGCCACAAGCCGATACGCATTCACCATCATCGCTCAGTTTAAAACCTTTATGGCAAATCCTTTCCAACTTGGTCATATTATTTCCGGGGATTTTTAGACAGGTTCGGGGATTCGTAACGTCAGGGCGATATCCCAAGTGACAGATGCAATGCCCCGTTGGGGAACATGTTCCCCCCACCCCGCATGAATTTTCATCGCAACGCGGCAAGCATTCAAACCTATCATATGGATTTACGAGGTAGTTACTATTACAAGATGTTATCGGAGAGAACCAGCATATAAATCCGACACAATCTGTGCCGTTCAAAATACGTTTGCACTCAGAGGGTGGGGCTGACAAAATTGCATCTTCGCTTGTGAAATAACAGTAGCAGTGCATGCAATATCCGTTAATACAGGGACTATCACATTTCGGAACGCATTCATTACTAAACGGGTCTTCGATGTAACCGTTGACATCACAGAGCTTCTCATCGCTTTTATAAGGCGTGCAACTAAAAATGTTAGGTGTCTCGAAAATAAATGAAATTATGTGCGTTTAAAATACTTACCTAATAACTTTGCATTGCTTTTGAAAGCCATTCGTCTGGCAACTAATCAAAACCGGTAAGAGAAACAGGACAATTCGAACAGAATTTAAACGACTCATTTTGAGTCGTCGTCGTCAAAGTGAACAAAAGGATGGAATAAAATAGGAAGCAAACAGCTATTTATGTCGGATCTAATCAGGGGGAAATATATTGGTAGGAAAAGAGGAAATTTTCCTATCTAATGTAACCACGAAATATCTAAAAAACGCAAGCTTTTTGTTTATCACTTTGCCTGTCACTTCGATTGTGACCATTTTTTATACCATATTTTATTTTTATGGTTTATGTTGATTACTAAACATATCTCAGTGCAAAATTCCATCGAGATTGTATTAGTAAACAAACAATATCATGACCTGTGAGTACTCATCTTGGAATTGCAGACATATTTCCGCTTATACGAGTAGATCCAACGCGTGCGTAATCAATCATTAAAGAACGCCACATGACAGTGACGATAAATAATAGCCTGTACGATCTAGCTAAAGTAATAAGTCTCTCTAAACACTCACCATCAATCACAAGATATCGAAAAGATGATCTGTACTTGGTTAGAATCAAATAATATGACAAGATGGTCTGAAGGATTACGTTTCATCCACAGTTTATGAAAAATATGGCATATCACTCAGGAATAAGTCGCGACCCTTATGAAGCATGTTTGGTTGCAATTGAATTAATATTTAATGAAAATAACAAACAAGTTGTTAATGTTAACCAGGTCGGTGAAGACGACCAAGTTGTTAACGAAAGCGAAGTTGATAATAGCAATGAAATTGAAAACAAACAACTTGAGAAGGAATGTGAAACAGCCATTTTTAATATTTAATTCTGAAACAATACGAATTTGAATAACTTGCACCCATCAAACAGCTATCAAAACGAACGAGAAAACGACCCTTAATCCCGCCCGTTAATCGGATTGAAAAAGGAGAGAATAAAATCATTATTATGAAAGAATTGAGTATTGGCTCTTCAACAATCGATGACATAAAGAAAAATAAAGATAAATTAAAAAAG
The DNA here is from genome assembly GCA_023690525.1 of Holotrichia oblita. Lineage (NCBI taxonomy): Eukaryota > Metazoa > Arthropoda > Insecta > Coleoptera > Scarabaeidae > Holotrichia > Holotrichia oblita. The sequence continues at coordinate 112,930,373 of CM043020.1, forward strand.
TTTGCTTCTCATACGATAGCAGTAAAAACAGTGAAAAAACCAAAACTGGAACAGCTAGATGAAATTTTATACAAATGGATCTGTGCTAATAGATCCGAAGGAAAGACTGTGACTATAATTATGGAAAAAAAGGTAAACAGTTCCGTGATGAGCTGGGTTTATCAGAAACTGACCGTCTATTTTCTGACGGTCGGCTGTAGGTACTGATTCAAAACTCATCATGGAATTCGTAAGCTTGACGTAGCTGGGGAAATACGATCGTCAAATCGAAACGCTGCTGAAGAGTACAAAGAAGATTTTGAGAATTTGGTTGACCTGCACAATTTATCTGCAATTCAAATTTATAATGCCGATGGCGGTGTTTGCCTAATTCAATTTTGGCAGATGGAGATGAAAAATGTACCAAAAGTTTTAAGATGAATAAGGAGCGATTGACAGTTTTATTTTTTGTGAAAATGCTTCAGGGGACCACATATTGACCCCTTATGTTGTTGGCAAGTACAAAAAGCCTAGAGCTTTTAAAGACATTGTAAACTTTTCCATTATTTATGGAGTTTAGTCCAGGACTAAGGACTAGGACTGGTTTTTCCATCATTTCGTAACCTTCTATGAAAGACAATTTGAAGAAACTTAGTTTGCCTGAACAAAGCAAAGTGATACTATTGCTAGATAACTGTAGAGTCCACCCTGCAGCATCTGAGATGATCTCGGGGAATATTTTCACCACTTATCATCCAGCAAACGTGACTTCTTTAATTCAGCCTATGGATCTGGGGAGGAATTCAGAGCTTTTCTTCAAGGGCTTGTAAATTCGGACTGTTCGGTGGTAGATTTCCAAAATAAGTTCAACATTAAAGATGTGATGTTAAAGACTCTTCAGAAGTCCTGGCGGAAACTGTGGCCCAGGGCCTATGAAGAAGATACAGACTCCAATCCAATCGAAAATGATGTCATTGTTGAACTGTTGCATAATGTTCACCATGAAATAAGAAATTTTCCACGAGATGAAGTTGAGAGTTGGATAGACATTGACTATGACGTTCCTGTTGTGGAAAAAATAACGGATCAAATGATAGTAAAAGTGTAATAGAGAATCAACAAGAATGTCAACCGCAAGATGTAGAATCCAATGAAGAAGAAGAAGGGACTGATGAAGCTGTCGCAATCGATACGTTCATAAGATTTACTGAGTGCAACAAGTCCTACAAGTTCGAGTAGAATATGTTACCATTAGGGAATATGAAATTCCATTTAGGTGGCCAGGGATTTAAACACTGCAATTGCACCTCTAATATGTGCAAGTGTAAGAAAGCTCATGTCGTGTCACAAGAGCCTCACCTGTAACTAATTTTGATTGGCCGTAACATATATGTACAAAGTTCTTAGCTTTCCTGAAGATATAGTCCCACATATGAGCGACCAACGGTTTAAAATGCGTTTTCACATATTATCGATAACGTTCGAAGAGTTATTAACATTAAGGTTTTCAAGCAAAATGAGAGTTTCAATTGAGGATATATTTGGCTTGTTGAAAGGCCGTTTCAGACGTTTGAAACTTTTAGAAACGAGAAGAATGGAGCTGAATACTTATTACAAACGGTTATTCTCAATCTCCATGGTGAACTTGATATCGGGGTGTTGACTATTGAGGAAATCCAAGAAAGTAGGCAGGAGTATTTTTGCCGTATGACCAGATAATGAAGGTGTCATCCACATATCTTAACCAAGTTTTGGGTTTTAAATTCGCATGTTCTAAAACAATGGTCTCAAAAGCCTCCATGAAGATATTAGCTACAACCGGGGAAAGTGGGGATCCCATAGCGGCGCCGGAGGTTTGACGATAGTATTTTCCCTGGAAGGTAAAGTACGTTGAAGTAAGGCATTTCTCGACTAACTTGGCTAAGTCTGGGAATTGGTTGTCCTGGATCAATAATTGGTGGATTATAGCGACGGAATCGGCGACAGGCACTTTAGTGAAGAGTGAGATAACATCAAAATTGACAAGAAGATCTTCGGGTTCGATAGAGATTTCGGAAATGAGTTTAACAAAGTGCGATGAATTTTGAATGTGAGAAGGAGCATTGCCTGTGTATTTCTTAATAGTATGAGCGAGGTATTTGGCCAAGCTATAGGTGGGCAAATCTATAGAGTGTTAATTATGGGTCGAAAAGGTAGGTTCTGGTTATGGATTTTTGGAAGACCGTACAACCTAGGTGGCTTGGATTCCTTGGGCAGTATCAGTTTCTGTATGTCAGAAGGAATGTCAGAGGATTTAATTAATCCATCTTGTAAGAGATCTGACATTTTGGCCACGTACTGAGACTTGTCTAGAATGACGGTTATGTTTCCTTTGTCAGCAGGAAGAATGACTATATCTTTGTTGGCGCGAAGAGAACCTAGGGCTGAACGTTCTACTTTGGATAAGTTTGGCTGAGGAGGTTTAGCAGAAGAAAAACATTTGGCTGTTTCAAAACGAATAATATCAGCATTTTCTTTAGGGAGTGTGCGAATGGATGATTCTACCAAAGAGATGATGTCCTCTTTTGGAATGCTTTTGGGAGTCACAGAAAAAGCCTTTGGATAATACTAGAGTTTCAGGTTCCGACAGAGGGTGTGATGATAGATTTTCGACCGTTTTCGATGATGAATGGGTTCTGATTTTTTTGTTATTCGGAGCAGGCAATTGAAATTTTCGAATATGATTTTCCTTTATGCGTTCTGAGGATATTTGAGCTTGGATAGAAGAAATGCGATCTAAGAGGGACCAATCATCTTCAGACAAAGTGTTGGGGAATTCTAAATGAAGGGAAAGAAGTTTCCTGGATACAAGATCTAATTCGCGACGGCAATATTTGATACGTTCTAGTTTATTGCTTGTGGATGCTAAAATAATCTGTTGGCGATAATGTAATTCTGCGCCTGCCAAAGTGAATCATAAAATGTGCTTTATAGCTCGGTAGTGCGTCAAAAAATTAATTGCAAGTGCAAGAGAATCGTTTTTGTCAAGCAAAACAAAATTTCATTATGAAAATACTTTATATGGCATAAAGAATTTTTTTACACTTATTTAACAGATTATAGACAATATATTAATTTATAAAATAAGCAACTAAGCAAAGTATTTGTGCACTGTTTATAAAATACCCTCCAATAATAGGATTCAATGCAGATTACCTTCAAACAGTATCCTTAGAAGAAGAAAAAACACATATTATCAAACATAGTATCTTTTATTGTTACTTACTTTACTTTTCCTTCATTTTCTAGTAATCCACGTTTTATCTTCAAATAAATGAGTATCAAAACGATTATGGTAACCAATAAGATGACGGTAATAGAAAGCAGGATTGCAATAGTCCTAAAATAAATATTAAGAAGTTAACATTATTTCAGTTAAAGAGGAGCTTACGCTTGGTGTTTTGCTTTTGAAATCATAGCCGAAGAGGTATTCCCACAATTATAATCGGCGTCCAAACCACCAACATCATCAACAGTATCGTTTTGACCACCTCGGCAATTAACTGTTTTATTAATAAAATCACTGCAATCCGGACATTGGCAGACACCATCCGAATCACAAACGCCATTCAAGCAACTATCGCTGCAACCTCCTTTAGGCAAGCAAGTTGAGGTTGCGACATCCAATTCGTAGTCATCCCAACAATTACAAACCCCATCGGTACCGCAACAACCATTGTTGCAATCACCACAAGCCGATACGCACTCACCATCATCGCTCAATTTAAAACCTTTATGGCAAGTCTTCGTTAACTTGGTCGTATTATTTTCGGGGATTTTTAGGCATATTCGGGGATTCATGATATCGGGACGATATCCCAAATGGCAAACGCAATATCCTGTTGGGGAGCAGGTTCCCCCCTCCCCACATGAATTTTCGTCGCAACGCTGCAAGCATTCAAACTTATCATATCGATTTATCGTGTAATTACTATTACAATTTCTTATCGGAGAGAACCGGCACTTTCCTAAACAAATTGGACGCTTTAAAATACGTTTGCACTCAGAGAGTTGGGCTGACATAATAGCATCTTCCTCTGGGGAATAACAGTAACAATAGCTGCAATATCCGTCTCTACATGGAGTATCACATTTCGGAACACATTCATTACTAAACGGGTCTTCAATATGACTGACGAGAGTGCAAGCCTTCTTATCACTTTTATAACTCGTGCAACTAAAAATGTTAGGTGTCCCGATATTAAATGAAATTATGTGCGGTTAAAATACTTACTTAACACTACGACATGTTTTTTTTAAGGTATTCGTTTGGCAACGAATCAAAACCGGTAAGAGAAACAGGATAATTTGCACAGAATTTGAACAACTCATTTTGACAACTCGAAGTGAACAAAAAGGATGGAATAAAATTCGAAGCGTACGGATATTTATGTCCGATCTAATCAAGCGGAAAAGGGGACATTTTCGTATCTGACACAACCACAAAATATCTATTAGGCGTAAGCTTCTTCTTTACCACTTTGCCTATCACTTCGATTATGACCATTTTTTATACCATATTTTATTTTTATATTTTATTATGTTGAGATTACTGAACATTTTTCAGCGAAAAATTCCATTTTAATAAACAAACAAGTAGTCATTAGCTCATATTAATGTTAGATCTCTGGCTGATCATTATAATGATTTGGTAAACTATATGAGATTGTTGCGATTAATGAGACATGGCTGACTCCTAATACCGAGTCAACTCAAATTGCTATTAACGGCTACACCTTCTTGGTTTGTACTATATATTAGAGCAAATCTTAAATTTACTATTTTGTACTCATCTGATTCGATTAAACAACTATGGGTGTGCGTTGGTGGAGGTGCCGGAGATTTTGTTGTTTGTGTTGTTTATTATGAATTTGAAATATCAACATCAACATTTTATAATAATGATAATTTATTAAATTACTATTGGACACATACTAAGTATAATGGTGGTCATTTCAAGTTTAAACTAACAAATGAAGAACAGGTACTTAATATTATATCCACCATTTCTTCCTCGTCGTGTGGAAGTGATGGTTTAACCATTAACATGATTAGGCTTTCCAGTCCTTTTATCCTAAAGTATGTTGTACATATTTTCAATTGTTGTCTCGAGGAAACCAATTTTCCTGAGGCATAGAAGCAGGCACTGGTTGTACTGCTACTCAAGAAATCTAATCCACAGCTTTTGTCCGACTTAAGACATATGTTTACTTTCAGTTCTAAAAAGTGCAACGAATGTTTGGGAGGAGTTGATTTAATTGATTGAGAACGGGAGTCAGAAATAAGAAGTGGAATTGTCAAAAGCATTTTGCACTTGTTCGATATTACAATTGCCAAAACTTTTGAATACTTTACAGGATAAAACCAATATAAAGTTTTTTAAATTTAAATAAGTGTGATAAGAGTTATTGCTTAAAACCACAAATTCCGAAAACGTTCAAGACTTGACCAACATTCCATTTTTAGTGATTAGAAACATATCTAATCCTAGAAGGCTGTATCTTTTTCCGCTATTTTAATGGATTATATCCAGATAACTCTTTGTTTATTCTTCAATTTTTTTTTTGATATATTTCGGTATAGATTGTAGAATTATCTGCGGTGTTAGTTGTGCATTTGATTATAACAGTTAAGCATTCTAAAACCGTCATTTCGGGAAAGCAGTGGTTAAAATGCCTATCAACGTGTACGTATCATGGTTTTTTTTATAAATTATAAACAAACTTATTTTGTTTTATATTCCTAATAATTATTATAAAAACAAATATCTTCTATCACGATTATAAACAAATGAAATTCATATTGATAGCGATAGCGTTTTTCAATTGTGGAAATTTCCTGATGAAATCTTTCCCCACCACCTTCCCATCACTAACATCTCCAAGATTCGGGGGAAAGAAGTCCAGGTGCGAATGCAAGAAATGTATTTTAAGACTCATATTACAGCCTAATGCATTGCACGGTAACTTCTAACAAGTTCACTAACAATTTCCTCATCGTAATCTTCAGATTTTTTATTTCCTAAGTCACATTTTTAAATGCATCCCAAGCAGTCCGTTCTAAATCGCTCAAGAGTACGTCGAATTCTCGTTCCTGTTGTAACAGATTAATCTGGGGTCCTATAAAAATCCCCTCTTTAACTTTTGCCTCAGATATATTAGGAAATTTTTGTTTAAGGTATCGAAATCCTGGTCCCTCTTTGTCCAAAGCTTTGACGAAATTCTTCATCAGATCTAATTTTATGTGTAATAGCGGTAAAACACCAACGAATTATGGACTATCTTCATTTCTCCAGGAATAAAATGTATTCTGGTTGGCCACTACTTAACAGTGTAATGCAAATTTCTCGCTCGACTATCCCATTCCCAGATCTATTAATTCCTTGATTTGATTAGTTCTTGAGAAAAACCAACCCGCATTGCACCCGGCAATGATTCGATTTCTTAAGTTTTCTACGTTTTCCAATGGAGCAGCGTTCACCAAGGACTTGAAATGGCCCCAAAGAACAAATTTAAGAGGATTTAATTCCGAAGATCGTGCAAGCCATAAGTGAGGTCTACCTCGGCCAATCCAGCGATTTCCGTATGCTTGTGTTAAGAAATCACGAGCTATTTGATTAAAGTAGGGTGGTGCGCCATCGTGCATCTACCACATTGCATCTCTAATTGCTAATGGTACGTCCTCCAGAAATCCAGGCAGCGTGTTTTCCAAAAAGTTCAGATACAGCTCTCCGGTAAGTCTCCTGGTAAAAATACCGGTCCAATTAGGCAGTCACCCACAATCCCAAGCCAAACATTCATTTTCGTCACACCATACATGGTCATTATGGAAATTGCGTATTGCATTTCTTGAAAAATTCGCTTCATCGGTGAACAGAATCATCATCAGGAATTGAGGGATTTGACCCATTTTGTGCAAAAGCCATTGACAGAATGCTATGCGAGGAGGAAAATCAACAGGAAGAAGTGCTTGAACGCGTTGTATATGGAATGGATACAATAAATTTTCCTTCAGAATATGCCAAATAGTCCCATTACTTACATCCAAAGCGTCAGCAATTTTTCGAGTAGAAGTACCTCGATCTTCTTCAATCATGTCTAGCACATCCTCTTCCAGCTCTACCGTTCTTGCTGTCCTTGGCCTTCCTGCTCCTTCATTTCATCTTAATGTGCCTGTTTCATTGCCATCAGCAAGTCCATAGATGTAGTGCATGTCGGTCATCTCGGCATTCGTATAGAGATTCGTGATAAGGAACTTGAACAAATTCGACACACACAAAATTATTAATCATGAGACTCGTTCAATATGTCAGTGAATAAAACAGGATTGTTTAAAAATATTTTTGTACGCATGATAAATGGATATGCACTAAAATGTTTTTTTTTTACTAAAAAAACGGTACCTACGTCGTACGATAAAAAGTTAAGAGAGCTTTTTTCTTCACAATTGAACAAAGAATTAAAACATATTTTTATTTTTAAGGAAATCAGCGGCGTCCTATTTTTTTCTTGAAAAATAGCCTGTGACGTGCCAATACGCGCGCCACTGGTACGACTAAAACATCGTGTTGTATTGCAAAGTATGTGTCTCCCACAGCTATTAACACGCCTAAAATTTCATTATGATATCTCAAGCCGTTTTGGAAAAATCTAATTTTTACTGTTTTTTTAAATTAAACTTCAACTCGCTGTAGATCGATAACGAAGCGTTTGCGGACCTATGTTTATAAGAACTTTTTTGTATAAAATGACCTGGGCGATCAACCCCTTAAATATTGCCGCATCTTTTTTAAACACCCTGTATGTTAAAGTTATCTTTCTAATTTTCAGTAAAGCGGGAAATACTCCTTGCTCCAGGCATTTGTTAAATATAAGTGAGAGTGGGTTACCAAGTTCTTCCCTCAGTTGTTTTAAGAAGTTGGCAGAAATGTCGTATATATCTTTAATGTGTTAATTCTTTAAGTGGTTCATGATGTTAAATGTCTCATTTGGAGTTACGGGAGCCAAAAAGAGTGATTTTCTGTTTTCTAATTTTACTTTTACGAGATAAGAGATAAGGTTTCACTCGGTTGTTTTTGAATAGTTGACTTTGTTTCATTGTGGATGATTGCCCATGTAGCTTTGATCTTATTTTCTGAGTTTTCTAAGAATGTTGCATTCTCCTTTTGTTTTATTTCTGCTATTTTTCTCTAAGGAACGCCCAGATTTTTTTAACACTTTTGAATGCAAAATAAAAAACTACGTTCAGGAAGTATTAAGATGTTTATTTTTATTCACAAGAAAACAGTTAAAAAATTAAAAAAGTGTCCTAATACAGAAAAATCAAGATACCTGTCTATTCAGGTTGCGATTACAATAATTGTTCAAAATGCTCTCCATTTACAATTTGACAAAAATGTAAACGGTCAGTAAAATTTCTTATTGAATTTTGTATTTGTTCTGGAGTGATGCGATTGGCTTCTTGAACTATTCTCTCTTCCAATTGTTCAAGATTATGGGGACGATTTTTGTACATTTGACATTTCAAGTGACCCCAAAAGAAAAAATCTAATGGCGAGAGATCTGGCGAACGTGCTGGCCATTCGATTGCTCCTCTACGACCGATTCAACGTTCCGGAAAAATTTCATTCAAATAATCGCGGACATTTGTTGAGACCAAAAATGTGTATTAGAGTGATCACCTTTGTTTGCATTTGGAAAGAGGGCCGCAAGTGCTGGAACAACCTCATTTCGCAATAAATTTAAGTAGACGTTGCCAATTAAATTTCCTCTTATAAAAAATGGTCCTATGATGTTGTTTCCAACAAGACCAGCCCAGACGTTCACCTTTTGAGGACGCTGTGTATGGACTTGTTCAATCCAATGCGGATTTTCAATTGACCAGTAGCGACAATTATGTCTGTTCACAGTGCCGTTGAGACAAAACGTTGCCTCATCTGAAAAAATCATCTTCAGTTAACTCATGGACGGGGCTGATTTAAGAATCTTATGAGCAGATTTTTGAGAGATCTCATGAATTTGACCTAATTCTGTTGTGGACACGTGATGATGATTTTCTTCCACTGTAAGCAACACATTCAAACTAGTTTCTGCATCTGTTGGTGATAATGGACGTCACCTTCTAGGTAAATCCTTCACCTGACGAAAGACTTCAAACTTTTGAATTATCCGGCACACCGTACTTTTACTAATGCGACGATCCGGATAAACAGTATTAAACAAAATACGAACCTCTTCAAAAGAACGTTGACGATCACCGTACCCACGCGGCATCATTAATATCTCAATTCGTTCTGATTCAGTAAGTTTTACTGCCATTTTCAAATGTGTCAATGTCTAAAATAAGTAAATTTATAGCGATGCAAAAGTTAAAACGCTTTTAAAATTGCCAAATGTGACGGCAAAAAGAATGCAAACACTAAACAACAACTTTTTCCAAAGGTACTTGTTTTTTTCTGTATTAGGACACTTTTTTAATTTCTTAACTGTTTTCTTGTGAATAAAAATAAACATCTTAATACTTCCTGAACGTAGTTTTTTATTTTGCATTCAAAAGTGTTAAAAAATCTGGGCGTTCCGTTTAAAAAAAAAAGTTGGACGTATTGCCGATTAAACCGGAAGTGAAAAAATATAAACTGTATTGCATAAAATGCATTTATATTAAGTATACCCCCCATACCAAATTGCAGAAATCATAATTTTCAAATAACAAAGTTATTCGACTGTTCCGGGACTTTTTACTGACGCTGTATATCATATTTCAGTACAACAGCAAGAGAATCATTTTCGTCAAGCAAAACAAAATATCTTTATGAAAATACTTTATATGCCATACAGGATTTTTTTTACACTTATTTGATAGATTATAAATAATAAACTGATTTACAAAATAAACAACTAAACAAAGTATTTGTGCACAAAATAGGTACCCTCCAATAATAAGATTCAATGCAGATTACCTCCAAACAGTATCCTTAGAAAAAAAAAACTCATATTATCAAACATAGTATATTTTATCGTTACTTATTTTACTTTTCCTTCATTTTCTGGTAATGCACGCTTTATCTTCAAATAAATAAGTATCAAAACGATTATGGTAACTAATAAAATGACGGTAATAGAAAGCAGGATTGCAATTGTCCTAAAATAAATCTTAAGAAGTTAACATTATTGAAAACGATCAACGATTAAAGACGAGCATACGTTTTGTGCTTTTTTCCTGAGATCATATCTTCACCCAAAGAGGTATCCCCGCAATTATAATCGGCGTCCAAACCACCAACATCATCAGCTCGGCAATTAACTGTTTTATCAATAAAATCACTGCAATTCGGACATTGGCAGACACCATCAGAATCACAAACGCCATTCAAGCATCTATCGCTGCAACTCCTTTTAGGCAAGCAAGTGGAGGTTGTGACATCCAACTCGTAATCATCCCAACAATGACAAACACCATCGGTACCACAACAACCATTCTTGCAATCACCACAAGCCGATACGCATTCACCATCACCGCTCAGTTTAAACCCTTTATGGCAAGTCTTCTCCAACTTGGTCGTATTATCTTCGAGGATTTTTGGACAAATACGGGGATTCGTGATATCAGGACGATAACCCAAATGGCAAGTGCAATGTCCCGTTGGGGAACACGTTCCCCCTACCCCGCATGAATTTTCGTCGCAACGCTGCAAGCATTCAAACTTATCATATCGATTTATCGTGTAATTACTATTACAATTTCTTATCGCAGAGAACCAGCACTTCATTCCTAAACAAATTGGACTCTTTAAAATACGTTTGCACTCAGAGAGTTGGGCTGACATAATAGCATCTTCCTCTGGGGAATGACAGTAACAATGGTAGCAATATCCGTCTATACATGGAGTATCACATTTCGGAACACATTCATTACTAAACGGGTCTCCAAAATGACCCGCGAGATGGCAAGACTTCTTATCACTTTTATAGCTCGTGCAACTAAAAATGTTAGGTGTCTCGATTTTAAATGAAATTATGTGCGGTTAAAATACTTACTTAACACTACGACATGTTTTTTCTAAGGTATTAGTTTGGCAACGAATCAAAACCGGTAAGAGAAACAGGATAATTTGCACAGAATTTGAACAACTCATTTTGACAACTCGAAATGAACAAAAAGGATGGAATAAAATTCGAAGCGTACGGATATTTATGTCCGATCTCATCAAGAGGAAAAGAGGACATTTTCGTATCTGACACAACCACAAAATATCTATTAGGCGTAAGCTTCTTCTTTATCACTTTGCCTATCACTTCGATTGTGACCATTTTTTGTACCATATTTTATTTTTATATTTTATTATGTTGAGATTACTGAACATTTTTCAGCGAAAAATTCCATTTTAATAAACAAACAAGTAGTCATTAGCTCATATTAATGTTAGATCTCTGACTGCTCATTATAATGATTTGGTAAACTATATGAGATTGTTGCGATTAATGAGACATGGCTGACTCCTAATACCGAGTCAACTCAAATTGCTATTAACGGCTACACCTTCTTGGTTTGTACTATATATTAGAGCAAATCTTAAATTTACTATTTTGTACTCATCTGATTCGATTAAACAACTATGGGTGTGCGTTGGTGGAGGTGCCGGAGGTTTTGTTGTTTGTGTTGTTTATTATGAATTTGAAATATCAACATTTTATAAAACGATAATTTATTAAATTACTATTGGATACATATTAGGTATAATGGTGGTCATTTCAACTTTAATCTAATAAATGAAGAACAAGTACTTAATATTATATCCAGCATTTCTTCCTCGTCGTGTGGAAGTGATGGTTTAACCATTAACATGATTAGGCTTTCCAGTCCTTTTATCCTAAAGTATGTTGTACATATTTTCAATTGTTGTCTCGAGGAAACCAATTTTCCTGAGGCATAGAAGCAGGCACTGGTTGTACTGCTACTCAAGAAATCTAATCCACAGCTTTTGTCCGACTTAAGACATATGTTTACTTTCAGTTCTAAAAAGTGCAACGAATGTTTGGGAGGAGTTGATTTAATTGATTGAGAACGGGAGTCAGAAATAAGAAGTGGAATTGTCAAATGCATTTTGCACTTGTTCGATATTACAATTGCCAAAACTTTTGAATACTTTACAGGATAAAACCAATATAAAGTTTTTTAAATTTAAATAAGTGTGATAAGAGTTATTGCTTAAAACCACAAATTCCGAAAACGTTCAAGACTTGACCAACATTCCATTTTTAGTGATTAGAAACATATCTAATCCTAGAAGGCTGTATCTTTTTCCGTTATTTTAATAGATTATATTCCAGATAACTCTTTGTTTATTCTTCAATTTTTTTTTTTGATATATTTCGGTATAGATTGTAGAATTATCTGCGGTGTTAGTTGTGCATTTGATTATAACAGTTAAGCATTCTAAAACCGTCATTTCGGGAAAGCAGTGGTTAAAATGCCTATCAACGTGTACGTATCATGGTTTTTTTTATAAATTATAAACAAACTTATTTTGTTTTATATTCCTAATAATTATTATAAAAACAAATATCTTCTATCACGATTATAAACAAATGAAATTCATATTGATAGCGATAGCGTTTTTCAATTGTGGAAATTTCCTGATGAAATCTTTCCCCACCACCTTCCCATCACTAACATCTCCAAGATTCGGGGGAAAGAAGTCCAGGTGCGAATGCAAGAAATGTATTTTAAGACTCATATTACAGCCTAATGCATTGCACGGTAACTTCTAACAAGTTCACTAACAATTTCCTCATCGTAATCTTCAGATTTTTTATTTCCTAAGTCACATTTTTAAATGCATCCCAAGCAGTCCGTTCTAAATCGCTCAAGAGTACGTCGAATTCTCGTTCCTGTTGTAACAGATTAATCTGGGGTCCTATAAAAATCCCCTCTTTAACTTTTGCCTCAGATATATTAGGAAATTTTTGTTTAAGGTATCGAAATCCTGGTCCCTCTTTGTCCAAAGCTTTGACGAAATTCTTCATCAGATCTAATTTTATGTGTAATAGCGGTAAAACACCAACGAATTATGGACTATCTTCATTTCTCCAGGAATAAAATGTATTCTGGTTGGCCACTACTTAACAGTGTAATGCAAATTTCTCGCTCGACTATCCCATTCCCAGATCTATTAATTCCTTGATTTGATTAGTTCTTGAGAAAAACCACCCCGCATTGCACCCAGCAATGATTCGATTTCTTAAGTTTTCTACGTTTTCCAATGGAGCAGCGTTCACCAAGGACTTCAAATGGCCCCAAAGAAAAAATTTAAGAGGATTTAATTCCGAAGATCGTGCAGGCCATAAGTGAGGTCTACCTCGGCCAATCCAGCGATTTCCGTATGCTTGTGTTAAGAAATCACGAGCTATTTGATTAAAGTAGGGTGGTGCGCCATCGTGCATCTACCACATTGCATCTCTAATTGCTAATGGTACGTCCTCCAGAAATCCAGGCAGCGTGTTTTCCAAAAAGTTCAGATACAGCTCTCCGGTAAGTCTCCCTGGTAAAAATACCGGTCCAATTAGGCAGTCACCCACAATCCCAAGCCAAACATTCAAAGAAAACTGATGTTGAAAACGATCTTCAACAATTTCATGTGGATTTTCGTCACACCATGCATGGTCATTGAAAAATTCGCTTCATCGGTGAACAGAATCATCATCAGGAATTGAGGGATTTGAACCATTTTGTGCAAAAGCCATTGACAGAATGCTATGCGAGGAGGAAAATCAGCAGGAAGAAGTGCTTGAACGCGTTGTATATGGAATGGATACAATAAATTTTCCTTCAGAATATGCCAAATAGTCCCATTACTTACATCCAAAGCGTCAGCAATTTTTCGAGTAGAAGTACCTCGATCTTCTTCAATCATGTCTAGCACATCCTCTTCCAGCTCTACCGTTCTTGCTGTCCTTGGCCTTCCTGCTCCTTCATTTCATCTTAATGTGCCTGTTTCATTGCCATCAGCAAGTTCATAGATGTAGTGCATGTCGGTCATCTCAGCATTCGTATAGAGATTCATGATAAGGAACTTGAACAAATTCGACACATACAAAATTATTAATCATGAGACTCGTTCAATATGTCAGTGAATAAAACAGGATTGTTTAAAAATATTTTTGTACGCATGATAAATGGATATGCACTAAAATGTTTTTTTTTACTAAAAAACGGTACCTACGTCGTACGATAAAAAGTTAAGAGAGCTTTTTCTTCACAATTGAACAAAGAATTAAAACATATTTTTATTTTTAAGGAAATCAGCGGCGTCCTATTTTTTCTTGAAAAATAGCCTGTGACGTGCCAATACGCGCGCCACTGGTACGACTAAAACATCGTGTTGTATTGCAAAGTATGTGTCTCCCACAGCTATTAACACGCCTAAAATTTCATTATGATATCTCAAGCCGTTTTGGAAAAATCTAATTTTTACTGTTTTTTTAAATTAAACTTCAACTCGCTGTAGATCGATAACGAAGCGTTTGCGGACCTATGTTTATAAGAACTTTTTTGTATAAAATGACCTGGGCGATCAACCCCTTAAATATTGCCGCATCTTTTTTAAACACCCTGTATATTAAAGTTATCTTTCTAATTTTCAGTAAAGCGGGAAATACTCCTTGCTCCAGGCATTTGTTAAATATAAGTGAGAGTGGGTTACCAAGTTCTTCCCTCAGTTGTTTTAAGAAGTTGGCAGAAATGTCGTATATATCTTTAATGTGTTAATTCTTTAAGTGGTTCATGATGTTAAATGTCTCATTTGGAGTTACAGCCAAAAAGAGTGATTTTCTGTTTTCTAATTTTACTTTTACGAGATAAGAGATAAGGTTTCACTCGGTTGTTTTTGAATAGTTGACTTTGTTTCATTGTGGATGATTGCCCATGTAGCTTTGATCTTATTTTCTGAGTTTTCCAGAATGTTCATTCTCCTTTTGTTTTATTTCTGCTATTTTTCTCTAAGGAACGCCCAGATTTTTTAACACTTTTGAATGCAAAATAAAAAACTACGTTAGGAAGTATTAAGATGTTTATTTTTATTCACAAGAAAACAGTTAAAAAATTAAAAAAGTGTCCTAATACAGAAAAATCAAGATACCTGTCTATTCAGGTTGCGATTAGAATAATTGTTTAAAATGCTCTCCATTTACAATTTGACAAAAATAAAATTTCTTATTGAATTTTGTATTTGTTCTGGAGTGATGCGATTGGCTTCTTGAACTATTCTCTCTTCCAATTGTTCAAGATTATGTTTTTGTACACTTGACATTTCAAGACCCCAAAAAAAAAATCTAATGGCGATCTGGCGAACGTGCTGGCCATTCGATTGCTCCTCTACGTCCGATCCAACGTTCCGGAAAAATTTCATTCAAATAATCGCGGACATTTGTTGAGACCAAAAATGTGCATTAGGGTGATCACCTTTGTTTGCATTTGGAAAGAGGGCCGCAAGTGCTGGAACAACCTCATTTCGCAATAAATTTAAGTAGACGTTGCCAGTTAAATTTCCTCTTATAAAAAATGGTCCTATGATGTTGTTTCCAACAAGACCAGCCCAGACGTTCACCTTTTGAGGACGCTGTGTATGGACTTGTTCAATCCAATGCGGATTTTCAATTGACCAGTAGCGACAATTATGTCTGTTCACAGTGCCGTTGAGACAAAACGTTGCCTCATCTGAAAAAATGATGTGATCTAAAATATTAGGCTGCTGCTCGATCAATTCCGTCATTGTTTCGCAAAAATGTAGTCTACGATCTGGATCATCTTCAGTTAACTCATGGACGGTGCTGATTTAAGAATCTTATGAGCAGATTTTTGAGAGATCTCATGAATTTGACCTAATTCTGTTGTGGACACGTGATGATGATTTTCTTCCACTGTAAGCAACACATTCAAACTAGTTTCTCCATCTGTTGGTGTTAATGGACGTCCCCTTCTAGGTAAATCCTTCACCTGACGAAAGACTTCAAACTTTTGAATTATCCGGCACAC
Source organism: Holotrichia oblita (assembly GCA_023690525.1). Lineage (NCBI taxonomy): Eukaryota > Metazoa > Arthropoda > Insecta > Coleoptera > Scarabaeidae > Holotrichia > Holotrichia oblita. The sequence goes on from CM043020.1 coordinate 112,946,423, forward strand.
CGTACTTTTTTACTAATGTGACTATCCGGATAAACAGTATTAAACGAAATACGAACCTCTTCAAAAGAACGTTGACGATCACCGTACCCACGCGGCATCATTAATATCTCAATTCGTTCTGATTCAGTAAGTTTTACTGCCATTTTCAAATGTGTCAATGTCTAAAATAAGTAAATTTATAGCGATGCAAAAGTTAAAACGCTTTTAAAATTGCCAAATGTGACGGCAAAAAATGCAAACACTTTTTCAAAAGGTACCTTGTTTTTTTCTGTATTAGGACACTTTTTTAATTTCTTAACTGTTTTCTTGTGAATAAAAATAAACATCTTAATACTTCCTGAACGTAGTTTTTTATTTTGCATTCAAAAGTGTTAAAAAATCTGGGCGTTCCGTTTAAAAAAAAAAAAAGTTGGACGTATTGCCGATTAAACCGGAAAAGAAAAATATAAACTGTATTGCATAAAATGCATTTATATTAACTATACCCTCCTCCCCTCCCTCCCCTCCCCTCCCATACCAAATTGCAGAAATCATAATTTTCAAATAACAAAGTTATTCGACTGTTCCGGGACTTTCTACTGACGCTGTATATCATATCTCAGTACAACAGCAAGAGAATCGTTTTCGTCAAGCAAAACAAAATGTCTTTATGAAAATACTTTATATGGCATACAGGATTTTTTTACACTTATTTGATAGATTATAAATAATACACTGGTTTACAAAATAAACAACTCAACAAAGTATTTGTGGTATTATTCTGGAAAAACGCACTTTTTAACAGAATATATCTTAAAAATAATTTTCCTGGCTGTTTATGATATAAAATAAATATATTCTGACTGGTTTGTAATCCAAAAGATAGAATGATGAAAATAGTTATACAATAAAAGAGCTGGATTCTGCAGGTTTACCAAATAGTATATTTCTGTAAAGTTCTTTTTTAATTTAATTTTACTTAGCACCTGGAACAGGGGATTAGATTAAATTAATTGTGAAATCATATTGTAACTATGTACATAACCTATTGCAGTCGTTGTAAACATAACCTATAAAACTTTAATATCGAAAGAAAGCTAAAAATGAACCTGGAAATAAAAATATGATAGAAAGCCACGCCCATTTTCATTCATAACCCCTAGTAGCAAATTTACGGGTTTGAGGGCAGCACTGTACAATAACCCCGGTTGAATAACTATAAATATATAAACAAGGGTATTACTAAGTATTTACTTTTATAAAGATTTTCATTTTTTTTACGATGAGCAGTTCATTCCGAAAAAGCATTAAGGTGGCGTACTTGGCCCTATTTCAATAACTTGAACTTGATTGAGCAAATGTTGCATTTTCATCGAATACATTCAAAATTAGATGGCAGTATATTTTTCTATATATTCTAAAGGTAATATTATCAAAATTTTATATTTTTTCTCATTTTTCTCGCAATCAAAGAATATTTAATTTAAAAAAAGATATTTAGATTTACAAAAAGATAATATCTTCAATGTACCAACGCGAAAATACATTTTTAATGTCTAGTTTTTCAACAATACTACGTTTCCAATAATTATTGTTGAACAGCGCCCCCTACTTTACCGAAACGCCACCTTAAAGCCCTATAACGCCAGTTTTATCGACATACCTATGTGACACATATTGCACTAGCTCTGAGCGAGGGCAAAATCAGTGGTTACGTCATATGACGCTACTCTAGGGCAGTGTCGGTGCAACACGAGTTCCCCCAGTGGAAAACGCTATAAGATTCCACTCCCTCTACTTACCGCATAGAAATCGGTGGTAAAAAATGGTGGTGGGTTCTGTTTACCTACATGCTGGATCTCGCAATGACAAATGCGTGGAAAGTGTACTTGCTACTCGTAGTATCCATGTAGGAATAAACGGAACACACTTGTTCTATGTTTATTTTTTTGTAAGATATGTATCAACAAAGATCATAGAATAATACGAGCTAATCTTACACATGTCTGTATGAATATCATTCGTTAACGACACATACTATGTTATATTACTACAGCATAGATGGCAGCACATACAAATAGTAAATGTAACCTATTACCAAAGAGCGTTGATTGAAGGAATACATAAAGATGCGCAACCTATGACAGTTGAACAGATCCCATCAAATGCTATTGCGCATCTTTATCGTTTAAAATCAAAGAGTAACAAGAGAGTGCACTTAGCTATTGGCGCCAAAACAATCTTATAACCTTGAGAAATAGTATAAATTTTGACAACAGTTCAATGAACCGATGCTGTCATTAGGCCTTTTCCTTTGCTTTTCAGTGTGTGTTCAATTTTTACTACAAAGGAACGAATCGACTGAATAGCACCATAGCTTTCTGGACTGAACACACATTGTATATCAAAGTTTTACAGCGGCAATATTATTCTCTTTCTACTTACTACGATTTAAACAAATTTTAGCTGTCTCTTTGTATATTCATAAAAAGATTTTATATTAAAATTATATCTACTGTATATAATCAAACGTAAAGATACATGTATTTTTTCGTAATATGATTTTTTTTTAAAAAATTGCATTTGAACGCAACAATAATGGCATCAATATGTATCTATGCGTCTTGATTGCATTATACCGCACAAAATCCAATTTTCTAGTATAGTTGGTAGTTCATAATTTACTACATACACCAGCTATTACGTTTTACGTAGAAACAATCAAAGTATTTCTTTTTTTTTAACAAAGATTACTTCGACTGAACTGGACTGAACACACGAATTTATCAAAGTTTTACGCGGTTTTTTTGATTTATTTTAGCTGTGTAAGATTTTATAAAGTGTATATAATCATATAAGTTCGACCGACGCACATATGTATCTATGCGTCTTGTTTTAAGTTGGTAGTTCATAATTTACTACATGTTACGTTTTACGTTATTTATTTTTTTTTTACTTCTAACATTCACTATGTCATACTTTCACATATTTTAAAGTTTTCTAGTGACTTTGCAAATCGCGTGTTGGCTAAACTAACTCTGCAAAATTTTCATTAATAAATACTAGCCAATCAAAATTTGGTGTTCAACTTTCGGTGTTCCCAATCAGATCGCTCTATCGAGGCGATAAGAATTATTTTACGCATTCATTCATAATAGCTCTAGTGCACCCTCTTTGTAACTCTACTCTTTGCTATTACCAATAATTCGATAACAAGATTAGTCAGTTGGAATTTACAGGCTATATTGCAAGTGCATTATCTACTCCGACCTAATAATAATAGAAAAAGGTCACGAAAGATAGGACTTTCCTCAGAGAATTGCAAATCCACTACGTTGTGTTGTTTATGAGCGAATAAGGTGGTCTTGCAAAAAATGTAGCAATACCTTGTGTGGAGAAAAATTGTTTTGAGACATACCATTCGCAATGAATCCATATCCTCCCAGTGTACCTAGCTAGGTACACAGTTTTTCTTTGAATGTTTAGAAAAAATGTATTTTTTCTTTGGAATAAATATTAATATGTCAATACTTATTAAGAAAAAAATGCTTTTCTGTTTTTTCTTTACGTTTGGGTAAAAATGAGTTAAGTAAGTTAATTCCTTGCAGATTTATTATGCTCAATATGTTACTGTTTAAAGTAAATATGTTATTAAATGTTTATTTACAGAAGACTTATTAAGTTATTATCCGGGTTACCTACCATCGGTCCACATTAACTCGGATAATCGGGACTCTACTGTACTCATAAACAAAGAAACGTCAACTAGAGTGACAAATAAAGAAACCTTATCTAACTTACTATCTTGTAGATATAAAAAATCTATATCAATAAATTAAAATTTTTGCAAAACACGGACGTTTCATATTTTTAAGATTTATATGCCACACAACTTACCTTAAGAATTATTCAGCGAATCGGGAACATTAAAAAGTAAATAAAACGAAGGGAACTCATTTGGTGGATTTGACTTTATTCAACTCATCTGAAATGTTACTATAACTTGGTATGAAAAAACGTTTATTTTTTTTTATGTGACATAAATAATTACTTCTAAATATTGAACAATAATAAGAATAAACTAGACGAACATCTACCCTCCTTTTCTTCAGATTCTAACAAAACTTTGTATAAAAAAAAAAACGATAATGATAATTGCATCGAAAATTCTCGAGACAAAATTGGTAGTAAGATAGTGGGATTAGCGCAACGGTGCTCGTTTAGAAAAACAAAAAAAATTAACCAGAAAAAAATAATAACCATAGCGCTTGTATATAACACAAACGCGTAAAAGTGTTGTCTGCAAAAAAAAGAATCACCTAACTGGGTGAGATTCTAAACTTAAGGCATCGTTTCCCATCAATTAATACTGCGAAAATATGAAGGGAAAAACAAGGAGTAAACGGAATGCGAATTGGCGGGAAGAGATGTGTAACGTTTATAATCTCACTAATTTAACGATTCTCCCTTCTTCTTTTTTAAATATTAGAAATTGAGGAATTTATCAGATTAATCGACTTCTTCGATTGTCGGTCCAGCACCTCCTGCACCGGGAGCGGCACCACCAGGTGGAGCTGCACCACCGGCACCGGGGAATCCAGGCATACCACCGGGTGGAGGACCACCACCAGCTTGATACATCTTCGTAATAATCGGATTACAGATTCCTTCCAATTCCTTCTGTTTATGCTCGTACTCTTCTTTATCGGCCAATTGATTAGCGTCCAACCAGGCGATAACTTCGTTACATTTCTCCATGACGGTGTTCTTATCGGCTTCGCTGATCTTATCCTTAATCTTGTCATCCTCCATGGTGCTCTTGATATTGAAACAGTACGATTCGAGAGCGTTCTTCGCCGAAATCGTATTCCGTTGTTTCTCATCTTCGCTCCTGTATTTCTCGGCTTCGTTCACCATCCTTTCGATGTCCTCCTTGCTGAGGCGACCCTTATCGTTGGTGATGGTGATCTTGTTCTCTTTATTGGTGGATTTCTCCACGGCGGTTACGTTGAGGATGCCGTTAGCGTCGATGTCGAAGGTGACTTCGATTTGGGGTACCCCACGAGGCGCCGGAGGAATTCCTGTGAGTTCGAATTTACCCAAGAGATTATTATCTTTCGTCATAGCTCGTTCACCTTCGTAAACCTGGATTAACACTCCAGGTTGGTTATCTGAGTAGGTGGTGAAGGTTTGCGTTTGTTTCGTTGGAATCGTAGTGTTGCGTTTAATCAAGGCTGTCATTACACCTCCAGCAGTCTCGATACCCAGCGATAAAGGTGTAACATCCAATAATAGAAGATCTTGTACCTCTTCCGATTTATCTCCGTGCAAAATAGCGGCTTGTACGGCGGCACCGTAAGCGACAGCTTCATCTGGATTGATCGACTTATTCAATTCCTTGCCGTTGAAGAAATCTTGCAGCAACTTCTGCACTTTCGGGATACGAGTCGATCCGCCTACCAAGACGATATCGTGAATCTGAGCTTTATCCATTTTAGCATCGCGAAGCGATTTCTCAACAGGTTCCATTGTAGACCTGAAGAGATCGGCGTTCAATTCCTCGAAACGAGCTCTGGTAATCGAGGTATAAAAATCGATTCCCTCGAAGAGTGAATCGATTTCAATACTAGCTTGGGTTGATGATGATAGGGTCCTCTTCGCTCTTTCGCAACTCGTCCTCAAACGACGCACAGCTCTCTTATTAGACGTCAAATCTTTCTTGTACTTCCTCTTGAATTCCTGCACGAAATGATTCACCATACGATTATCGAAATCTTCACCGCCCAAATGAGTATCACCAGCTGTAGATTTAACCTCGAATATCCCATCTTCGATAGTCAAGATCGAGACATCGAAAGTACCACCGCCCAAATCGAAAATCAGGACGTTCCTCTCGCCGACACCCTTCTTATCTAAACCGTAAGCGATAGCGGCGGCCGTCGGTTCGTTGATGATACGTAATACTTGTAAACCGGAAATCGTACCGGCATCTTTGGTGGCCTGTCGTTGAGAATCGTTGAAATAAGCCGGTACGGTGATAACGGCGTTCGTAACAGTCTTTCCTAAATAAGCTTCGGCAGTCTCCTTCATTTTAGTGAGGACCATCGAGCTCACTTCTTCGGGGAAGAACGTCTTTACTTCGCCCTTGTACTCGACTTTAATTTTTGGTTTGCTTCCATCGTTGACCACTTCGAAGGGCCAATGTTTCATGTCGGCTTGTACTGTGGCATCGTCGAATCTGCGGCCGATTAGACGTTTCGCATCTGGAAATTTAAAAAATTGAATTAGTCGCGATGTCGTTTTAAGATTTAAGTTGATTTATTCGCGGATTAAGTTTAGCTTCAGATAAATGAATAATCATGGATTTATTCTAGCGTCATAAACTCCAGTCTGGCATGACTCTTAAGTATCATCATGTACGGTTTTAAAAATGTCACAAATGAGTCTAAATATTTTCCCAATAGATTATTTCCTTTATAATTAAGCCGGCGTTGATTTTTTGAGAAAAAAAAAACGTCACATGCGAAATTGGTGACATTAATTTTGAAGTTTTATATTTGTCAATTTCCAAACAAAATGTGTTGACATTAAATTTACATTCCGATATTTTTTTTTAACATAATCATCAAAACTGTAGTGATGTAGTAGTGAAAGGTTGGATGTTTTGTGCGTCTAGCGAGAAACTCGGAGATGTCCACCATAATAATCTGGCTCGTTGCATTCTCACTGTGCCTAACGTCAGTTTATTGTTGCTCGGGTGGAGGTGACGATATTGATTACGGTAACCGACTGATGCCACTGGATATACCACTATATCGATCATCCGATCGAGTAGAGCCTCGCCACTTCATGGTCGGTATAGGTAATTGGGAGGATAAGAACGATACAATCTACGCTACCGCTGTGATATTAAAAAATGAACAGGACGTTTACATAGTGATAGCGAACGCTGAAATTTGGACGTTGTACGAGCATTCTACTGGTGCTATTAAACTTATGAGATGGGACGTAAAAACGTCGCAAATAATATACGGACGTGTGCATAGGATAGAGATAATAGGACATTTCATCGTGTTAACACCGACCGAAGGATTCGTCAAAAACGGGGAATACGCCAAATTAGGAACGGAACCTTTCAAAAGAATTTAGACTTGATATTCATCTCATCGTTCGATAGTAAAACCGTTGAATTTAACTACATTTATATCAATTTCATTACCGAGGTCGTACACCACCGTCGGTGCCCCGTGCCGTCGAACCCTCCTAAGATATCTTACGAGAAATCGAAACCGATACAGTGCTACGGTCGACAGGGAAAACCGGAATCGCATTGCAATACACACTATGGATATGCACTTTTATATAACAACTCGAATAATCTGGTGGCTTTGGGGATACCGACGCAAGACATGCTACATTGTGCCGACGCATTCCTGGCTAGACCAATCGGTCATAATGAAATTGAGCAATACGTGGGTACTGGATGTAGAATCTCGTATGTTACTAGCTTCGTGCGGATTCACGTACTACACAGTCTTTATTATGTGTATTTCCATTTCATCTAAATTAATAAATAAATTAACGCATATCGGGAGCATTTTCAATTAACTTCTCAGAAATATTTGTTCCTCAGATCAGATTAAGAAGATTTAATAGATGATGCTTAGCAGTAGCTAATTACTATCGTCGATTTATTGATACAAGATTCAAGACGTCACAGCTCGTTATACAGAGCTACTGTCTAAAGATTTTTTAAATCGAAACGACCTGTACAAGTGAAAATCGTTTTAATCGCAGATCTCTCTTAACACCTTCGGCACCCTAAAGATTTCTCTTTTTTATTAATAAGATTGCGTTGTACACTCAATTTGAAGCTAAGATCTTGAATTTAAAGGTTTTGAAAGCAAAAAAAAATTGAATTTAAGTTTTAATTTTTGTGTAATTTATGATATATTGCTGCTAGGATTCGGTATATTACAAAGATGCCACCATCAAAATCCGGAAGCCATCATAATAGAGATTCGGGCCATGGAAGCCTTCGATTTCCTCGATTTATTTTTTAATTTTTATGAATTAATTTAACACTTAAATTTTTTACAAAACGAAAATTTGAAAAAATATATAGTAGGTAATACAAAAATAATTTTAATTTTTCTAACTTTTCGATATCCGAAAATTTTCCTGCGTACTCTTTTTAAATTTTTTGTATAGGTATAATTTTTTACAAATTTTTAGTTAAATGAAAAATTCTGCCCCCCCCCCGCTCTCCATTTTTTATTACTTATAAAATTTTTTCGAATTTTGTATAAATTTTGTTCCCCAAATTTTCGTTGAATTTTTTACCCATTTTTTTTAATTTTTAGATAGGTTCCCTGTCCGACATTCTATTTTTGTAGTTTCCTGTACATAACTGCTTCAAAAATTTAGTTCTAGTTTCAGAAAAATTTTGTCCCACCCCTTACCACTTCTAACTTCTTTCAAATTTTTTTTTTTGCAAATTTTCGTTATTATAATTTTTTTTACAAATTTTTACTTAGATGAAAAATTATCTGCAATTTTTTTTTTCTAAATTTTTTTCCCGAATTTTTATTATTTTTTTTGTTATATAAATCTTGTTTCCCAATTTTTCGTTAAATAAAATGTTTTTTCAAATTTTATGTATATACTTTTTTTTTTCGTTTTAAATTTTTTTTTTTTTTAATTTTATATACCGTCCGACATGCTCTTTTTTTTTATTTCCTGTACATAATCGTTTCCCCAAATGTTTTTAACCGTTTTCCAAAAATTTAGTTTTAGTTTCAGAAAAATTTTATTTTTCTTTATTTAATTCTTTAAAATTTCTGCATTTTTTTTTCAAATTTTCGTTATACATATAAATTTTTTCTCATTATTTTTTAATTTTATATAAAAAATTTCTCTTTTTTTTTTAATTTTCTGTATACATATAATTTTTACGAATTTTTTTAGTTAATGAAAAATTCTCTTTTTTTTTTTTAATTTTTTCAAATTTTCTAAAAAATTTCAATTTTCTCCATTAATTTTTATTCTATAAATTTTTTTTTCAAGTTTTTTATTTTTTTTTCAATTTTGTCTAAGATTTTTTCCGATTTTTTTTTTGTTATATAAATCTTATATAAAATGTATTTTTCAAATTTTATGTAAGTATATACTTTTTCCCAAATTTTTTTAATTTTTATAATTTGTTTCCTATTTTTTTTATTTTATATACCCTGTCCGACATGTTTTTTTTAATTTCCTGTACATAATCGTTTCCCCAAATGTTTTTAACCGTTTTCCAAAAATTTAGTTTTAATTTCAGAAAAATTTTGTCCCACCCCTTTTCCACTTTCTTTAATTTTTTTTTTATTTAACAACTTTTTCAAATTTCCTTTGAGCGAAAATTTTCGTTAATAAATTTTTTACTCAGTTTTTTAATCTTATAAAAAAAAATTCCTATGTACAATTTTTTTTTTTAATTTTCTGTATACATATAATTTTTTTACAAATTTTTACTTAGATGAAAAATTCTCCGCAATTTTTTTTTTCAAATTTTCTATAATTTTTCCCCAATTTTTATTATATAAAATTTTTTCTCAAGTTTTTGTTATTAACTTTTCGTCAAATTTCGTCTAAGATTTTTTCCGAATTTTTATTATTTTTTTTATTTGTTATATAAATCTTGTTTCCCAATTTTTCGTTATATAAAAAGTATTTTTCAAATTTTATGTATATTCTTTTTTATTAATTTCCGGTACATAACCGTTTTCCAAAAATTTAGTTTGTTTCAGAAAAAAAAATTTTTTTTTCAAATTTTAATTTTTTTCCATTTTTTTTTTAAATTTTATTTACCCTGTCCGATATTCTTTTTCGGTAGTTTCCTGTACATCAGTGTTTTTCAGGGAGTTTAGGGGGATCGCGAGAACTCAACAAAACATCAATAAATTTTAAAAAGGTAGGCGGGGGGTCGCAAAATATTTTTTGATACTAGGGGGGTCATGTCAAAAGGTTAAAAAACACTGCTGCACATAATCTTTTCCCCAAATGTTTTAACCGTTTTCCAAAAACTTAGTTTTAGTTTCAGAAAAAGCCTGTCCCCCACTCCATCCCCCTTCCACTTTCTTTATTCAATTTTTTATACAATTTTTTTTTCAAATTTTTACATAAATTTTTTTTGTCAAATTTTTGTTATAAATTTTTTCCCCAAATTTCTCTTTAATTTACTGTAAATAAACTTCTTTTTCTAAGTTTTTTTAACCGTTTTCCAAAAATTTAGTTTTAGTTTCAGAAAAAGCTTGTTCCCCACCCCACCTCCTTTCATCACTCTATTCAATTTTTTTCAGTTTTTTTATATAATTTTTTGCCAAATTTTCGTGTTTTTTTTTTTGATTTACTCTAAATAAACTTCTTTTTCTTAAGTTTTTTTAACCCTTTTCCAAAAATATAAATAAAATTTAATTCTAATTCCACAAAAATCCTACCACCCCACCCCGTCTCCCATTTTCTTTATTTAATAACATTGAATGGAACTTCCTACTAATTTAATATGTACCATTATTTTTGATCAACACTGTACACGCATTAACATTACAAATTTAGTTTTCCGATTACGTCATCAAATTGTGTTTTGCCACCACAAACAAAACTTTTAACCCAATATCATCGTTAAGATTTCAAATTTTAAACCACATACACGCATAGCAACTAAGATAAGAACAAATTTATTTATCTAAAACACACAAGACTCGATGTCGAAATGTTCGAGTACATGATAAATAAAAATCAATAAAACTAATTCTAGAATAAATATTAACATAGGTACTCGGAAGAATTTTAATAATTCGCAAGTGTTATCGTATCATAGAACTAAATTACATATTTCTGCAAAATCTATCGATTCAAAAAATTGAGCCACCTGTATATCATGCTTGAATAATGGAAGATTTAACATGTGTTCACTGGAATATAAAAACTCTGACTCATTTGTGACCTTAGAATATTGATTTATGTGTTCAAGGTTTAAGATGTTTGCACACGGTTCTTTTCGACCCCCTTAAAGGGGGATATTTTTTAAAAAGGAAGAAAAAAACGATGTTCACCTACCGAAAATTGTGTTATTAGGGTTCATGGCTACTTGGTTCTTAGCAGCATCTCCGATGAGACGCTCTGTATCCGTAAAAGCAACATAGGAAGGCGTTGTCCTATTTCCTTGGTCGTTGGCGATGATCTCGACTTTTCCATGTTGGAAAACTCCCACACAAGAGTACGTTGTACCCAAATCAATACCTACTGCCGGTGCTTTCGACATTTTGTTCTAAAAAAACGCGAATATAAGATTAATATGGGCTTGAAATCGATATTTTTATAAACTTCAAACGTCAAGAAAATTTGTGTGAATAAATAATCATGGAAACGAATCACCTTACCTTATACGATTTAAATTAATAATTAGGATAAATATACACTATATAATAGAGGTTGCAGACAAAACTTTTAATACAATTTCGTGTCTTACTTCTTTCTTCGACGGTCGAACAATCAAATCTAACGGAAACGCCGCAAGATGGCCGGTTTTATGCCAGCGACACATCTGCTTTCTAGAATGTTCTAGACGCCGACCAATCGCGCAGCGGTATCCGCATAAATTCTGGTAATCGATTGGTCGACAATTTTAATCTCGAACCTTTCAAAATCCCACAAGACGTTTAATCTGGAATATCGAGATTAATTCGTTTCGGATTATCATCGGAATACGTGCAAAAAATTTCCTTTAATTTTAGAATTATTCATCGGTGATAATCTATATTAAAAATGCTTTAATTTGAGAAATCGTAAAAATTCGCTTTACCGCTTAATAAACGGCGGGCGATTTGAAATTTTTATCACATGGTTTTACGAAGAAAAATTCTTGTTTTATATCGAATGATGCATTAAAATTATGAAACGCATGATACGTAATAGACACACAATACATAGTATCGGTGTAACTGGAAATGTATTCTAGAATTTACGATTTTCTGGAACGTAATTATGTACACTTACGTGTATCATTATAATTGAATTATGTATTCATGCAAAAAAAAATGGTAATATGGAAGTATTGACGTACAAAATAAATGTATTATTAATTTTGTAATAGGCGGGATTAAAATAGTATTGGTTTTATATTCTTTTAAATGGAATATTTATAAACGTGTTATCAGTAAACGATAATAAAAAGATAAATATCACTGTCAGGATAAACATATTTATTTTTTTGCTATATCCTAATAATAAAACGAGATAATAACATGTTTTTCTACCTACGTAAATTTAAACTCAAGCGTCTCTAACATCTTAAAATAATAACCTCAAAATCGGTGATAAAATTGTAGAAAAACTAATTTTAAAATCGTCCAGGACGAATTTATTATTTAAGTTTCATAAAAAGATCTCTCATTACAACTTATACGCCATATTTTGATATAAATACGATCAAATTAATGTTTCATGTAAGGGAAGTCCGATGCTTCACAGGGAAAAACAGATTCAACTTTGTTCAAGACAGAAAACCTGGAATTAAACCTACCTGTTGGAGTTACTGCGGCTTTCCTTTTTATTTTGTTGGTAATAATCTGGTAATAATAATAAAATTAGGGATACCTAATTTTATCCGTTTTGTATTTAAATATTGAAAATTATACTGTTTAATGATAGTAAATTATAATAAATTCCTTTAAACAGATGGATCTTTCTTAAAATTAAGAATAATATTATAATAATTATAAATAAATAACAAATAAATTTAATAAGACGTATCAGTTCCAGCGACATCTTTCTTTCTACCTCTAAATTACTCGCCGGTGTTTGTCATATCGATAATACAGAAATCTGTATGATAATTGTGTCATTATAATATACAGTCGAAAGCAAAAAAAAAGTAACGCTTCAAAATTACCTGTCAATATTTAGTTATTTGTCGATTTTTGAGGATCCGTTAGAATAATACCATCTTCACGACAACAGAACGATGTATTTGCTTGTTATAGGTCGCTATAGGGATCATTAACCACGATGAACGTCAATTTGTCGTTTTTGTGACGTCATCAATTCATTTTTTGACGTTTACATCTAATGAATACCTTAAATTGACGTAAATATGACGAATTATGACAAATAGTGTGAACAGATCATAAACTGGGTCTTATTAATGTAATTCTCACGGAAATGAGGTTTTAATTAAAGAAACCGGTGTTTCAGTCACTTCATCGTCTTGTGACATATCTAATAGTGATTTTTCCTTTTTATGTTGCGATGGAGGAGTGGGAAAATTTTTTTTACAATAAATTAAAAATAAAACAACAAAATTAATCACAATATTTTCATTTCCGATACATGAATATAATATCACAATACAAAAAAAAAAAGAAACCAATATTTACATCATAAAAGCTGCAATTCTCAAACAAACTTATTCCTTACGTAAGACAAAATATCACAACCGTTCTTCCAGGTAAAAACCTCCGATTTAATTTTATAACATTTCCCGCTACTATCGATCGGCTGACCCAACTCGAGCAAATTTATCAATTCCGCACACTTATAATTAACCCGTACGCATGCTAAATCACCCTCTTGCAATCGTAATATCGGACACAAATCATTCATACCGTCACCGATGTATATCACCCGTTCGTAGGTAACACCGTCCTTTTTTTGAGCGTCGATATATTCCTCCATGATCCGTCCTTTACACAAATTCTTCGTACTCATCTTGCATTCCGTCTGCAAATGATACATCTGTATATTTAATATTTCGTTGACAAAATTTGCAGGATTCGTAAATACCTTATCGATATTTTTCGTAAGATTGTACTTATTTAACCATGTATCTATAAAATAAGTATTCGAATCGCTGATAATAATGATATCGTAATTCAATTCAAGTTTCAACGACGTAATCAATTCCGTCATCCCATATACAGGTTTAATATTATCGATCGCAGTTTGAATGTCGTTCTTACGAAAACCATGTTCGTAGAGTAATTGGAAAACTCCTTGCATATAGGATGTCCAACCATCTTTTCTATGTAATTGTTTCAATGATGGTGGGATTTTATCAGGAGATAACAGATCACGAACTACCGTATCAGAATTATCGTCGATTATTGTGTGATCAAAGTCGAACACAGCTAATCGCTTCATGATCTACAAGGTAACTAATTTTATTACTGTTATCTTTATAAGATCTGATGATGTCTATATAGATAAACTCACTTTAATACTGTTTAAAATGTTGTTTAACATTGTCTATTTTAATTGTGCTTGTGATATATATCATGCTTTTTTTATTTTTATAAAAATTTAACCTTTAAGTCTGTATAATCAGTTGAAAATGAGCCATCCTATCGATATAAATCATTCGGGAATTTTGTCGAACATTACACACGGTTGTACATACAAATTGTTTAAATTCTGATTGCTTGTGTACAGAGTACAGGTTAGGATCTATCAACAAATGTCAAATCCAGTCGAATCATTCCAAATATGACATTTCTCACATTTCATATGTTTACTGCGACTTATTTACGCGTGATTTTACTATAGTTTATAGTGCTGTGATTTGCGATCACAGTTATAATCACCATAGTAACGATAAACAATCCCGCCATTTTTTAAATAATTATTATTTTATAGCTATTATCTAATTATTATTGACTCAGTTTTATTATCATTTTCGATGTAGTAGTCTATATATATATGTAGTCTAAACGTTTCCCACCACAAGACAAAAAGAAAAAATCGGTGGACTATAATTTGTAAACCTGCTTTTCGGAGAGGGTGGAGACAGGTATTAAAAGATTTAAAATCACTGTTATAGGAATGTCATACAAAACGATGAAGTGAAGAAGATCTGAAAATGGTGATATGTGATAGCAATAATCACAATCAAAGACTGGTTCCATTAATTAAAACCCCATTGTTTGTCAGAATTTCATTATTAAGACTCACTTTATCATCTGTTCACGCTATTTGTTCTTAAAAAAATGCCCAAGCTGTAACAATGCGTATTGACGTCACTTTAAGGTTTCATTAGATGTAAACGTCAAAAAACGTGTGGGCATGAATATGTGTACAAGATGGTGGTGGAGAGTGGAGACCAAAACATTTCGTACTCTTTAGTCGGTAGCTTTATTTAGAAATGTCATTATTAGTACAATTGGCAAAGAGGGGCAAGTTTCAATGACATTGAGAGGCCGCACAGTCACACTGCTACTGCCATCTATGTTATGTCTACCAAATTTTTTTCGTTCAAATTGTGACAGCTGTCATTGATAATGTTTGTATAGAGATTTACAGCAGAAAAAAATTATAATCGAAAGTTACTTTAGAACTAGGCGAAAATTACGAAACCGTTTCCTAATCTGCTGGATATATATTCCTGCACACTATTAATAAGTCATGTTTAAGACTGATTAAAACAATTCTTTTTAAACATCGTCTAATCACAATTTACATCTATGAATCGTATATTTGCGGCTTTTATTGTTACTCTGTCGTCACAAATTAAAATTCTATCAATTTTACCGAAGAAATGGCATGATTGTCATCTCAAATATATTTTCACGCTAGGCAAAAAATACTCGGTATATAATAATTTTGAAGGAAATATATAGCAATTTTGAGAAACCATACAAAAAGTGTTGTTTTTATTTAAAAAATTAGAAAATGCATTTTTCAATTATCATCAAGCTTCTCGGGTTGCAGTATGATTCGTTTTGAATTTAACACATTTCATTAGATGGCGCAGAAGCACGCTAACAAGATTTTATTAGAAGTGTCCAAACTTGTAGTGCAGCCCTCTATATTTTAGGGCGTCAGAATAGTTGATATTTATCACGGTAGATGGAACCCTCAAGATATCTCGGCTATTAAGGGAGATAGGACCGAAATCTCTTCGGTACAACGTACAACACTCAGGGCGATGAGTACAATCTTTTCCACCCCTCCGAGATCGAAAATTCGACAAATGCCCGGCTAGAAATCTTTCGGTTTTTTTTTTAATATCTCGGCCATTAAGCGAGATTAGACTGAAATCAAAGGCGTCAATATGCCTTGCTGGGAGTTTGCCCTATCGTTTAGATTAACAAGGTTATCGAGTTAGGTAATATTTATATGATGAAATGAATTTTTTATATATTGTACTGGAATATTTTTCTATTAGTTGAAAATGTACAAAATTCGGTAGAAGACACATTTTATTTTAAAGTTGATTTAATATTCCCGCCTTGTAGTCGAGCTACAAATCAATCTACTACAAATTTTCAATGCTAATAGACTCGCCTAATTGTTAGAGGGCAGCACTGATCCGTAAAATTCAAATTTAGATAGTGGTGTGGATAACTTTCAAAATGATAATTTTCAGTAATAAAACTTACATCAATTTATTATTAACATAATAATAATTCACAAGTAAATATGTATCGAAATCGATTATCTATGAGATGTAATTTTTCGTGAAACACTGTTTATAATGAAAAAGTCAAAAAATATTTTTAATTTTGGGAATAATGTAGAAATTTATTCTAATCAAACAATTGTAAATTTGCTATCAAGCATCTACACATCTACAAACGATTCTGATTAAATAAAACTGAATTTGATATGATAGTGAAAATGCATTTATATTGGGGCTAACGTCACACACCTTTCCAAAAAATTTGCTGATCAATTATTGATTATTAAACGTTGGAAGTACGCTACGAAGCACCTACGAACGATTAAAAACGAGATTTATCATAATTAGGTATTGTGAGGGGGTTAATTTGATGAATTCTTGTCTTATTTTGAGGTTATACCCGACAAATTTGTCTTCTTCAAGGTTACAATTTTAATCAACAGATGGTGGTAGCTTCGGCGGTATTTATTGCTTATTTTAAAAATTAAATTTATTATTATTAATTACTAAATAAGAAATAAGTTAGAGAATTGAATAATTCAATTATTAAATTCGATTTGTACAACGCAATTTGATTTCGTTCGCATCGAATACGGATTAATTCAGATAGATGGCGCTATAAACACAAACAATTCCCAATATTTACATCGGATATACACGAAACGTAAGTCACCTGGCGAATAATGCAGATACCTGATTTGCAACTGTCAGTTTTTCAGTTAGTTCTCGTAGAGTTTGTGCGGTCAATGGCGTGAATAGTGCAAGGTAGTAGAAGTGCGCGGCTCAGCAAGAGAGCCCCCTCCGTGTTCCGTATTCGTGAAATAACGAAAACGTGAATTAAGTGCGGTATTGTGTCTCTTGTTGTCGTCGGAGCTATTCGCGACACGACCAGAATTAAAAAAAACAACAACGGCGTGATAGATCTTCTTCTTGTGCTCCCATCATCGAGATATGGCCGCATCTTCTGGTATCCTACCGACTTACCAGCGCTTCGTGAACGGTGTACCGGTCGCCTTGGCGAGGAGATCCTTCCGACCCCGCGAGAAATACGTAATCCTCCTGGTGTTCGCCACCTTCGGCCTGGTGTGTTTCGGTACGTTCTTCTTCCTGCCGGAATTTAGAAGCGGCGGTACGACCGCTGATAGTGTTTACAAGGTGTACGATCAGTTCAAAAAAGCCGGACCGGAATTCTTATTACCGCCGCCCCCTTTACTCGACGATTCGCAAAAGATAATACGGCACGATAGGGGTACGCAGGATGATCCGCACGTCCTGGACGATATGGAAAAATTACGTGCGAAGATCGCGCAAGATAGTGAATTAAAAGTGCTGGAAAAACCAGATCTCTACACGAAAACATCTTCAACATCTAAAGCGGAACATCTGGTGAAAGCTAAAGGTGTTGATGATGTAGTGCGTGACAGCGAAATAATGACCGTTCCACCTGCTTATAGTGATCATTACCCAGATATAAACCACGGTGAAGATCCCGATCCGAAGGTTCAAGAAAGGAGGAATAAGATTAAAGAGGTTAGTGTTGTTTTGTACACTTTTTACGTTTTCTAATTCTGATTGAATTCTGATAGAATGTTTACATCAATTAGTTGATGCCGTGAGTGTGGGTATTATATGTGGAGATATTCAATTGGTGGTGATAACGTTTTGCACCGAGATAACAGCTATATATAGGTTACAAAGTGGTAGCATGTAAATACATGTATCTATTCGTGTTTCCTTAATAAATTGAATAAATTAAAAGGTCCTCATGTTTTAATGCTTATCTTTATTATATCTGCATTGTGATTATCAATGTAAATACATTAAGTCGCTACCAAATACATAGTTAATTATCAACTAGCTCAGTATGGATACAATCACTCATTTTCGAGCTGCAATCATATCTCACAGATTTGAATTATTAAATTAGGACCTTTTACTTAACTCGCAAAATGGGATATCTTGCGAGTAATGTAATTTGTAGAAAATCTAGTAGAACATCTATTAAAAAAAGATAATCGAAGTAATGATATATCGGTCAAACTAAACAATATTTAAAGAAACGATTTTATAATCACCAATACACGGTTACATTGTTGTTAGTAATGGTGAACCGTTAACTTTGAACGCCTCGTAATATAAAAAGCGCTTTATCCTCACTGAGACATCAGTCTATTTCCACTGAAATGTCGAAAAACGCGATTTTCAATTGTTTTCTGCGATTTCACTACGGTAATTGGTAGAAAAATCCTAACCACTTGAGATTTTCTGCGGCAAAAGATTGCCTCCCTCAGGATCCCCTTGGATCTCCTTGGGTCTCCTCGGATCTCCTTCGGGTTTCCTGGGAGCTCCACTACATTTGCAAAGTTGATCAACCAGTATATTTCAGTTCATTAATAGCATTCAAAAATTTTTAGTGGAAGGTAAGGTAGTCTGAGTGGAGATTTTTAATTGAAAAACTTGGAATTGTATGAAATCGAGTATGAAGTTGAACAGTTGATTAAATAAAAACATATAACAAAGCAATCTCAAGGTTTCATAAAAAATTTGTTCTTCTTCAACTTCTTGGATGTCGTCCTGCTTAGACCATACATAATCTTCCAACTCATCTTTCAGGAATTTAATTTTTTGTTTATCTTCGTCATCTTTTCTTTTTTCACCGATAGCTTTGCCAATGTACCACCCTGTATCGTACATTACGGCATAATATTTTTCCATTTTAATTTCGGTATGGTTTTTCTCCTTCAAATTTTCTGTACTGATACATTCATCAGAAAAATCATCAAATATGTCTTCGCAGTTTTCATTTTCAGAGTCAGATACCAAATTTTTTTTATGGGTGCTTTTTTCGGAGGTTTTCACTGTAGAACATATTTTACCACTGATATTCCTGGTGTTTATCCTTGACTTGAATCGTGCTAGTCTGTCAGAACTTAGTTTTGGGATTTCTTTATCCAACAACCAACATAGTGACGTTTTTTTTTACTGTTTTTGTAGCTCCAATTTCCAGAACAACTTTCAAAAAAGAACTATTTGATTTGTCGTCAAGCTTTCCAATCTTGGATCAACTGTTTTGCGAACTGAATCTTCTTAGAGTTCGTTATCTAACACGGAAGTCTGAGAAGTCTATTCATACGTCATATCAACACAATCTGTCTCAGATTCAATGAAACCGGTCTAAAAAAAAATACAAAGCATTTATCCTGGTTTATTCAAAATAGTTTCCTTCGGAGTCAGGATACAGCACATAGGAAACGTTCAATAAATTTTGGATGACCGAAACGATTTCCTTTCATCGCCAGTTTCAATTTGGAAAGTCGCACGGAGCCAAATCAGGTGGATGATCGATGACAACGATGCCGATTCTTTTTGAATCGAAGAAGAAAATGGTCAGCATTGTTTAGATTTTGCTCTTCTCTTTTGGGGCTCTTCTGGTGACTTCCATGCCGCACTCTGACGTTTTGTTTTTGACTCGTATTGAAAACATCACGTTTTATCATCACCAGTCCTTCTGCGAACATTTTTGCGATGAACTTAACTCTCCTCCAATCTTTTCGACCATCTGTCAGGGTGTGTAGTACGAAGCGTGCACAGATCTTCTGCTTGTCCAAATCTTCATAATTCCATAGGTTGTGCGTTTCGGTATCTTAGTTTCCTCTTCGATGAGATGATGTTGCAAACATACAGTGGTCGCTTCGTAGAGTTTCTTTGACTTTTTCGATGTTGTATTCATTGCAAGTGGTTTTTGGCATCGCTGCTCGGTAATCGGCTTTAGAAGATCCAATCGGCCAAACCAACGGAAAACCTGCGCGCGGGATATGCATAGGTCCGCGAAGTTGGTACCACAAAGTGGTCAAAAATTGACAAAAATACTAGAAAGAATTGACCATCAGCGATTTCGATTGACTACGTTTTGTTTAGGCTACAGTCGCTATACTTACCCATATTTTCGGGGTCTAATGGCGAAAATGCTAAAATTAGCTAATATAGACATTTTTTTTCATTGGATACGATTGACCATTGTTTCACCACCTTTCACATTTTCAAAATTTCCAAAAAGAGTTTTCGATTTTTTTTTTACTATAAACACTAAAATTTTGTTGCAGGATAGGATTGACCAACGTTTGACCATAATTAACCACCAAGTAATTTTTTTGAAAACTTAACCATAGTCGAAACAAATGAAAAAAACAAGTACATATCTTCAATGAAATGACATCAAACCCAGAAAATGTTATAACCTCTTCCATCGCATTTTTCACAAGTTTAGAGAGATGGTCAAACGCTGTAAATAATAGGACATATTGTATGGTGTCTCTAAACCACAGAAAATTGAAAATTATCGTTTGACCACCCTTCGGTTAAATTTTATCCGATATTAAAGTTACATAAAATAGAGTTTTCAAAGTTCATCGCAATTTTCGCAAATTTTGAGAGGTGGTTAAACGCTGAAAATGGAATCATGGTTAAACATTGGTCAATCCCATCCTGCAACAAAATTTTAGTGTTTCTAGTAAAAAAAAAATCGAAAATGTGAACAAAATATCTATGGTGGCTAATTTTAGCCTTTTCGCCATTAGATCCCAAAATATGGTTATAACAGCTGTAGTCTAAACAAAATGTGGTCAATCGTAAATAAATAGTCAATTCTTTCTAGTATTTTTGTCGATTTTTGACCAGTTTGTGGTAGGTCCGTGAAGTTGGCACCACAAAGTGGTCAAAAATCGACAAAAATGCTAGAAAGGATTGACCATTTATTGACCACTATTGACCATCAGCGATTTCGATTGACCACCTTTTGTTTAGGCTACAGCCGCTATACCCATATTTTGGGGTCTAATGGCGACAATGCTAAAATTAGCCAATATAGACATTTTGTTCATCGGATACGATTGACCATCGTTTGATCATGTTTGACCACCCTTCACATTTTCAAAATTTTCAAAAAAATTTTTTTCGAATTTTTTTTTTACTGCAAACTATAAAATTTTGTTGCAATATAGGATTGACCAACGTTTGACCATGATTGACCACCAAATAATTTTTTTGAAAACTTAAAAATATTCGAAAAAAACGAAAAAAACAAGTTCATATCTCCAATGAAATGACATCAAACCCAGATAATGTCATAACCTCTTGCGTCGCATTTTCCACGAGTTTCGAGAGGTGGTCAAACGCTGAAAATAATAGAACTTATTCTCTCGTGCCTCTAGACCACATAAAACTGAAAATTATCGTTTGACCACCCTCCGGTTAAATTTTATCCGATCTTAAAGTTACGTATAACAGTTTCAAAGTTTTTCGCATTTTCACAAATTTTGAGAGGTGGTCAAACGCTGAAATTAATAGAACTTATTGTCTCGTGTCTCTAGATCACAGAAAACTGAAAATTATCGTTTGACCACCCTCCGGTTAAATTTTATCCGATCTTAAAGTTACGTATAACAGTTTCAAAGTTTTTCGCATTTTTCACAAATTTTGAGAGGTGGTCAAACGCTGAAATTAATAGAACTTATTGTCTCGTGTCTCTAGATCACAGAAAACTGAAAATTATCGTTTGACCACCCTCCGGTTAAATTTTATCCGATCTTAAAGTTACGTATAACAGTTTCAAAGTTTTTCGCATTTTTTACAAATTTTGAGAGGTGGTCAAACGCTGAAATTAATAGAACTTATTGTCTCGTGTCTCTAGATCACAGAAAACTGAAAATTATCGTTTGACCACCCTCCGGTTAAATTTTATCCGATCTTAAAGTTACGTATAACAGTTTCAAAGTTTTTCGCATTTTTCACAAATTTTGAGAGGTGGTCAAACGCTGAAATTAATAGAACTTATTGTCTCGTGTCTCTAGATCACAGAAAACTGAAAATTATCGTTTGACCACCCTCCGGTTAAATTTTATCCGATCTTAAAGTTACGTATAACAGTTTCAAAGTTTTTCGCATTTTTTACAAATTTTGAGAGGTGGTCAAACGCTGAAATTAATAGAACTTATTGTCTCGTGTCTCTAGATCACAGAAAACTGAAAATTATCGTTTGACCACCCTCCGGTTAAATTTTATCCGATCTTAAAGTTACGTTAACAGTTTCAAAGTTTTTCGCATTTTTTACAAATTTTGAGAGGTGGTCAAACGCTGAAATTAATAGAACTTATTGTCTCGTGTCTCTAGATCACAGAAAACTGAAAATTATCGTTTGACCACCCTCCGGTTAAATTTTATCCGATCTTAAAGTTACGTTAACAGTTTCAAAGTTTTTCGCATTTTTTACAAATTTTGAGAGGTGGTCAAACGCTGAAATTAATAGAACTTATTGTCTCGTGCCTCTAGACCACATAAAACTACAAATTATCGTTTGACCACCCTCCGGTTAAATTTTATCCAGATCAGAGCCAACAGGAGTCTGGGAAATACATAACGATATGTGTAAGAAATTACCAAAAGTTCAGAAAATAAAAAAGGAAATAAAGCCTAGTTGTATAATACCTACCTATATACGCAATTATATTATATATATTATTATTATTATTATTATAAATTGTTAAACATTTGCCACCAAAATTTGATTTACGGAGAATTTTGAGCTATGAGAGTCGAACTAAAGATGTTTGGCTGTATTTTGTAACAAATGTTGCCTCTGATCTGGATAAAATTTAACCGGAGGGTGGTCAAACGATAATTTTCAGTTTTCTGTGGTCTAGAGCCACGAGACAATAAGTTCTATTAATTTCAGCGTTTGACCACCTCTCAAAATTTGTGAAAAATGCGGAAAACTTTGAAACTATTATACGTAACTTTAAGATCGGATAAAATGTAACCGGAGGGTGGTCAAACGATAATTTTCAGTTTTCTGTGGTCTAGAGACACGAGACAATAAGTTCTATTAATTTCAGCGTTTGACCACCTCTCAAAATTTGTGAAAAATGCGGAAACCTTTGAAACTGTTATACGTAACTTTAAAATCGGATAAAATTTAACCGGAGGGTGGTCAAACGATAATTTTCAGTTTTCTGTGGTCTAGAGCCACGAGACAATAAGTTCTATTAATTTCAGCGTTTGACCACCTCTCAAAATTTGTGAAAAATGCGGAAAACTTTGAAACTGTTATACGTAACTTTAAAATCGGATAAAATTTAACCGGAGGGTGGTCAAACGATAATTTTCAGTTTTCTGTGGTCTAGAGCCACGAGACAATAAGTTCTATTAATTTCAGCGTTTGACCACCTCTCAAAATTTGTGAAAAATGCGGAAAACTTTGAAACTGTTATACGTAACTTTAAGATCGGATAAAATTTAACCGGAGGGTGGTCAAACGATAATTTTCAGTTTTCTGTGATCTAGAGACACGAGACAATAAGTTCTATTAATTTCAGCGTTTGACCACCTCTCAAAATTTGTGAAAAATGCGGAAACCTTTGAAACTGTTATACGTAACTTTAAGATCGGATAAAATTTAACCGGAGGGTGGTCAAACGATAATTTTCAGTTTTCTGTGGTCTAGAGCCACGAGACAATAAGTTCTATTAATTTCAGCGTTTGACCACCTCTCAAAATTTGTGAAAAATGCGGAAAACTTTGAAACTGTTATACGTAACTTTAAAATCGGATAAAATTTTACTGGAGGGTGGTCAAACGATAATTTTCAGTTTTGTGTGGTCTAGTGACATGGGACAATAAGTTCTATTAATTTCAGCGTTTGACCACCTCTCGAAACTTGTGAAAAATGCGACGCAAGAGGTTATGACATTATCTGGGTTTGATGTCATTTCATTGGAGATATGAACTTGTTTTTTTCGTTTTTCTCGAATATTTTTAAGTTTTCAAAAAAATTATTTGGTGGTCAATCATGGTCAAACGTTGGTCAATCCTATACTGCAACAAAATTTTATAGTTTGCAGTAAAAAAAATCGAAAAAATTTTTTTTGAAAATTTTGAAAATGTGGAGGGTGGTCAAACATGGTCAAACGATGGTCAATCGTATCCGATGAACAAAATGTCTATATTGGCTAATTTTAGCATTTTCGCCATTAGACCCCAAAATATGGGTATAGCGGCTGTAGCCTAAACAAAAGGTGGTCAATCGAAATCGCTGATGGTCAATAGTGGTCAATAAATGGTCAATCCTTTCTAGCATTTTTGTCGATTTTTGACCACTTTGTGGTGCCAACTTCACGGACCTAAACATTGGTCAATCCCATCCTGCAACAAAATTTTAGTGTTTCTAGTAAAAAAAAAAAATCGAAAATGTGAACAAAATATCTATGGTGGCTAATTTTAGCCTTTTCGCCATTAGATCCCAAAATATGGTTATAACAGCTGTAGTCTAAACAAAATGTGGTCAATCGTAAATAAATAGTCAATTCTTTCTAGTATTTTTGTCGATTTTTGACCACTTTGTGGTGCCAACTTCACGGAACTGATATGCATTTGTGAGTCTCTTTAAGTTCATTGTTGTGCTCATTGTTGAATTTGATTTTGATACAGCTTAATCTAAAGTTAAAACCTCAATCAAGTTGATTTAAACAGGGAAGTCTAGTAGAGATCTCGATCCTAGAAGCACTTGAAGATCGAATGGGCGACCGAAGTGTTTACTTGTGTAGTAGGTATAGTAGTAGTGTAGTTCTCAAGTCTATGTTCGATTGTGAGATGGCCAACACTGAGATGTATTTTTAGAAACAACTGTTTTCTGTGTCTTTACTGTGACTATATTCTATTTCCTGAACTGATGCACAACAAAAACAAAACAAAAAGAAACTGTCACTTAATTGGTTATCCATCTATTTTATTTTTTAGATTGTTTGACTAAATATTTTACCAAAGCAGTCTCGTTGTTATCTGAAATTTCTTGCTATGAAAAGTCTCACTGGAAGATTAAATGTTGTCCTGAAAGATTTCTTTTTATACAGGGTGTCTCTAAACATGATAAAGGACGTCACCTACGATGTTAGCTACTTAATCCCAATTAAAACATTTAAATCTCATTAGGATATTAGAAAAATGGTATATGCTACATGCGTACGTATATTTCTCTGTTGTTATTTAAAATATTTAAATTAAAAATAATGTATATGTATCAGTAGGACTTTAAAATATGCAAAAGATACATATTTTTGTGACATTTTTTGTATTTAACTTGCTCGAAGATAATTAACTGTAATTATATCGACGCGAAAGCATTCCTGACACCAATTCTTACAAATCAAAGGTCCCCCGATATGTTTGCTGTTTGTTAGTTTGTTTAAACTGTAAAGAAGGGAACGCTAATCGAAAAATATATCATTTCACAATGTGTTAAACACGTTGTACGTTTATAATATACATACAATGTATGTATATTTTTACTCGATATTTTATCTATACATACGTGTATACAGTATACATAATGTTGTTATGTTCAACAAGATATAAACGGTCGACACATAAATATTATTCTTTTTTGTTGCGAAGCGGAAAAATACCAACACGGAAAAAGGATAAAAACGAATTTATCTAATGCATGTTTAGTGAAAGTATAATACGTAGAGGATGTGTGAATGACTTGATTTATAGCACAATCGTTAGAAGTAAACGGCTTGGAAATCGTTAGCCGTCTTTCGAGGAAGAATAATTGCATTTAAGTTTGCTCCTATGGTTATTTACTTTGAATAAAATTTCACTTTCGTACCACTACCAAAACACGAAACGCCAACCATATTTAATTAGAGCTTCAGCGCAGTATATTCTTCTTGTTTTGTTTTGTGTTTCATTTTTTGTACACGGCATAACATACGATATCCAAGAAGCATCTTTTTCGGGGAGGAATTCGAGTTATAGGCATATCTGAGTCTGGCGATCTCTCCTCGCCGCTAATTAAACAGAATGAGAACCGCTTGCTTAATTACTCGTAGCGGATGAGAGTGGATGCAAGTTTCTGCATAAGAGGACCGTTCACCACATACAGATTTGCAGAACGTTGATGATGATGATTATGATAGCAATTCCTTGCGGTGACGCTGTTCTTTTTTCGGTCGGAACAACATCATGGTGGTATTCCGAGACCGATGTTTTTTGTTGCGTTTTAATCGCGGTTTACGTTGTGTATGCAATTTTATTCCCTCTCTTCCCTTTTCTTTACGTTTAATGTTTATTTTCTGTATATACCTACTATATACATATCTAGATGGTTTCGATGTTCAAGGAATGGTGTTTATACTACCTCTATAATTATCTAAAAAATATAATTTTCTTTTTTGTTTTGGAGATTATATCGGAAGGGGAGTGTAAACAAGTTTGCCACAAAGAGTTTTTGTGTCGATATTATCGATAATGCGAGCGAAGTTCGTATGTAAATCTTAAGTAGGTAAAAAGTTAAAGGTGTTTAAACACCTGCATCAACTAAATGCAGCTGCGGTCTCTCCTTACCTTATATTAATCCTGTTTCTATACCTTTTTTGCTATCTAGGTGTAAGTGACAAATTTTCCACATAAATCAGTAATTCTTTAAGTAATTTAAATCTGTGTATCAAGTTGGAGTTAATACTAACATGTTTAGTTTGATTAATGTTTGTTATTTATCAAAAACAATTTTTTTTAATCTGGGCTTATTTGATTATTTTAAATTGTAAGATTTGTTTTTATGAATCATTTTAAGTACAGGTGGTACAATCAAAAAGCGAACGATTTATCGGATAATTGGCAACTATCGTTAGTGCACGTTGAGTGAAGATTAATAGAGAACATCCTCCATTACTTTCGATTTGTTAATTTGGCTTTCGAGCGATTTCGAGGAGCTTGCTGAATCTTTGCAATGAATGAACTGAAACTAATTGTAAGAGACATCTAACAAAATCATCTACAAAAATTTCCAATAATTGCTATGCGGAGATTTACTAAAATTGTAATAGTTCTTCTCCTAATTGAGCCAAAGACTTGGAAGTGGTGTTATTTTCTTCTATTTTTAATGGCCTTTCATTTGATATGCAACACCTAGGGGGTCTTGAGAAAAAAAATGTTTTCCAAAATCGATACTAAAATTTTGAAGGTATCAAAAATTGGGTCGATACGTTCTTGGCCGCGAAAGATGAGCAGTTCTAAGTATTGGCACAGAATTCATGTTGCTTCCTTAAAGATGGCAAAAAGTTCCAGCTAAATGAAAATCAAGGTTCATGCATTTATGAAGATTCGAGGACGGGGAAATTAGCACCATGAAGTGGTCAAAAATCCATGAAAATAACGCAAAGGGCTGACCATTTATTGCCCAGTTATTAACCATTTCATTTCATTTCAGCATTTTCAACATTTGGTCATCTCCGAAAGTCTCTGAAAAAAGTAATACATTTGGGAGAGCCTATTATGGTAGCTTCAAGGTCGGATAGTTTGGCTCGTGGATGGTTAAACAGGTCCGCGAAATTGGTACCACAAGGTAGTTAAAAATCCACGAAAATGACTAAAAGGATTGATCATCAACGATTTCGATTTTAACCACCCTTCGTTTAGGTTATGGCTACTGTACCCATATGCTGGGGTGTCATGGCAGAAATGCCAAAAATTTGAAATGTAAGAATTTCATTCATTGGATGATTGACCATCTTTTATATTTTCAAAATTAAAAAAGTACTTATTGGGCCTCTTTTTGCATTAAGGGCCAAATTTTTGTGGTAGAATACGATCGACCATCGCTTGAACTTGTTTCTCACAAACTGTGAAGGGGTAATCAAACGCTGTTTGATTACCTCTTTGTTACTTACTTTATAAAAGGAATTAAATTGTTTTTTAGTTTTTTTCCTACTGTTGAGTCTTCAAAAAAAATTATTTGATGGTCAAACCATGATCAGTTGTATCCGATTAATAAAATCTCTGTAAGTATTTCAAATTTTTTACATTATTGCTATGAGACCTCAAAATATCGGTATATTGCTCATGGTCAATGACTTCCGTCACTTTTTCTGGATTTTCAACCACTTTGTGTTGCCAACTTTCAGTAGCTCCATTTTCAGCGTTTGGGCACTTCTCAAAATGTCTTCAAGGTCGAATAAAGTTTAAGTGGTGTGTGGCCAAACAATAATTTTTCGATTATTTTATGGTCTAAAGACATGAGACAATAAATTGTACTTTTTTTCAGGGTTTGGTCACTTCTCTAAGTTTAGGAAAAGTGCAAGGAACTTTGGAAACTCTAGTTTCCAACCTCATGAATGGTTCAAAGTTAACTGGTGGGATGTGAAATAATAATTTTCGATTATTTTGTGGTCTAGAGACATGAGGCAACAAATTGTACCACTTTCTAGGTTTAGTCATCACTCTAACCTTAAGAAAAGTGTAGTAATCTTTGGAAACTCTAACATAGGTAACCTCACGAATGGTTTAAAATTAACTGGTGGGCTGTGAAATAATAATTTTAGATTATTTTGTGGTCTAGAGACATGAGCCAACAAATTGTACCACTTTCTAGGTTTAGTCATCACTCTAACCTTAAGAAAAGTGTAGTAATCTTTGGAAACTCTATCATAAGTAACCTCACGAATGGTTTAAAATTAACTGGTGGGCTGAGAAATAATAATTTTAGATTATTTTGTGGTCTAGAGACATGAGCCAAGAAATTGTACCACTTTCCAGGTTTAGTCATCACTCTAACCTTAAGAAAAGTGTAGTAATCTTTGGAAACTCTATCATAGGTAACCTCACGAATGGTTTAAAATTAACTGGTGGGCGGTGAAATAATAATTTTCGATTATTTTGTGGTCTAGAGACATGAGTCAACAAATTGTACCATTTTCCAGGTTTAGTCATCACTCTAACCTTAAGAAAAGTGTAGTAATCTTTGGAAACTCTATCATAGGTAACCTCACGAATGGTTCAAAATTAATTGGTGGGCGGTGAATCAATAACTTTCGATTGTTTTATGGTCTAGAGACATGAGACAAAAAATTGTACCACTTTCGAGGTTTAGTTGCCTCTCTAAGCTTAGAAAAAGTGTGATGAACTTTGGAAACTCTATCGTAGATAACCTCACGAATGGTTCAAAGTTAACTGGTGGGCTGTGAAATAAAAATTTTCGATTATCTTGTGGTCTAGAGACATGAGACAACAAATTGTACCACTTTCGAGGCTTGGTGACCTATCTAAGCCTGGAAAAAGTGTAATGAACTTTGGAAACTCTATCATAGGTAACTAACAATGTTTGGAAAACGTGTGACAAACTAACCAATTATATTAGGAGTATAAGTTAACTCGTGGGTGGTCAAATGATGATTTTAGTTTGGTTTGTGATCTAGACACACCTGAGACTAAAATTGTTCTATTTCAAACTCTGGACCACCTCTGAGAATCTGTTAAATCTCTAATTGGTTTTTAAGTTTTTTCCTGTGGCAATTAAGTTTTCAGAGAAAATGATTTGGCGATTAAATATGGTCAACTATCCTGTAACAAAAATTTGGCCCTTGAAGAAAAAAATTTTTGGCTAGAAATTTTGAAAAATGGTCAAACACGGTTAAGAGATGGCCTAATTTACTACTAGAGCACGTTTTAGATTTGGCAAAGCAATCACCACAAGGTGAACCTAAAACTGGTCACGTCTGCTCGTCAACAGTTCCTCCAGTATGACATTTTCATCTAAATTACTTTTTAGTTTCATTTTTTGAAGAAAAAAAAAAGAAATGAAGGTTGAAGAGGTTTCATGTGTTGGCTTTCTTGTTTTTGCAAGTGTACACGACATTATAATTAAAATTTATTTTGGGATTGTGAGATTTGGTGACTGTTCCGATTGCAAAAAAAAAACAGAAATGTTCTTTTCGGAAAACCCCCTCCCCGTAGATGCAGAGGGGGCGGTCGAATTAACAGTTTTATCATCCTCGACTGTCCACGGCATCCTTTAATTCATCATCAACACAACAAACGTTATTCATCGACTGTATAGGTGTCACGTTATTGAAATACAGATCTTCGACGCCTAAAACAATTGACGAACGTCGAACGGACGATCGCACAATAACAATTACGTTAGAAGGGATTTCGGTGCGCTCGAACGGTCAACGATCAATTATACCCAACTGACAGCTATAATATACCTTTATTGATAGCGAACCTCCAATAATACCAACAACGCGATATTACAGAGACTTGGGTCATTATCGGTCGTGGGTTGGTAAACATTGTCAGTGCGTAATATTTTCGTTTCGTCGTATTCTTTTGTTTCTTGTTTTCCTTTCGTCATAATTGATGGAGGACCGTGAAAGTAAGCTTCGTTGTATTGTTTTTTTTTTCGTAAAGGTTCTTTTATTTTCTTCTGTGTAAGAGTAAGAACTAAGAACATGGCCAGCTTAATGGTGCGTCACGAGAAAAGTAATGGACGACAACGTCTAAAGCGTTGCGTCCATTATTAATATAAAAAAATATATATATTTAAGAGATCTCATCTGGTCGTAATACAACACGGATTAAAATTGTTGTATATTTAAGAACACGACCTTGACCATTCGTTAGAGCATATTTTATTTTTAGAAGCGAAAAAAAAGCCTGTGCACTTTTAACTTGCGTCGTTAATTAGTTTATTTGCGTTAGGAAATGAGTACATTTTCAAGTTTAAGTTTTAAAATTAAATTACCAACTACGTTTTATCAGCTTTCGAGTTCGTGTGTTTTTTTTTATTATTATTTTTAGTTGATATCAGCGAAAGTAAAGTATTTTTACGACCTCGCGAGAAACTGTATTGGACACAATTTGAACTGTAAACAAATCAAGGACTACACATTCGATAATAGCGAAGTGTATACAATGGAAACACCATCGTTTTTGGTTGACATCCAAAGCGAGTTTTGTATGCAAATCGTACCTCTCTACTAGGTATTGTTTGGGATATTTTATGTTCCCTTAAATAGATTATCAGCTTTACCTTTTCGAAAGTTGTGTTACTTGAATTATACTTTAAAACGTCCATTATTGTATTAAGTATGCCTAAAAGGTTTTTACCAACCAATCGCTGAAAAGCATCAAAAAATTTGGTGTTGATTATCATTTGGAACATATCTCTTACAAGATTTTAAAACAAAAATTTTAAAATAAAGTGGTCCTTAAGTGATACCTCATTTAAAGCATTTTTTTGCTGAATATGATTTAATCTGATTCTGATTCATGGCATCTACTCTAATTGGAAGCAAGAAAGCATAAAACTCATTCATTTTTAAAGCTGCAGAAAAAAGTACGGATTGCGAAAGAAAAAGAGGGAACTCATTTGAAATTCCTGATCAACGCACTTAGCAATGTCCAGAGAATTGCCTGTTTAGGCATCACAGAAGCGGCAATGGAAACGCTGTGGTCGGAGGCAGCTCTAGGGTCTTTAGAGCAAAATGGGTGTGGAAATTTCTCTGGTAAAACGGAAGATGATACCAGCATCTTCACCTGAATCATTTCATGTCATATCAACACACCCATTCAATTTGACCATCTCAGATTTTGATGAAATTTGGCACTGAAGTAAAATTCATCCAAGAACAATGTCGAGTTTTAATATCTTATGTCCATTCGTTTTTGAATTATGACCATTTAAAATTTCGATAAATCGCCCAAAATTGCTCTGTGGACATTTACTAAAATTGTTATAGCTCTTCTCCTAATTGAGCTAGAAACTTGGGAGTGGTGATATTTTCTTCTATTTTTAATGGCCTTTCATTTGATATGGAACACCTAGGGTGTCTTGAGAAAAAATGTTTTCCAAAATTGATCTAAAATTTTGAATTTGAATTCCAAACTTCCAACTTTGAGAAAATTTATAAATATTATATAAATTTTTGGTATATTTGAAATCCAAAAATCAACATTTAATTTCATTTCAATCTAGCGCCCTAATTTATATAGAGAGACTGCAAAAGTCCACGTTCGCACATTGAGGCGAGGATTTTTCCCGCTGATTTATGGATGTTGCGGCAATTGCAATTTGGAGAGATGAAGGCGAAGGTATCAGCTTGGGGAAGTCCCCGTCCATCTTCAAAGTCGAAATAATTGCCATCCATGCCTGCGTAGATAAACAGATCGGTAAGCTACCTTTAGAGCAGTACAGGCTGTCAGGTTTGACTCCCCGTGGTGGTACTTGACTGCCATAGGAAGCTCGAAAAGCTAGCAGAATATCACAGCACTATGCTGAGATGGATGCTAAGCCACTCTGGAATCAGGAGTAATAAAATAGTGAACGACGATTCATAGGTTCAGAATCGATGTGGCAGAATCAAAGTCTTGGTCAAAACTGAACTGAACTGCAATTTGGAGAGATGAAGAACTGAATGGCGAAGGCATCAGCTTGGGGAAGTCCCCGTTAATCTTCCATGTCGAAATAATTGCCATCCATGCCTGCGTAGATAAACAGATCGGTAAGCTACCTTTAGAGCAGTACAGGCTGTCAGGTTTGACTCCGTGGTGGTACTTGACTGCCACAGGAAGCTCGAAAAGCTAGCAGAATATCACAGCACTATGCTGAGATGGATGCTAAGCCACTCTGGAATCAGGAGTAATAAAATAGTGAACGACGATTCATAGGTTCAGAATCGATGTGGCAGAATCAAAGTCTTGGTCAAAACTGAACTGAACTGCAATTTGGAGAGATGAAGAACTGAATGGCGAAGGTATCAGCTTCGGGAAGTTCCCGTCCATCTTCCAAATCGAAATAATTGCCATCCATGCCTGCGGAGATAAACAGATCGGTAAGCTACCTTTAGAGCAGTACAGGCTGTCAGGTTTGACTCCCCGTGGTGGTACTTGACTGCCATAGGAAGCTCGAAAAGCTAGCAGAATATCACAGCACTATGCTGAGATTGATGCTAAGCCACTCTGGAATCAGGAGTAATAAAATAGTGAACGACGATTCATAGGTTCAGAATCGATGTGGCAGAATCAAAGTCTTGGTCAAAACTGAACTGAACTGCAATTTGGAGAGATGAAGAACTGAATGGCGAAGGCATCAGCTTGGGGAAGTCCCCCTTAATCTTCCAAGTCGAAATAATTGCCATCCATGCCTGCGCAGATAAACAGATCGGTAAGCTACCTTTAGAGCAGTACAGGCTGTCGGGTTTGATTCCGAGATGGTACTTAATTGCCATAGGAAGCTCGAAAAGCTGGCAGAATAACACAGCACTATGCGGAGATGGGTGCTAAGCCACTCTGGAATCAGAAGCAATGAAATAGTGAACTACGATTCATAGGTTCAGAATCGATGTGGCAGGATCAAAGTCTTGGTCAGAACTGAACTCCCTGAACACATGTATGGCATGGGCTCTGTGTAGAAACTGTAAGAGTGTGGAGGAAACTCCAGTACATCTCATTGCTGACTGCCTAACTAAAGAGAGAACTGAGGCGCGGCATGAGGGCAGAATAGGTCCCTGTTTTGGTCGAGTTTTATTTCTTTCTTTTTTATTTCTTTTTTGGTGTTGAAGTTACCCCGAAATTAAAATGTTCCAGGGTAACTTCGACATAAAAAAAGTAAAAAATCATAAACAATCACTGATAGTCGGCTTTGTACTTGCAAAAACACATTTATTTTAAGATAATAACTTGGTTTAGGCACATTATTTGGCATGCAAATCTAAACTAAAAAAACAAAACAAAATAATAAAAGTAGACAATATTTAAAATATGCTAAGAATATAGGAACAAAATGGAAACACATTTTTAATCGTCATCGAAACATGGGGCAGAGTCTGTGTCGACTTTTGTTTTTTGCTGTGGAAGTCTTGCTGGTCCAGGTTCATCAGAATCAACGGTTTTCGTTTTCAGTGGTTTACCACGTTTTGCATTCAAATTTTTCGTTGGTTTTCACGTGGTGGGAGTTGTCTCAACATGAGGAATTTCCGGTAAATCAATTTCTATTGCGGTTTCCGATTGGGACGGAGTGCTTGTTGAAACTAGCATTCGCATTTGTTGGCCTGGTTTGGCTGTTATTTTTCCCCCTCTTTTGCGATGCATTGCCTGTTCATCAGAATATCCTCTAGACTGTTTCAGAAAATCTAGCCCTCTCAGAAGTCGATTCGCTGCCAGGAATTTTTGCCAAAATTCTTTCTGGATCAAAGGGGTTTAACCATGTTGCCCTGAAGTCAGATTGTAGGTTTGTGGCAGCATTGTTTGTTAAATGGGACCACAATCGGTTGTGAACTGTTGGTTTGGGATGTTTCCTTTTCGGCGACACTCTTTTCTCCACACCAGCAAAAAAACTTACATCTAAAGGCTGCATCAGATGCTTGAACGTTGGGCTTTGTAGACCACGATGGGCGGAAGCAGGACGCTCTTAGCTGATACTTACTGATGTCTTGGAGTGCTCTTGGACTAGCTCGACTCTCTTTGTTACTCTGGACGCCAACACTTTTTTTGCTCCAGGATCATCGGTGTCGGTTAGTCTTCTCTTCTACCCACGGCAGCTCTCCGACGTTTAATATTGGGAGCCAAACGGGTTGTCAGGTTGTTTCTTGCAGCAAATTGCTTTATAAAGTCTAAACCTGGTTCGTTGTTCTTTCATCCTGGAACGTCACAAACTTACCCACAACTTGACCGATATCCTGGTGAGTTTTTGCTATTAACTGTTCATCATCGGCAGTCGACCCGGGTTTCAAAAGATTTCACAAATTTTATCAATCCAAATTGTTCTTGGAACCTTGAACTTTTGACTTGCTCTGAATTTGGACATGCCCTTTCTTCATAGCTTTAATGGCTTTTTCCATGCTCTCCTTTTCATGGTTGAGGTAAGGTCTACCTCCCAGGTGGGTGGCACCTTCAAAACTTATCTACCTACCTACTTCCTACCTGAAATAAAGAGAAAAACTAAAAAAAGAAAAATAATTACTTCTCAACTAATTACTCAAAATTTTTGACTATTTTGTGTTGTCAACTTTGCGAATGTTTGTTGTTTATTACATCACTTGTTTAATACATGTTATATAATATTACCTAAACATTCATAACACTATTCGCGTTACTTTCGAAAGGAGTACGGTATTCAATTTTGCTTTAACGTTATGAGATCCCGTTCCGGTCTTTGACCATAAATGGAATTGTAAGGTGCTAAAGTATGCTATACTTTAGCAGAAGAAAAGGAAGGTATTAAACATATAAAGCGCAAAAGTAACGTTATATTTAATGTATATAACGAAAACATTGCCAGTTTCTTTAACACTTATTCTTATTATTACGTTTTCGTTTTGTTTATTATGCATAACTGTGATGCCTGTATGCGTTTTTGAAGGTTAACGACACCATCACCAAGCAACCTCGATATTTGGTATTACCGTATACTTTGTTAAAAGAGAAAGGTTTACGTAATATTACAGTTGCAGAATTTTATTAACCGTATTGAGGTAAATTTTCAAGACATCGAAACAACATAGAAGAGAATCATAATTGAATAAACTATTACGAAGCAATCGTTAGCGAAAGCGCTACAAATGCCAACATGCAATTTCCTAAACATTAATAAGTAATGTGTGGTTGTCGAAGTCGATATCTTTTATCATCCGAACTGCACTAGCTAGCTCGAGGAATTCGATCTAAATAATAAATAAAGAGCGCACGTTTCGTAATAACAAGAATTGAAAGATGCACACACAAACACACCTTGAAACAGGTAAAAGAAGGCATCTGTCAGAAGTAAATCCGAGATAATTTTAAATCGGAAAGGATGTACATAATGCGGTAGAACAATTTGTTTCAGATCTCCGCTACGCGGGCATTTGTCATGATCGGGATGAACTCCGTGAATACCTGAGAGAGAGTTATCTTGCCTTTCGATGTTGTCGAAAGAGCCCGTATAAAACTTGAACCGTCGTTCCAGGTGAAGAGAGGCCAACTCGTGAGCTCTCACCATCAGATTAGTGCGCTCCGGAATGAATTGTTGAATAGCCGTTTCCACCCGCGCGACAAAGTACCCCGGTCGTAGACAGGAGATGTCACGGAAAGGTTAATATTGAGAGTACGCTCACAATGATAATAACTAGATTCGATGTTGATAACGTTTTTTTTTTTTAATTTTTATCGTGGCTTCAGATTATTTTTGATGTTGGTAAAACGTGATGTGCACGTTTTTCACGAGCTCACGCTTGGAAGGGTCGTTGCGACTCGAAGATGATTTTTTTTTTAAATTAATAAAAGTCATAGACAGATAAAAGGAACATAGGAGACGAACAATTTTAAATTTACCCAGTTATATAATGTTTGTGAAGTTAGCACCACAATGGGGTAAAAATTTCATAAAAATGACTACAATTTGTTGTTTTGTACCTCTAAACAGGCAGGGAGGAGAGGGAGGGGGGGGGGGGTGAGGTCAGGTGACCTACTTCACTAAAGGACTACCAAGAAAAAATGGCAATTTTCACTTATTTTGGATTCAAGTTCAAATTTATACTACATTACATTGGATACCCTGCTATATGCAGGTTCAAGGTCGGATAAAAATTAACCAAAGGATGGTTAAATAATGATTATCGATTTTTTTATCATCTATAATAGGCACATGATGCAATAAATTATATCGTTCTGTAGTACAGTTTTGTAAAAAAAAAATGTGCTTAATTTTGAATTTTATTTCGGATAAAAAAAATTAACCGGTGGGTGGTCAAACAATAATTTTCATTTTTTCCTTTAAGGATGTGTACCATTTGCAGCGTTAGATAAACCGTTGGACAGTTGTCAAAATCGTAATAAATTTTGGATATCCTGTTAAGTTCAACTTTAAAGTTGGATAAAAATTACCCAGTGGCCGGTCAAATTGATTTTTTTTTATCCAAACTAGAAACATAAAAAAGAACAAATTGTACCATTTTCAACATTTAATCATCTTTCAATTTGTAAAAATTCTTATTACTGTCCGTAGTCTGTTATATCCAACTTCAAAGTCGGATAAAAATTAACCAATAGGTGGCTAAATAATGATTTTCGATTTTTTTTACGATCTATAATAGGCACATGAAGCAACAAGTTATGCCGTTCTGTAATACAGTTTTGTAAAAAATTTGATTAACGTTGAACACTTTCTTTCGGATAAAAAAATTAACCGGTGGGTTGGTTAAATAAATATGTGGTCTAAAATCGTAAATCGTCTAGTTCTACCACTTTCAGCGTTTGATGATCTCTTAAAGTCTATGA
This sequence comes from Holotrichia oblita, assembly GCA_023690525.1. Classification (NCBI taxonomy): domain Eukaryota; kingdom Metazoa; phylum Arthropoda; class Insecta; order Coleoptera; family Scarabaeidae; genus Holotrichia; species Holotrichia oblita. The sequence goes on from CM043020.1 coordinate 112,983,924, forward strand.
AAAGGGTCGGATAAAATTTAACCGGTGGGTGGTCAAACGACGGTTTTCAATTTTGTGCGGTGTAGAGATATGAAACAACAACGTGTAACATTTTTAGCGTTAAATAATCTTTGAAAGTTTGTGAAAATCGTAATAAATTTTGGATCTCCTGTTAAGCTCAACTTCAACGTCGGATAAAAATTACCCACTTGCTGGTCAAATTGATTTTTAATTTTTGTGGTTTAGAGAGATAAAAAAGAACGAATTGTACCATTTTCAACGTTTAATCACCTTTCGATTTGTAAAAAGTGTCATTACTTTCGGTACGCAACTTCAACGTCGGATAAAAATTAACCAAATGGTGGTTAAATAATGATTTTCAATTTTTTTTTGTAGTCTAGGCTTATGGACCAACAAGTTATGTGATTAATTTTAATGATCTCTTCAAGTGTGCTTACTCTGTCGTATAGAATTTCAAGGCCGGATAAAATTTAACCGGTTAGTGGTCAAACAATGGTTTTCAAGTTTTTGTGGTCTGGACATGTGAAACAACAACTTGCACCACTTTCAGCGTAATTAACTGATAGATATTTTGTTAAATCCAAGTTTGAGGTCGGTTAAAAATTAACCGGTGGGTGGTTAAACAATAACTATCGACTTTTTACTGTCTAGAAAACATGAAACAACAAGTTGTATCATTTTGAGCGTTCGATCATCTCTCAAAGTTTGTGAAACGTATGGTTAAGTTTGGATATTCTGTTAAATTCAACTTCAAGGTCGGTTAAAAATTACCCAGTCAGTGGTCAAACAATGATTTTTGAAGTGTCTGCGATCTAAAGAGATAAGACAACAAGTTGTAACATTTTCAGCATTTTATCACCTCCCAATTTGGTCGGATAAAAATTAACCGGGGAGGTGGTTAAACCGATGATTCTCGAATTTTCGTTGTCCAGAGACATGAACCGGAAACTTGTACCATTTTACGCGTTGGATAATCTCTCGAAGTTTGGGGAAATAGTAATAAACTTTGGATATAAAGCGTCTTAATGTTTAATTTCAGGGAGGATGTGGCACAGTTTTGCAATCCTCGTTTTCGCGGGATGTGGCACAGTTTTCAGGTCCTATTTTCGCGGGGATGTGACACAATTTTAAAGTTCATTTTTCGGCGGATGTGGCTCAAATTCGTGAGCATTCATTCGGGGTACGTGGCACAGTTTAGCCCCTAAGGAAAATGGAATCTTTTATATCGATATTTCGAGATCACGGCAAACTATGAATTAGGACGTTTTCGCATACTCAACCCGAACGACCAGCGTTAGTTACCTTTTACATTCAAGTGAAACTTAACCTAATCGAGTTACTCTTATTCGTAAATAAAGGGATTTTTGTGGGTTGTGTGTGGTTGTAGGGTAAACAATGAAGTAAAATAAACATCTGTCATTAATCTCTCATTACCAATTACACTACAAGAATAGAACCAATAATTTTTTTAAACATACTCCGGTAGTTGTGTCAGGGAAAGGTAAAAGGAACCTATGGGCCGAAAAAATCGATTTTTTATTTTTTTTTCAGATTCAACATGCTCTTTCTAATGCAACAAACCGCAGCTTTCTCACTGTATTAGTTTTGTCATAAATTAGCTTCAAAACACAGTTTTGATTAAAAAATAAAATAAAAAAGAATCTGATGTGACAAACTTTTCTGCAATTGATCTAATTTGCTTGAAACTCGTCGCTCAGGAGTTTTCGGGGTCGGTGATTACGAATCTGGTATTAGATTTAAAAAATCCAAAGTGACGGGTCAGATTTGTTTTAAAATCGTTACTCAAAGGTTTTTGCGATCGCTGATTATGAATTTAAAGTTAGATTTTTATAACTCAAAATGGCGGATCCAATTTGGCGGACTAGTTTTTGAAAAATTTATCGGGATTGCTTTTGAACATTTACGAAAACGAACAGCACATTTTTAATCTAACTAGTTCACTCACTTTTGAAACAAAACTTCCTTTTTTTTTAATTTTTACTATTTTCCGGGGCCACTATTTAATAGAATAGATTAGTAGAGTTTCTCAATAGTTTCCAACGGAATTTTGTCCTATTCTTGTACCAAAAATATCCACCAATTGCTTCCATGATCTTGGTGCTGAAAATCTGCTCTCTCACTTGCTGTTGAATGAAACACCCCAAAATTGTTCATTTAAGTTAAAGTCCGGCGATTATGCTAGCAAGAGAAGATGCTTGAGATGATATCTTGATGCTCTTCAAATCAAGACTGAATCTTTTGTGCGCATTGTATTTTGGAATTTGGCTGGTATTTTGGAGTTGGTGGTAAGGAGAAGGATGTCAACATATTCAGTAACAGTAATCCGACCAGTGATATGAATGATGGGACCAACTAAATACCCTGACGTACCCGCCCAAATTATACTGGAGCTTCTTCCACCCTTCATTGTTAGGAAACAGGCAGTCAGAGTCTGTGTGCTGTGGAAGTCTTGCTGGTCCAGGTTCATCAGGATCAACGGTTTTCGTTTTCAGTGGTTTACCACGTTTTGCATTCAAATTTTTCGTTGGTTTTCGCGTAGTGGGAGTTGTCTCAACATGAGGAATTTCCGGTAAATCAATTTCTATTGCGGTTTCCGATTAGGACGGAGTGCTTGTTGAAACTGCCGTTCGCATTTGTTGGCCTGATTTGGCTGTTATTTTTTCCCCCCTCTTTTGCGATGTATTGCCTATTCATCAGAATATCCTCTAGACTGTTTCAGAAAATCTAGCCCTCTCAGAAGTCGATTTGCTGCCAGGAATTTTGGTCAAAACTCTTTCTGGATAATAGGGGTTAAACCCTGTTGCCCTGAAGCCAGATTGTAGGTTTGTGGCAGCATTGTCTGTTAAATAGGACCACAATCGGTTGGGAACTGTTGGTTTGGGATGTTTTCTTTTCGGCGACACTCCTTTCTCCACGAATATAGGACTTCTCGCCATTTTCGCTTCATGGGAACAAAAAAACTTGCATCTAAAGGCTGCAATATGCTAGTTGGTGGTAAGGAGAAGGATGTCAACATATGATGGGACCAACTAAATACCATGACGTACCCGCCCGAATTATACTGGAGCTTCTTCCACCCTTCATTGTTAGGAAACAGGCGGCAGTCAGTTTGTAGGAAACAATGTGAACGATGATTCATCATACCATTTCGCATTCATCATCGAGTGTCCAGGTTTCACGATCGTGACATACTAGCCAAACATGTAGAAGAAGAACTTCTCTTGAGGTGACCGCTAGAATTTTTTTGACATTTCAAAAGGTCACTTGGAGATTTGCCAACTACACTATGAATTTAATAGCATGTCTAACCGGATGAATCGATCATCTTGTGTTTTATCACAAGTTGGTACTGCGGAAACGTCATTTACGAAAAATATAAACAACGTTGGGTCAACTACTGTACCTTAGGGGATACCACACTTGAAACTGAGATAATTCTATCAACGAATGGGTTTCCGTTCTAATTTTTTTTTTGCGTTTTAAAAGTTAAATTCTTAGTTTCTCCGAGGTAAATGGACGCAGCGTACTTCTAAGAATCGATCTTGTTAACTTTCGCCAATCACTGTATAATTCGTAATAGCAGTTTAGTGTGGGAATTTAACCTCAACTGATATTATAAATTAAATAGTAACGAGAAAATTGATTCCATCCGAACACGTCGCTTATTAACTGAGCGAACTTCCTCTTTTTAGAACAATCTGGTATCTATCTCTCTTAATACACCTCACTTTCCTGGAGACATAAATGGCAAACTCGCTCTAACACGGCTTCGTCGATGCATCGCATCGATTCTAAAACGTCGAAAAAAAAGAACACCAAAGTATAGCCTACAGCATCTCTAGTGCACGATCAAGTAATACTTCTTGTAAAGAAGAGGTCGGAGAAAAGTGCTCTTGATAGCAAGGTAAAAAGGGGGAGAATAAAGGGAATGATTGGAATTTGTTCTTCAGTTAATTCACCTTAACTACGGGTGGTTTTTCGTTCACTTATTCAAAACTGATCCGTTCATATTACAAGAAACCTCGCTGTTTTATTGTTGTTAGCGGTATTATTGCGACATGCAATCATCTAAGAACGATTATTACTTTGTATACAGAAATATAACGAGGTAATATCGTACCGAGTGAATGGTTATCCGAGAATCTTTATTGAACTGGATGTTTTGTAATAATGCAACAGGTTATCTATAGTTATGCGGATGCGAAAAACTTGCGCTAAGTACTTATAAAACTTAACCAGTTTTCTAGATTACTCGCTTGAATAGATAACCCAAGCTCACGTTGGTCGCCAACTACAATTTTCGGTTTTAAAATAGGATTTATTTTAAAGTTGTGCCATCGTTCCGTTAGTGTTACAACCGTTATATAAAACATAAATAATTTATCCAACGCACAAACCTTTTGAGACCGCTGTTTTTGAATTGGCTATAGTGAACAAACGGGGATAATATAACCGGGCCTGTTTAAGTATTCAACTGACGTTTTTTTTCCCTCTCGAATCCATCGCAGTATAATTGCGATACCAGTCTAACCGTATGCATTATGCAATGATTTGTCAAAGGCTTGTCGCGAAATGAAAGATTCACAACGTGACGAGGCCGAATGTGGAGTGCCTGCATTATAAATCGGAATCCTGTTGATTATTATAACGGAGAAACGTTTTATATTTATGATGACGCTGTATACAGTACAACCTTGCTAATCCGAATTAATTTGGGAACGAAATATATCCCTCCTTTTTAGTCACCCTATATATGTGTACACGAAAGGACGTCGGTATAAAATATAATATCCCCATGGCAAAAAAACAAACCCTAGAGGGGTAAGATCAGATGAGCTAGCCGACTAAAGACTACCAAGAAAAATTACAATTTTCACTCAAGGTCGGATAAAAATTAACCAAAAGGTGGTTAAATAATGATTTTCGATTTTTTTTTACGATCTATAATAGGCACATCAAGCAACAAGTTATATCGTTCTGTAGTAGAGTTTTGTAAAATAAAATGTACTTAATTTTGAATTTTATTTCGGTTAAAAAAATTAACCGGTGGGTGGTTAAATAAATTTGTGGTCTAGAATCATAAATCGTCTAATTCTATCACTTTCAGCGTTTGATGATCTCTTAAAGTTCATGAAAAGTGTGATTAACTTTAGATGTTCCATCGTATAGAATTTCAAAGTTGGATAAAAATTACCCAGTGGCTGGTCAAATTGATTTTTAATTTTTTTTGTGGTCTAAAGACATTAAAAAGAACAAATTGTACCACTTTCAACATTTAATCACCTTTGAATTTGTAAAAAGTCTTATTACTGTCCGTACTCTGTTATATCCAACTTCAAGCTCGGATAAAAATTAACCAAAGGGTGGTTAAATAATGATTTTCATTTTTTTTTTTACGATCTATAATAGGCACATCAAGCAACAAGTTATACCATTCTGTAGTACAACTTTGTAAAATAAAATGTCCTTAATTTTGAAGTTTATTTCGGATAAAAAAATTAACCGGTGGGTGGTTAAATAAATTTGTGGTCTACAATCGTAAATCGTCTAGTTCTACCACTTTCAGCGTTTGATGATCTCTTAAAGTGCATGAAAAGTGTGATTAACTTTGGATGTTCTACCGAATAGAATTTCAAAGTCGGGTAAAAATTACCCAGTGGCTGATCAAATTGATTTTTAATTTTTTTGTGGTCTAAAGACATTAAAAAGAACAAATTGTACCATTATCAACATTTAATCACCTTTAAATTTGTAAAAAGTCTTATTACTGTCCGTACTCTATTATATCCATCTTCAAGGTCGGATAAAAATTAACCAAAAGGTGGTTAAATAATGATTTTCGATTTTTTTTTTACGATCTATAATAGGCACATCAAGCAACAAGTTATATCGTTCTGTAGTACAGTTTTGTAAAATAAAATGTGCTTAAGTTTGAATTTTATTTCGGTTAAAAAAATTAACCGGTGGGTGGTTAAATAAATTTGTGGTCTAAAATCGTAAATCGTCTAGTTCTACCACTTTCAGCGTTTGATGATCTCTTAAAGTCTATGAAAAGTGTCGGATAAAATTTAACCGGTGGGTGGTCAAACGACGGTTTTCAATTTTGTGTGGTGTAGAGATATGAAACAACAACGTGTAACATTTTTAGCGTTAAATAATCTTTCAAAGTTTGTGAAAATCGTAATAAATTTTGGATATCCTGTTAAGTTCAACTTTAAAGTCGGGTAAAAATTACCCAGTGGCTGGTCAAATTGATTTGTAATTTTTTTTTGTGGTCTAAAGATACAAAAAAGAACGAATTGTACCATTTTGAACGTTTAATCATTTTTCAAACACTGTAAAAAGTATCATTACTTTCGGTACTCTGTTATATGCAACTTCAAGGTCGGATAAAAATTGACCAAAAGGTGGTTAAATAATGATTCTCGATTTTTTTTACGATCTGTAATAGGCACATGAAGCAACAAATCATACCGTTCTGTAATACAGTTTTGTAAAAGCAAATATCATTAATTTTCAACACTCTATTTCGGATAAAAAAATTAACCGGTGGGTTGGTTAAATAAATTTGTGATCTAGAATCATAAATCACCTAGTTCTACCACTTTCAGCGTTTGACGATCTCTTAAAGTTTATGAGAAACGTGATTAACTTTGGTTACTCTGTTGTCTAAAATTTAACCGGTGGATGGTTAAACGATGGTTTTAAATTTTTTATTGTCTAGAAATATGAAACAACAACCTATTTCATTTTCAGCGTTAGATAACCATTGAAAGTTTGTGAAAATCGTAATAAATTTTGGATATCTTGTTAAGTTCAATTTCAAAGTCGGATAAAAATTACCCAGTGGCCGGTCAAATTGATTTTTGATTTTTTTATGGTCTAGAGAGATAAAAAAGAACAACTTGCACCATTTTCAACGTTTAATCACCTTTCAAACACTGTAAAAAGTATAATTGTTTTCGGTACTCTGATATGCAACTTCAAGGTTGGATAAAAATTGACCAAAGGGTGGTTAAATAATGATTCTTCGATTTTTTTTACGATCGTATTTGTTCGATTTGTAAAAAATGTGATTAATTTTGAATAATCTCTTTCGGATAAAAAAATTAACCGGTGGGTTGGTTAAATAAATTTGTGGTCCAGAATCATAAATCACCTAGTTCTACCACATTCAGCGTTTGATGATCTCTTAATGTTAATGAAAAGTGTGAATAATTTTCGATATTCTACCATATAGAATTTCAAGGTCGGATAAAATTTAACCGGTGGGCGGTCAAACAATAATTTTCTGTTTTTTTTGTGGTTTAGAGATGTGAAACAAACAACGTTTATCATTTTCAGCGTTATTCAACTCTTGAATGTCTGTGAAAATTGTAATCAAATTTGGATATATTTTGTTAAATCTAACATTGAGGTCGGTTAAAAATTAACCGGTGGGTGGTTAAACAATAACTATCGACTTTTTGCAGTCTAGAAACATAAGACAACAAATTATACCGTTCTGGAAGTACAGTTTTGTGAAGGAAAATGTGATTAATTTTGGGCACACTTTTCGACAAAAAATTAACCGGTGAGTTGGTTAAATAATTTGTGGTTTAGAATAATGAATCATCTAGTTCTAGCGCTTTCAGCGTTTGATGATCTCTTAAAGTTTATGAAAAAAGTGATTAATTTCAAGCCCGGATAAAATTTAACCGGTGGGTGGTCAAACGATGGTTTTCAATTTTTTTTGTGGTCTAGACATGTGAAACAACAACTTGTACCATTTTCAGTTTAAAAAACTTTAGATATTTTGTTAAATTCAACTTTGAGGCCGGTTAAAAATTAACCGGTGGTTGGTTAAATAACGACTATCGACTTTGTACGGTCTAGAAACATAAAACAACTACAATTTTGAGCGTCTTATCATCTCTCAAGGTTTGTGAAATGTATGGTTAAGTTTGGATATTCTGTTAAATTCAACTTCAAGGTCGGTTAAAAATTACCCAGTCAGTGGTCAAACAATGATTTTGAAGTTTCTGCGATCTAAAGAGATAAGACAACAAGTTGTAACATTTTCGGCGTTTGACTACATCTTAAAAGATCATGAAGAATGTGATTAATGTGTGGTAAATGCAATTTCAATGACAGCTTCGGATAAAATTTAACCGGTGGGTGGTTAAACAATGATTTTCAAATTTCTATGGTTTAGAAATGTGAAACAACAACTTGTACCATTTGCAGCGTAGTTAGCTTCGGAAATTTTGTTAAATCCAGCTTTGAAGTCGGTTAAAAATTAACCGCTTGTTGGTTAAATAATGACTATCGACTTTTTACGGTCTAGAACCATAAAATAACCATTTTGAGCTTTTGATCATCTCTCAAAGTTTGTGAAACGTATGGTTGAGTTTGGATATTCTGTTAAATTTAACTTCAAGGTCGGTTAAAAAGTAACCAGTCGGTGGTCAAACAATGATTTTCGACTTTATCTACTCTAAAGAGATGAGACAACAAGTTGTACTATTTCCAGCGATTGACTAACTCTTAAGGTTCTTGAAAAATGTGATTAACTTTGGATGTTCTGTTAAATGCAACTTCGAGTTCGGATAAAATTTAACCGGTGGGTGGTCAAAATTTTTGTTGACTACTACTAGTCAGCTGTGTATTATCTTGTTTTTTTCATCGCCAAAATTTTTGTTTCTGTAGAATTTTTACCACTTTGTCGACTTATTCATGCAGGGTGTCCTACGAGAACTGTTTGAATGGCAATGATGAAATTTGACAGTGTCTGACTATCTTAGAGGTGCATTTTTGTGTAGCTGCTCAATAGTAATTATTCCAAACCATGATAAAGTGCTGAATTGGTTTGTAAAAAATCCAATTAAAAAATAACTTATGTTGGGATCCGATCAATTAACATAGTTGGGTTAACAATTAAAATCTTGCGATAACGTTATCGCGAACTCGTTTATTTCGTCGAAGAAACACAATTTTCGCAAACACAAAACAAACGACGGCGTTTGGACTTTAAACATATATTACAAAATGCAACAGTCACAAGCAACAACCTTTAACCTGAAAAATTCCATCGCTGAGACGCGAATGGTTTCGATCGTGAGTTCCTCCTTTTTTTTGTTTTGTTTGTAATCGTGTTCTTCTTCCTCTTGTCTTTGAGCGAACTTTATTAGCCAATGCAACGCGACACTATTTCATTATTGCCGATAGGGAGAACATCTGCTTTTGAATCGCTACAAGTACAGTTATAACCAGGTAATTAATAAAATGTTTTGGCATTGCATCCTAGGGCGTCATCGTTAGAAAATATTACCTATTGTGTTTGGTGAATTTTACCTGATCTGTTGGACCACCTGTGATGAATTGTTTATAAAGTTAACACGTTATTTTCCTTGACATTAACAAATTACGAGAATGTCGACGATTACGTTCGGAATAAAATGTAACAGGATAGGATTTAAAAGTGAGAAAGATAGGAGATGTAATTATCGAAATGACCCCTAATAGTAGTAATTGAATCTAAAAACAGAATTCTGCATCGTTCTCGTTTACCTTGACGTCCTCCTCGTTCTTTTGTTCTTATACTCCAGTTCGTCGGTGTCCGTTGTAATATCCCAGATGAACGAATCAGTTTCAGTGTCGGTCTAAATGGAATTAAAACGTAATTATGCAGGGGGGAGAGGATCTTACCAGACGACAAATGCTCATTAAGATTTAATTATGTATGAGATCTCGAGAGCAATCATACCCAAGTAAAGAGTACGAACGACGAATAACACGGTAAAGGTGGAGCTTTAGGATGATGTACATAGATGTACAGTATGTTAATTATTAAATGCGAATCCTATACAATTACGTTTATAGTTGGCGTTGGTGTATTGAGGGTAATCTAGATTTTATCTGTAAAATAATGTTTAAATGGTGCACATTTAAAAACACACTTTCGAACAATTGAAAAGCCAACTCATCAGATTAAATTAATAAAAAAGCTCAAGCTCAACGAGACGAAACCTGTCGCGTCAACATCTTTGTGGGGGGATTATCGGCCTGTGTGAAGTTAGCCCCCCCCCCGTTTTCGAATTTTGAAATTTTGAAAGTTCCAAGTTGTTCTAGGTTTGTTCTAAATTGTTCCAGAATTTTGGAGAAAAATATTAAAGAATTATCAGTCAGCTCCTCCCTCCCCTCCCCCATCCCCCTTTAAAATTCAAACAACAATATAGAACAAACCTAGAACAACCTGGAACAACTTTCAAAATTTTGCATTTTGTGGGAGGGGGGGGACTGACCGGAAAAACGGTTTTTTGATTTTTTTGGATAATTCTAATTAAACGTGGAACAACTTTCAAAATTTCGAAATTCGAAAAAGGGAGGCCTAACTTCACACCCCTGAAAATTTGTTTTTCTCATTTATTTCAGGAAGTATACATGATAGAAAGGCAAAATCTTGGAACAATATGGAACAAACCTAGAACAACCTGGAACAACTTTCAAAATTTTGAATTTCGAAAAAGTGGTGTTACTGAAATTTTGCTTTTCTCAATTATTTCATAAACTACACATGACAGAAGGCTCAAATTTTAAAACAATGTTCAGAACAACTAGAACAAACTGGAACAACTCCCAAAAGTTGGAATTTCGAAAAAGGGGGGGCTGGCGAAATTTCATTTTTACTAATTTCATAAACTACTAATGTGAGAAGGTTCAAATTTTGGAACAATGTTCAGAACAACTACAACAACCTGGAACAACTGTCAAAATTTCGAATTTTGAAAAGGGGGAGGGGAGCTGACAAGAAAAACGTTTTTTTTTTCGATTTTTCTGGACAATTTTTTAATATTTTTCTCCAAAATTCTGGGACAATTTAGAATAAACCTAGAACAACCTGGAACAACTTTCAAAATTTTGAATTTTGAAAAGGGGGGAGGGCTGACCGGAAAAACGGTTTTTTTGATTTTTCTGGATAATTCTAATTAAACCTGGAACAACTTTCAAAATTTCGAAATTCGAAAAAGGGAAGCCTAACTTCACACCCCTGAAAATTTGTTTTTCTCATTTATTTCACGAAGTATACATGATAGAAAGGTAAAATCTTGGAACAATATAGAACAAACCTAGAACAACATGGAACAACTTTCAAAATTTTGAATTTCGAAAAAGTGACGTTACTGAAATTTTGTTTTTCTCAATTATTTCATAAACTACACATGACAGAAGGCTCAAATTTTGAAACAATGTTCAGAACAACTAGAACAAACTGGAACAACTCCCAAAAGTTGGAATTTCGAAAAAAAAGGGGGAGGGGCTGGCAAAGTTTCATTTTTACTAATTATTTCATAAACTACTAATGTGAGAAGGTTCAAATTTTGGAACAATGTTCAGAACAACCTGGAACAACTGTCAAAATTTCGAATTTTGAAAAATGGGGGGGCTGACAAGAAAAACGGTTTTTTTTTCGATTTTTCTGGACAATTTTTTAATATTTTTCTCCAAAATTCTGGAACAATTTAGAACAAACCTAGAACAACCTGGAACAACTTTCAAAATTTCGAAATTCGAAAAAGGGGGGGCTAACTTCACGCAGGCGCGATTATCGACTTCCTGGAACCAATCGGCTCTTTGGCATCATCTTGCATCAAAATCTAACTTTCAACTTGCATACGGAGAAGATCCTAAAGAAATTCATGGCAGTAAGATGGATGTTTTTGATTTGAATTTTGATTTATATAGCATTTCTACGTCCAACAATAATTTATGACTCGCTTTCCTGGTCGAGTCTGGCCTAAACCCACTGGAAAAGATTGGAGGTCCTCCTGAACAAGATGCTGTGTCCCTTTACTCCGGGACCACATAGTCAAACTCTAGCCACCTATGTAGATCCTGGAGAGGACGGTTACGTCAGCGAATCCGTTGTTTTCCCGGATTGGCCGGACTCGATCTCGACAGACCACCACTCAAGGTCTTTAGAAGCTACAAAAGGGCTTAAGAACCTCCCCATCCTCTCCTCGCCCAGCCGCAGAAGAGAAAAGATGGACCACAAATAGTACTGATTTTTTAAAATTAAATATTTTGTACACAACCAAAAAATGCCTGAAATAGGAGGTCATGGTATATTGTCGGAATCGCCCTGCAAGGATGTGCAATGGAAGTAGATCGAGTATTCGAAGCAGATTACGTGGTTTCAACCTTCCATATCAAGATTTGCGACAATGGACTAATTCAAATCTCATTCCCTCTATAGTGGACACGGTCGGAAGTAATAACTCTGTTGGGTGTCGAACAACTCAGATTGGGAACAACAGATACCGATCTAGCTCGGACAATTCATGGATTGTCAGTCCCTCTAGATGTCTCGATCTATACAATATAAAAAGCCTGAAGTAAGCGCTCTTGGTATATTGTTGGAATCGCCCTGCAAGCGAGTCCAATGAAAAACGATTGAGCATTAGAAACAGACTACGTTATTTAGCATGTTTTGTAGAGTTTTCGTCGGAATTTTTTTGTCGATTTTGACGTGGCCCCCATCAATTATTCTAATATTAAAAATGTCCTTCACTAGACCTTCATTTTTTTCTGCCAATCAACACACTTAACTAAAAAATTTTATTTAACTATCTTAGATTTTGATGAAATCGTCCAAAATTCCTACGTGGGCATTTACTAAAATTGTAATAGCTCTTATCCTAATTGAGCTAGAGACTTGGGACTGGTATTATTTTGTTCTATTTTTAATGGCCTTTCATTTGATATGCAACACCTAGGGGGTCTTGAGAAAAATGTTTTCCAAAATTGATCTGATCAAAAAATTAAATGCAGTGTGAGGCCTGGAGAGTTTTCTTATTTCTGGTGAGTATTTTGGAGTCCAGTAGTGACAAATAAGATTTTGAGTTGGCAACCCTGACAGTGTGTGACAAGTTCAGACTTGCTTCACATCCTCAACCGCTGCAGGGAAGCAGCAAGCAGCTCAGTCTAACTTTGGGCATCAGTGTTGTGCAGATGTTTAAAGTAGTGATCTCTTTTTGAAAGAACCCATTACTATCCCAATTTGAAACTTTACACACTGCTTAGTGTTATAGTAAACTACTTTTAGGAATTTTTTGTTATTTTTGAACATGAAATTCAAATTCAAAATTTTAGTATCAATTTTTGAAAAATTTTTTCTCTCTTAGGTGTTGCATATCAAATGAAAGGCCATTAAAAATAGAACAAAATAATACCACTCCCAAGTCTCTAGCTCAATTTGGAGAAGAGCTATTACAATTTTGGTAAATCCCCGCAGAGCAATTTTGGACGATTTATGGAAACTTTAAATGGCCATAATTCAAATTTCAAAAAATTCATTTTCTTGGTCTACCTACATGAATTTTACTTCAGCGCCAAATTTCATCAAAATCTGAGATGGTCAAGTTGAATGAGTGTGTTGATATGACATGGAAAGTCCCATTATCATGGCCAAATGTACTTCAAACTTGACATTCATGTTTTTTTGGCGCAATTAATGAAATTAATGTTTTGACATTTTCGCAAATTCAACCCCCAAACGGGTGAAATGGGGTGGCAAAGTCTGTATAGAAAAAATTATATTTTTATGGCCAAATTTACTTTGAAAATTGGTGTCAATAGTTTCGGACAGAATTAATCGAAAACGTGTTTGAATATTTTTTAAAATTCCAAATTTCAAAGGTGGTGAAACAGGGTGAAGAAGGAAGGGTTATAAGGGGGTGGTAAAAGTTTCGATATGAAACAAAAATTACGATCAAACTTACTTGAACATTACTGCCACTAATGTTCTCTAACACAGTTAATGAAACACGTCTTTTGGGGCCTTTTTTTTCTAATCCAACCCCTAATGAGCTCAAAGAGGGTGGAAATGTTGAACAAATTTCGTCTTGAAGGTCACATTAATTTGAAACTTATTATTAAAATTTTCTGGCAAAATTAATTACACAAATCCATCTCTCCAACGTTGTCCAAAATTGCGACGTGGGATTTTTACTAAATCTAAAATAGTGAAAAAATATTGCCAACTTACAACTTTAAGAAGATCCTGTAACAAATATTTTTCACTGAAAAAATTTATCTCTTGCAACTCGAATGCATTACAAACGGAAAAGGAGGAATAAAAACAAAACATTTTCGTTTCATTACCATTCGGATTGTATCAGAGGCGTCAACGCTAACAAACCAAAAAAAAAAAAAAGGAAGAACTAACACAACGAGCGCGTACGAAAAATTTATTTGGCAGCAGTAAATGCAGCTCGCAGCGGGGGTACAGCCAACAACAACAAGAAAGGGAGCTATAAGAGAACCCTCGTCTTGTTTTATTTCTCCTTTGTGAAGTGAGCGCTTTTACCCTTTTACAATACACCTTCTCCGTCGTGCGTCTTTTATTTTTGTTCCGTTTATTCACCGCTCGTACATATACCGAATATAATTACACTAACGCGCGAAAATAATGTCTCCTGTAATTTTGACAATATTTTCGGCGGTTACTGTACTTATTCCCGATCGATGCTATAAATTTTCGGAACACACAATGTAGCCGCATTTCTGATACAATAGTATGTACTGCACCAGAGCCTTCACCGCATTACTATACCATTATTATATTGGGCGAGTGTATGTCAGTGTCGCGCAGCCTTGTTTTTGTTTTTTTTTTGTTTTTCGTTCTGCGGTTTATTTTCGTATGGAAACCTGTTCTCCGATCGGCGTATCTGTCTCTACGGGAACGTAACATTGAAATTCGTGACGAAGCATCTCGTTTATATATTTTAAGCATACTTAATTTGAATACTATTTAGATAATTGAACTTATTCACACGTTAATATAATTATATATTAATGTTACAGATAGTAATGGTTTCAAGATAGGACTTTAGGGCATACTAAGTTTAAAACAGAATCAAGAATTCGATTGCGTTGTTTGTTTTAATGAGAAGATAATATCTGTGAAATAATTGATTACGTTATAATAGGATTCGGAAGTGGTGAAATTTCTACGATAAATTATGCAACATATTTCCGATTGCATCAAGGGGACGGCTTCTAAAACGTTTTAGTTCTGGTTTTAAATTTACTAATTTCACATTTTTATTTCGGTACCAAAAACGAACCATTCAAATTTTTATTATTGTTGAATAAAAGGAAAACTATTATAACAACAATTATAAATGCAATATCGTTCCCGCAAATAATATTTTTATGTTATTATTCGATTGTTTTTAATAATATCCGCGATATAAACCACGATTAAATTCTACGCGTAAAAAAGAAATGTGAATTGCTGATGCAACCATTCCGGAGCCTATTTATATAAATACATACAGGATGATTGATTGAAACGGTCATTAGATGGATTGGGCCATTTTTTAAATTTGAAATTGAGGTTATGGATAGGTTTAATACAACATCAGACTATTTTTTTTAGTGTGTGGTGAGTGCTTAGTTGCAGTCACTCCGTAAGCTGTATTATTTGTCTGCCTATCATGCAACTCTCGCCGTATAGTTTTGTTTCATATATTTTCGATATATTTCCTATATTTTTTCAATCAATTCCTATTTGCTATACATTTTTCATATATTTTCTATATTTTTTCAATATATTCCTATTTTCTATACATTTTTGATATATTTTCTATATATTTTCCATATATTTTTTACATATTTTCTATACTTTTTCGACATATTCCTATTTTCTATACATTTTTGATATATTTTCTAGATATTTTCTATATTTCTTCAACATATTCCTATTTTCTATACATTTTTGATGTATTTTCTATATATTTTCGATATATTTTTTACATATTTTCTATATTTTTTCAACATATTCCTATTTTCTATACATTTTTAATATATTTTATATATATTTTCTACATATTTTTTTATATTTTTTCAACATATTCTTATTTTCTATACATTTTTGATATATATTTTTATATATTTTCGATATATTTTCTATATATTTTCAATATTTTTTCAACATATTCCTATTTTCTATAAATTTTTGATATATTTTTATATATTTTCTACATATTTTCTATACTTTTTCAACATATTCCTATTTTCTATATATTTTCTACATATTTAATATATTTTTTGAAAATATTCCTATTTTCTGTACATTTTTGATATATTTTCGATATATTTCTTACATATTTTCTATATTGTTTCAACATATTCCTATTTTCTATACATTTTTGATATATATTCGATATATTTTTTACATATTTTCTATATTTTTTCAACATATTCCTATTTTCTATACATTTTTGATATATTTTCTACATATTTTCTATATATTTTCGATATATTTTTTACATATTTTCTATACTTTTTCCACATATTCCTATTTTCTATACATTTTTGATATATTTTCTAGATATTTTCTATATTTCTTCAACATATTCCTATTTTCTATACATTTTTGATATATTTTTTATATATTTTCGATATATTTTCTACATATTTTGTATATTTTTCAACATATTCCTATTTTCTATATATTTTTGATATATTTTTTATATATTTTCTATATTTTTTGAACATATTCTTATTTTCTATATATTTTTGATATATATTTTCTATATTTTTTCAATATATTCCTATTTTCTATACATTTTTAATATATTTTATATATATTTTCTACATATTTTTTTATATTTTTTCAACATATTCTTATTTTCTATACATTTTTGATATATATTTTTATATATTTTCGATATATTTTCTATATATTTTCAATATTTTTTCAACATATTCCTATTTTCTATAAATTTTTGATATATTTTTATATATTTTCTACATATTTTCTATACTTTTTCAACATATTCCTATTTTCTATATATTTTCTACATATTTAATATATTTTTTGAAAATATTCCTATTTTCTGTACATTTTTGATATATTTTCGATATATTTCTTACATATTTTCTATATTGTTTCAACATATTCCTATTTTCTATACATTTTTGATATATATTCGATATATTTTTTACATATTTTCTATATTTTTTCAACATATTCCTATTTTCTATACATTTTTGATATATTTTCTACATATTTTCTATATATTTTCGATATATTTTTTACATATTTTCTATACTTTTTCCACATATTCCTATTTTCTGTACATTTTTGATATATTTTCTACATATTTTCTATATTTCTTCAACATATTCCTATTTTCTATACATTTTTGATGAATTTTTTATATATTTTCGATATATTTTCTACATATTTTCTATATTTTTTCAACATATTCCTATTTTTCATACATTTTTGATATATTTTTTATATATTTTCGATATATTTTCTACATATTTTGTATATTTTTCAACATATTCCTATTTTCTATATATTTTTGATATATTTTTTATATATTTTCTATATTTTTTGAACATATTCTTATTTTCTATATATTTTTGATATATATTTTCTATATTTTTTCAATATATTCCTATTTTCTATACATTTTTGATATATTTTCGATATATTTTCTACATATTTTGTATATTTTTTCAACATATTCCTATTTTCTATACATTTTTGATGAATTTTTTATATATTTTCGATATATTTTCTACATATTTTCTATATTTTTTCAACATATGCCTATTTTTCATACATTTTTGATATATTTTTTATATATTTTCGATATATTTTCTACATATTTTGTATATTTTTTCAACATATTCCTATTTTCTATATATTTTTGATATATTTTCTATATTTTTTGAACATATTCTTATTTTCTATATATTTTTGATATATATTTTCTATATTTTTTCAATATATTCCTATTTTCTATACATTTTTGATATATTTTCGATATATTTTTAACATATTTTCTATATTTTTTCAACATATTCCTATTTTATATACAATTTTGATTTATTTTCTATATATTTTCGATACAATTTTTATATATTGTCAATATACACGCATTTAGACGCCCAAGAACCGCTCCCATCGATGAAATGGTCGACAAGCTTCGTGGTGTCGTACTAGCCCATCTGCAATTAAAACTGAAAGAGATAGCAGAGACAACAGGAATCTCAGAGGAACGCATTGGCCCTAACTTACACGAAATTTTGAGCATGAAAAGCTCTCGACGCAATGGGTACCGCGTTTGTGCACACCGGAGGAAAAACGAAATCGGGTTACCGTTTCGGATGAATGTCCGGCCAGGATTCAAAGCAATCCAAGGAATTTCTTCATGTGTTTCATGCACTACAGACCGGAGACCAAAGAACAGTCGAAGCAGAGGACATTTCCGGAAGAATCAACTCTGAAAAGAGCAAAGATCGTTGCATCGGGCGGAAAGGTCATGGCGACCATTTTTTGGGATTCCCAATTGAGTATCTGCAGTAGGGAAGGACGATCACAGGGCAGTACTACAGCGATTTATTCACACACAAGGAGTAGTTTGTGGAAAAAAGTGCTTTTCTCGGTCTCTCATCCTCGATATTCACCGGATGTAAGCCCCAGCGACTTTTTTCTAGGAAGAGATTGGCCTCAAATGAGGAGGTCATCATCGCTACAGATGATTATTTTGCAGATATCGAAAACATTTCCTTTATATGTCGTTCTTTTTAAAGTAATACATACTTAGTTCGAACGTAATTTCTGGCTTTAGTATTTGTTCCTACCTCCTTTTGTTCGGTTGCGCTATAGAACGGGGGGTTTCCAAAAATTTACGACGTCTAGACCGTACAAAACACGATTCGTATACCCGGGTGCATATCTTGCTGGTGCATCTTCCGTTTTAAAAACGACTTGAATATAAGAATAAATCAAAACGCGGTAATTGGTGCTCCTTTCCGCGGAGATACGTATTGTATACAACAGCGACAAGAACACTACATAAATATTAAGCACTTATCCATTCGTGTTGTGACTCATTGTTATTAGTAAGTGTAAGTCTGACTTGTGAGTGAGCTTTTGTTTCGGATTGTGTCTGTACGTCCTCATTGTTTATAACCTGCTGCCTACGAAGATTTCCTTTTTTTTTCATATACATACCTTTATAATGGTTTTATTAAAATTTAAGTTTTGTTTTTTTCCCCTAGTTTTTAGCCACCAAATTATTCTAGTATAGCCTGTCTACAATGATCATCCCACACTAGAGGAACGCCTCAATAATCGCTAGAACGATACTAACAATAGATTTATGATCAACTTACTTTATTAGGAAGCCTCCTGTGCGATAGAGATCATCAATAAACCTCCTTGTTTTTATTTATGATTGAATGTCGGAGCAACATATTTCGCAAACGATGTAATCGTTCTCTACTCGAAATAATAACGATTAAATTGCATCTTCAAGTTTAATCGCGTCGTAAAATAAACAATTTTGTTTTTAATGAATTTAAATTATTACTTGATATTAGTCACAGAACAAGGAAATGCAGCGCCATCTGTATTGCGACAAATTAAGTATGTATTCGATTAAGAGTGTTATTTATTTTTAACTTATAACGAATGAGCTTCTGTTGTTAATAAACAGATGTCGCTCCGTATTTTAATTTAAATAAAATTGCTGTTGTATTATTTATTATAAACAAAATAATTTTAATATAAAATCGACTCGTTTAACCGGGCAAATTTTCTATTTCGGTTGAATAACATAAAAGTACTTCTTTGGTATTCTTATTAGTGATGGTGAAGATAGTTCGAATTATACCTTCAGGTATGAAATTTAAAGGAATTTGACTCAGATCCAAGTAATATTCGTTCAAGCCGTAAGTGCCTTTAGGAACCGGACATGTACCGGGTTTGATATTGACGGCCTTCTCCATATCGTCCACCATATCGCCTATGTATTTGTACATAGCCGAGCAAGTATCTTCCTCGTAGACTGTCATGAGTTGGGCGAATTCTTCCTCGTCAGTTCTTTTCAGGAAAACAGTAACGTTGAACTGAAAATTAAAAAAAAATGTACTGATTCAATTGTTTGCCGTTTAGTATTATAGGAACTAACATCGGAATCTTGACCAAAATCGACTTTCAAATTTGATTTCCCCGTTAAGTATTGTTTACCGTTCTTCTCTGTGATTTTATAATCTAACATCATGGGGTATTCGATTTTAGGGTCGCACATCCCCATTTCAATGATCTTGAATGGGAATGTTTCGGGGACATCTTCACCTCTCTAAATCATTTATAAAATTAATTATAATAATAATTAAAAATAAAATTAACTCACAGCGATTCCTCCGATTAAAAATAGGATAGTCACCACTTGTTTGGGTTCCATTCCGGTTTGATTTCTGCGTACTGGAGGTACTAGTTCGAGTCCTTTTATACTAAAAAAAAATAATGTTAACGTGGTTATAAGTTACGTCTGGGAGAGGATATCCGGATTTTAATATGTATCGTAAATGTAGATCTATATTCAATTAAATATGGATTATATTCTTTTATGATTTTTTTTCCAAAATTGTTTTGATATTGGATTTTAAATTACTTACCAAAAAAGTGTGCAATTATTTTGTTTCGATTATTTATTTTTGATTGCTGTTTTTTTACGAAATAATTGTCAAATCTGTAGATCATTATATCGTTTCCTTTTTTTTTTCGGTAGAGAGGAGGGAAGGAGGGGAGAAGAGGACATTATATTTTATGATTATTATATTCATATTTTCTCCAAGATTTTATAATCTTAGTTGGCATTTTAAATCCTATCTCAAGAGATTTTTAAAAGAGTTTTCTCCGATTTAAATACAAAGAAATCGAAAAATTGAATAGAAACCTGTGACCTTGAATAATTTCAAATTGATAAATTTCAAATCGGAATCATATTGAAAATTGTTGTAGGTTTGTTCTAGATTGTTCTTCTATATTTTTCCACAATTTTACAAAATATTCTCTCCCGTTCTCGAAATTTTAAATTTTGAAACTTGTCATATAAACATTGTTCTACAATTTTGAAAAATAATCTAAAAAAAATTTTTTAAATATTTTTTCGGTCATCCCCCTCCTATTGTAGAAATTTTGAAAGTATAATAATGAATAAAATAAAAAAGTAATATTAAAAAATAGTCAAAAAAAAACAGAAGAAAAATATGTTCTCGGTTACCACCTCCTCCCCTTGTCTTGAAATTTTAAATTTTGAAACTGTCAGTTCGTTTTTTCAAAATTCTAAATTTTCCACAATTTTGAAAAATATTGTACTTACCTAAAAAAATCGTCAAAAAATGGTCGCCCCCTTTTTTTCTCTAAATTCTAAATTTTTAAAATTGTTCTACATTTATCTACATTGTTCCTCTACATTTTTCTACAATTTTACTAAATATTAAAAAATTCATCAAAAAATTAAACGGTGGTCCCTCCCTCTCCCGCTCTCGAAATTCTAAATTTTGAAACTTCTCATATAATCTCGTTCTATAATTTTGAAAAATAATGTAAAAAATGTTTTTAAATATTTTTTCGGTCACCCCCCTCCTATTGTAGAAATTTTGAAAGTGTAATAATGAATAAAATAAAAAATAATATTAAAAAATAGCCAAAAAAACGGAAGAAAACATGTTCTTGGTTAGCCCCTCCACCCTTTGTCTTGAAATTTTAAATTTTGAAACTGTCTTAGTTCCTAATTGTTCGTTTTTTCAAAATTCTAAATTTTCCACAATTTTGAAAAATATTGTACTTACCTAAAAAAATTGTTAAAAAATGGGCGCCCTCTTTTTTTCTCTAAATTCTAAATTTTGAAAATTTTTCCTAGTTAGTTTTTAATTAGTTCCTAATTGTTCCAAAAT
Source organism: Holotrichia oblita (assembly GCA_023690525.1). Classification (NCBI taxonomy): domain Eukaryota; kingdom Metazoa; phylum Arthropoda; class Insecta; order Coleoptera; family Scarabaeidae; genus Holotrichia; species Holotrichia oblita. The sequence goes on from CM043020.1 coordinate 113,005,695, forward strand.
TTTGCGAAATATTATTCAAAAAAATTGTTAAAAAAAATAAACATAAGAAAACGTTTTTTCAAAATTCTACATTTTCTACAATTTTGAAAAATATTGTACCTACTTAAAAAAATTGTTAAAAAATGGGCGCCCCCTTTTTTTCTCTAAATTCTAAATTTGAAAATTTTTCTACATTTTTCTACAATTTTATTGAATATTAAAAAATTCTTCAAAAAATTAAACGCCCCCTCCCGCTCTCAAAATTCTAAATTTTGAAACCTCATATAACCTCGTTCTATAATTTTGAAAAATAATGTACCTAAAAATTTATAAAAAAACGGAAGAAATTAGTTTTTCGGTCACGCCCCCCTGCTATTGTAGAAATTTTGAAAGTAAAATAATAAATAGAATAAAAAGTAATATTAAAAAATTGTCAAAAGAAAAAACGGAAGAAAAACATTCTCTCGCTTACCTCCCGCTTTTAAATTTTGAAACTGTCCTAGATTTGTTTTAAATTGTTTCAAAATTTTGCAAAATAATATTAAAAAATTGACAAAGAAAAAGGGGAAAGTTTTTTTTTGTGCTGACCCCCTTATTTTAAGAAATTTTTAAAATCCAATATCTGGATAAATAAACTAAAATAAAAAAAAATTTTCAAAAAATAGTTGTTTCAGATTATTCTGGTTTTGTTCGAAATTGTTTTAGAATTTTGTAAAATATTATTTGACAATTGTCAAAAAAAAAATAAACGGTGGTCGCTTGCACCTTTTTTTTCGAAATTTTGAAACTTGTACCAGGTTGTTTTGGGTTTATTCTAAATTGTTCGAGTATTTTGCATAATGATATTAAAAAATCGTTCAATAAAACGGAGGAATTCGTATGCAAAAGGTGTGGCCTTTTGGAAATTCTAAATTTTGTTTTACATTGGTCCGCAATTTTGTAAAACTATATAAATAGTTAAAAAAAAATAAACTGAAGAAAATGTTTTTTTCAGTCGCCTCAATTCTAAATTTTCCACAATTTTGAAAAATAATGTAAAAAAATTGCCGAAAAAGGGAAGAAAACAGTTTTTCGGTCGCCCCCTTTCTTTTTTCTAAATTCTAAATTTTGAAAATTGTTCTACATTTATTTGCATTGTTCCACAACTTTCAAAAATATAAAAAAATTTTCAAAAAAACAGAAAAATATTTTTTGGACATCCCTCTTTTTTTATAAATTTTGAAAATCCATATATGTAATATGTACATGAATAAAATACAAAATAATATTAAATAAATTGCCGAAAAGTAAAACGGAAACAAACATTTTTTCGGCTGTCCCACGCCCTTTTATTAAAATTTTGAAAACTGTCCTAGATTTATTTTAAATTTTTGAAAATTTTGCAAGATAGTCCTAAAAAATTGTAAAAAAAATAAACGGGAGAAAACGTATTTTCGGTCGCCCGCCCCCCTTTTTCGAAATTTGAAATTTTGTAAATTGTTGTAGGTTTGTTCTACGTTGTTCCAAAATTTTGCAAAATAATATAAAAAAAAATTCCAAAAAAATAAACTGGAGATAATGGTTTTTCGGTGCCCTCCCTCCTCCCCCGCCTTCTTCCGAAATTCTAAATTTTGAAAATTGTTCTACATTTGTTTGCATTGTTCCACAATTTTGAAAAGAATTCTCAAAAAAACAAAAAAATAAATTCTATAGCCTCTCCCTATTAATTGTTTTGTTTTTTTAGATTACTCTGTATTGTGTCGTGTTTTTAGTTTGTGCAAAATTAACTTTTGGTGTGATTTTATTATCTTGCGCTTATCCGGGACAAAAGAACGACGTCGGGACGTTGAGGTTTCATGATTACCGCCAATTAAGTTCGAGCACTTATGTGTAATTACATAATTTCAGTTTGTAAATGGTTTGTTTGACAAGCTAAACTATTCTTAGATGGGAAGATTACTATTACCAAGAATTAGGAACCTGCACGAATTTTTTTTTAAATTTATGTATTAGTTAATATTATTTTATAAAAGCGATGTTTGTTTTAATTAAACGAACACATAACGATTCAAAATATTTTTATTAATAATAAAGCAATATGATTAGAGCGATATAAAATTGTTCTAATTAATTTTTAAGATCCTTTAGGGAAATTTTCAGCTTCAGTCAGCAGACACAAAAGCACCTCTTTAGTATCTTTATTGGTGATGATTTGAGTCACTTGTAGGATGCCTTCCGGAACGGCTTGGTAAGAAATTTTGGTGAAATCCAAGAGGTAATCTTTCACCTCGTAAGTACCCTGTAAAACGAAATCAAAATTAATATAGGATTCGATTAGATAAAAATTGTTTTGGAAACCTTTTCAAAGGGACATTTCCCAGGTTCGATCCCCGCGGTTTTTTCTAGATCATTGAAAAAGTCACCTAAATATTTTTTGATTGCAGCGCAAGTGTCCGGTTCATCGAAGGTGAGTAAGGGTGAAAATTCAGCGGTCTCCCTAGTTTTTTTAATATTAGCCGTCATTTTATACTAGAACAAAAACAAGTTAAATTAAATTTAAAATTAAATTAAAGTATTAACTTCGGAATCTGCGCCGAAATCGATTTTAAAATCTCCTTTCCCTGATAAATACTGTTTATCTCCTTCGGTTCTAATTTCGTTTGTCATCATTAATGGGTAATTTACTGAAGGATCGCACATTTGCATTTTGGTTATTTTTAAATTGGCCAAACTATTTTTGCATTCCTAAAAGATAAAATTGAATTTTGACAATGATAAATTGAAAGTTTTTAAAGTATTTCTTACCGCTATATTGGCTCGGTTTAAAAATATCGTTACTAGAACACAGCACACTAGATCGAATTCCATATTTTTAGGTATATAACTATAATAATAGGAATAATTCTGGATCTATACTGTTTTGTTCTGTTTAGTAGACCTCTTTTTATACCAGCGTAAAATCATTTAAAACTATCTGATTTTGGGGAAACATTAAAACATCATTTGTGTTGTGATGGTCGGATTAAAAACCGTCATTATCTGATATTAATCTTGACCGGATCATCAATATATACAGTCTGTCCCAGATCCAATGTGACTGGTTGAAAACAAAAATACAACCAATACTTTCTCGATATTTTCTGCAATAGACTGTGTAATATGAAATCGTAATGAGCGGGTTGTAGGGGGTGATTAGGCGCATTGGAGGCTTCGCCTGTGCAGCGACTCATAATTAGTATAATAATACGAAGTTTCATTGTTATTAGACAGTTAGTCTTTGAGCTATCGTCAACCAAGTAACATAATCAGGAGTGAAAAGTGAAATATGGAAAAAATCGAATATCGTGCCGTTATAAAGTTCCTTGCCAGGCAAGGAAAATCAATCGCGACTATAATGAATGAGATGTCATTGGTTTACGGCGACTCTTGTCCAGGAAAAACCAGCATGGTGTACAAGTGGCATAGTTCATTTAAACAAGGAAGGGAATCCCTTGAAGACGACCCGAGGCCGGGCAGGAGCATTGAGGTGACCACGCCAGCACTTATCCAAAAAGTTGAAAAAATTGTACTCGAAGATGCTCGACTAAAGAAGAAACAACTCGCAGAAATGGTCGGAGTATCCGATACAACGATTTTTAAAATCCTACACGATCATCTCGGTAAGGTCAGCGCAAGATGGGTGCCGAGAATGCTCACGCCGCCGCAAAAACAACAGCGCGTAGAGTGTTCGCGTGCATTTTTGGACCTCTGTAATGAAGACAAGGATGGTGTATTGAGTCGAATTGTTACTGGAGACGAAACTTGGGTTCATCATTATGAATCTGAGTCCAAACAAGACTCCATGCAGTGGCATAAAAAGGGCACAGCACCTCCCAAGAAATTTAAAGTGTCACAATCAGCTGGGAAACTCATGGCAACGGTATTTTGGGACTCGGAAGGAATATTGTTGATTGATTATAAAGATAAAGGTGTTTCTATAACCGGAGAATATTACGCTTCAATATTAGAGCGACTAAAAGAAGCGATTAAAGAGAAATGACGGGGGAAATTGACGAAAGGTGTGCTGCTTTTGCACGACAACGCGCCCGTCCACAAGAGCCGCGTTGCGTTAGCTGCCCTGCATAAGGTGGGCTTCAAAATTGTGAATCACCCACCCTACAGCCCAGACCTGGCCCCGAGTGATTATTACCTGTTTCCGAAAATGAAAAAAGAGCTGCGGGGTAAAAAATTTACTGCCGATGATGAAGTCAAGAAGGCAGTTTCGGCGTATTTTGCAGATAAAGAGAAATCATTTTTCCGCGAATATAAAAACGCTCCCTCGTATGTACATATATCTCTGATGTTTTTGTTTGTTATAATTATTAATTAATTACTTTAATCCATCAACTACAATCTCATTTATGGATTGAAAATTATGTTAGCTGTATCGTGTGTCAAATCGATATACACCCATTCGTAATTCAATTCTAATCAAGCATAGTGTTTAACTGTACTACATTATTGATACCCATTGGACCCATGTTACGATATTACAGAGTCGAAACGATTAGCAAGATATATTCACCAATATATATAAATTAAAGTTGTACAAATAGTGAACTACTTAGATAAAATTGTCCTATTTTAATTTGTGTCAGTTGTATGTTACGAATTTTCGGAATTGCGTTAAGAGCTTAAATTTCGTTTGTATCAGTCAGCGATATTTTATCGAATGGTGTCTATCTGTTTAGATTTAGATACGCAATTTAATATTTTATGCATCTTTTATTAAAATTGAAAAAAGAAAACAAATGTAATAATAATACAACGTTGCATTATTATACTTATTACATTACACATATGTATGTATATAATACCGATTGAACCTTTAATATATAGGTTATCAACTCTTTATAGTATATAATGGTTTGAATGAAAGAGACACGTGAGTATCAGTCGCTAATTTCATGATTTGACAGAACTCATTTTCATGTGGTCTGCAAATTTATTTTGAGTTCTGCTAGTTGAATTAATCAAAATGTAATATTTTTGCAACAATGTTGATACATTTTCTCCTTTATCAATGTCGGTGAATGAAGCAGTAACCAATAGATTAGGCCAAATTATTATAAATTAATTTAACTAAATTTAAGTATTTAAGAAAAATACCTTTTTTTATACCAACCCCTTCAATTATCGGAAAATTTCCAGCTTTTTTTTTGAGAAATTTGAAACAAAATTCTGATTTTTTTAAATTTAGTAATTTATTTGTTTACTTTGAGTTATCTTTCTAAACGCTTCAATATCAAAATATTCCGAAATTTTTAAAAATGTTTTTCAAATACAAAGATTGTTTATTTTTATTCACTTTGAAATTTGAGTTCCTACATTTCAGAATGCTTTACCGTTTTTTAAATATCAATTTTTTCAATATAAAGTAATATCTAAATAAAATACTTTTAAAAAGCTTAAAAGTTTTAAAATTATAAAAAAATCGAAATTAAAAAATCTTTAAAAATTCAAAATTTTCGATATCAAAAGGTCTCGAGTAAAACAAAAGAAAAAATTTAGAAAAATATCTAAACCTTTGCAAGCATTTTTTAAAATATCAAATTTTCGATTTAAAACTTTCAAAATATTTCAGGATTTTATAAATATTTAAAAATATTTCATGATTTTTTAAATTTCAAAAATTTTCAAAATTTCTATTAATTCATTTTTAATTTTAAAATCACATCTGAATAACATAATTTTAGATATCAAAAAATGTCAAGTATGTTTATATTATAAAACCAAAAAATTACAAAAAACAAAAATCTGATTTCCAAAAATTTAATTTATTTATTTAATTTGAATTCCTACATTTCATTAACATTTTTATATTAAATTTTCGATTTAAAAATATCAAAGAATTACAAAATTCGTATTAATTTATTTTTAATTTTAAAATCTAAATAAAATAATTTTAAAAATTCGAAAAGTATGAAGATTCAATGTAATACAAAATTTTTGATATCAAATAATGTCAAGTGTATATTATAAAACCAAAAAATTACAAAAAATATAAAAATCTGATTTCCAAAAATTTAATTTATTTATTTAATTTGAATTCCTACATTTCATTAAAATTTTTATATTAAATTTTCGATTTAAAAATATCAAACAATTACAAAATTCGTATTAATTTATTTTTAATTTTAAAATCTAAATAAAATAATTTTAAAAATTCGAACAGTATGAAGATTCAATATAATACAAAATTTTTGATATCAAAAAATGTCAAGTGTATATTATAAAACCAAAAAATTACAAAAAATAAAAAAATCTGATTTCCAAAAATTTAATTTATTTATTTAATTTGAATTCCTACATTTCATTAAAATTTTTATATTAAATTTTCGATTTAAAAATATCAAAGAATTACAAAATTCGTATTAATTTATTTTTAATTTTAAAATCTAAATAAAATAATTTTAATAATTCCAAAAGTATGAAGATTCAATATAATACAAAATTTTTGATATCAAATAATGTCAAGTGTATATTATAAAACCAAAAAATTACAAAAAATATAAAAATCTGATTTCCAAAAATTTAATTTATTTATTTAATTTGAATTCCTACATTTCATTAACATTTTTATATTAAATTTTCGATTTAAAAATATCAAAGAATTACAAAATTCGTATTAATTTACTTTTAATTTAAAAATCTAAATAAAATAATTTTAAAAATTCGAACAGTATGAAGATTCAATATAATACAAAATTTTTGATATCAAAAAATGTCAAGTGTATATTATAAAACCAAAAAATTACAAAAAATAAAAAAATCTGATTTCCAAAAATTTAATTTATTTATTTAATTTGAATTCCTACATTTCATTAAAATTTTTATATTAAATTTTCGATTTAAAAATATCAAAGAATTTTATAATTTTAAAAATTCGTAAAGTATCAAGATTCAATATAATACAAAATTTTTTATATCAAAAAAATGTCAAATGTATATCAAAATTTTCATAAAATCTCGATTTTTGAAAAAAAAATCAAAATTTAAAAATGCAACTAAACTAAAATTTCTACAAATTTGTTTCAAGTTTTGAGTTTGAGATTTTACACTTCAAAACACGTTCCATTTTAAAAATTGCTATTTATCTATCATTCAAACAATTTTAAAATTTGTAATTATATTTTTTTATTTTAAAGTAATATGTAAATAAAATAATTAACAAATTCAAAATTTCCAAGATTTCAAACAATCTCGATTTTTGAAAAAAAACGTGGAATTTAGAAAAATATCAAAACTTAAGAATCTAATCAAAATTTAAAAAAAAAAGTATTTTAAGATAGGGTAAACACTATAGTAATTGGACACTACACAGTTATTGGACAGTCGAGATATAAGATTCTGTATTAACTACAAATATTAGAATAGTTTGATTTTCTTTCGAGAGATGACACTGCTGTACTTATTTCAATCACATGAGCCGTCCCATTTGCGCTAAATACGCATGCCTCGTAGTACATGTGCTAACTTTGTTTATGGATACACAAACGTGCTTTTTCGTGAAGTATTTTGTTAAGAACCGATACATTTTCTAACTATAATAAAATCAAGTTTGTAGAGAATATTGTGTTTTGTGTCATCTCATGTGAAAGCTAAGATACTGATAAGTATTATTGTTGATACACAGTTGCTTTAAATAGGATTGTAAAGGCATAACTAACTGTGTCCAACAACTGATTATAAAAAGGTAAGATTTTGTGTTATTGGACACTCTGTCCAATTACTGATTTAGCGCATGTATACTTCCAGACAGTAATTGGTCAACAGCAGTATTACATACACACTATAGGTATAGGTAGACACAGTATTTGCAATGCCAAAACAACCTAAGTATAATTCAGCTCAAATGGAAATGGCACTCACAGATATGCAGGAAAATGGTTTATCTGTGAGAACCATTGCAAGAAAATACGGCATTCCAAAATCATCGATTCATTTTAAATTAAAGCAGCCAAATCGCAAAAATACTTTCGGACCTTCTCCAGTCTTAACCCGTGAGGAAGAACAACGCTTGGTTTGTTGGATTTCAGATTTAACAAAAAAGGTTTTCCGAGAAAAATTGAAGATCTAATTTCTAGTGTCCAGAAGTTTTTAGAAGCAAATCCAAGACCGAATCCATTTAGAAATAATCGCCCAGGTATTGGATGGCTACAAGCCTTCCTTAAACGAAATCCTCGAATTACTAACAGACAAAGTGAAGCAGTTTCATCAGCCAGTGCATGCGTGACTGAAGCTGATATCCGAAAATGGTTTTCTGAAGTTAGTGAATATTTTGCAGAAAAGAATTTGACTGAAGTACTAGAAGATCCAACACGAGTTTTTAACGGAGATGAGACAGGTTTTCAGATCTGTCCATCTACCGGTCGAGTGTTAGCAGAGAAAGGATCAAAGAATGTATACACCATTGAACAAGGATCATCAAAAGAAACCATTACAGTCATGTTCACTTTTTTCTGCCAGTGGAAACATTTGTCCACCAATGATTATCTACCCGTACAAGAGGATTCCGGAGAAGATTATTCAGTCAGTACCAGAGCATTACGGGATTGGGAAAAGTGACAACGGCTGGATGACCGCTGAAGTATTTTACGAATACATCGCTAATGTCTTTCACCCGTATTTGCTAAGGGAAAAAGTTACTTTTCCTGTAATTCTTTTTGTAGACGGTCATAAGTCCCATATAACATATGACTTGAGCATTCTGTGCAACTCACTGCAGATAGAGCTTATAGCTTTATATCCTAATGCTACAAGGATACTGCAGCCTGCAGACGTGGCTGCATTTAGTCCTATTAAGTCAACATGGCGTAAAATTGTAAGGCAGTTTCATATGGAAAATCCAGGAGAAACTATAAATAAAGCTAATATTGCCCCGATACTACTCAAAATTGTGGGTAGTGTTAAATCATCGACTTTAATTAATGGATTTAGACTATGTGGGCTATGTCCGTTTAATGCAGATAGTGTGGATTACACCAAGTGCCTTGGTTCAGTAACTACTAATGTAAATCCACAACGAAACCAAATCGAGAACAGACTAGTAGATATGAACGAAAGAACAATAAACTATAACACATTTGTTGAAATTGTTGGGGCAGATCTCATTAAGAAATTCGAAGGAATCGAACACATTAATGGAGATGGTAATCTAAAGAAAATATATTACATTTGGAGACATTTTCAACAAACACAAGAGAGTATAGTAAACAATTCTGAACAAGACGTCAGTAATCTTACGGTAAGTGAAACATTGGATCCTAAAGCGACAACGCACGGCATTGAGAATGAAACACTACTTGAAGATGAACAAAACGTTACTGATCGCATGGAAACACCGACTCCAATACCATCCTGCAGTACAACTCGTGTAGCATCGATAGCCGAGGAACCTCAATATATTCCCTCTAGTAGCACCTCGACGCAAAATATCTCACCACTTATAAAAGAAATTACTTGTGGCACTTCATCACAAAGCTTAAACATCTCGTCACTATCACCTTTCTTAATGTGGCCACACTCACCGAAACGTAAAAATAAACGTCAAACGGAGAGAACGCCATATGCGTTGACTTCAGAGAAATATAGAAAAATTTTTGAAGCTAAACGGGCCTTAGAGTTCGAAAAGGCAAAGCAGAAGGAAGAAAAAAGAAGGAACGTGAAGAGAAGAAACAAGAAGTATTAGCAAAAAAAACGGCAAAATTGATGAAAAATAAGGAAAAAGTATTATGTGGAAAGTGTGGGAAATCAATCATGATGAAAGCAGTATCTTGCTCTAATTGTCCGAGAAGTTTCCATCTTTCTTGTATTCCTCTAAATCATCGACAGCATATACCGCCAGATGACGACGATGAGTATTTATGCCATTTTTGCTATAAAGTCGACTCCGACAATAACTTAAGTGAAATGCCAAGTGAAAGCGATAGCGAAGACAATATCGACAAACTCTACGCACAATATAACACAGAAATGAAGAAATACGCATATTAAAACTTTTATTTTTATTTTTGTTTTACTTATTTATTTTTATTCAACAATTATTGTTGCTCATCCTCTCAAAGGTAGCTAGAATTAAATCGCAATTGTAACTGGATTAAATAAAATGATAGTAAATACTCATGTCCAATAACTGTGATTCAGTTGTCCAGCTACTGTAAAAATGTGTCCAATAACTATGTTTTTTACAATTTGAAATTCAAATGCCAAAAATTTATTTTACAAACCTATGTTCCGATTTAGAAATCATTCAGAATAAATGTCATATTGTCTGCTTTATTTTAATGGCGTTATTTACTCTTCATCTTCAAAAACAAAGTTTGTACGAATTTTTAAATAAAACTTTACTCTTAACTGTCCAATTACTGTAGTGTTTACCCTAATTACAAAGATATTTACTTCTTATTTTTAGATTTGATTTCCAAAAATTTGTTAATTTATTTACATTTCAACAATTTTGAAAATATCAAATTTTCGATTTACAAACTTGACTTACATGATTGTTAAAAATTTTTATTATTATTTTTAATTTCAAAATAACATCTGAATAAATAATTTAAAAAATCTTAAAAAATGTCAGGTGTATGTCAAAATTTTCAACAATATCGAAAAATCTCAATTTTTCAAACAAAAGAAAATCGAATTTAGAAAAATATCAAAACTTAAAAAAATGCAACTAAAATCCGAAAAAGCGCCTCAAGATTTTTTTTTAAATATCGACTTTTCAATTTAAAAATTGCTATTTATTTCATTTATTGCTATATTCAATTTCAAAATTTATAATTATATTTTTTCTCATTTTAAACCAATATATAAATAAAATAATTAAAAAATTAAAAATTTTCAAGATTTGATTTTCAAAAATTTGTTAATTTATTTAGTTTAAACTTTGACTTCTTACATTTCAAAACGCCTCAACAATTTTGAAAATATCAAATTTTTTTATTTAAATTCCAAAATTTGTATTAATTTATTTTTAATTTTAAAATAACGTCTAAATAAAATAGTTTAAAAAATCTAACCAAAATTCCGAAATTTTTAAAAATAAATAGAAACACATATTTAGAAGATTTGATTTCATTTTCATTTATAATTTCAAAATATTTCATAATTTTTTTTAATTTCACAATAATTTTTGTTTATTAGTTTTTGATTCTAAAATAATATCCAAATAAAATAATTTTACAAAATCATAAAAAATCAAATTTTTAATATCAAAAATTTCTATCTATGTCAAAATTTTCAACAACGAAAATTTTTTTAATTTCTTTAAAAATCTAGTAAGATTGTGTAAAAAATTACAAAATATTTTACAATTAAAAAAAATTAATCAAAATTAAAAATCTTAAAAAATACAAAGATTGGTTTAATAGTTATTTTTTTTAAACCAAAAATTTGTGGAGGGGGTGGGGAGGGAGCGGGCTATTCATTTGTAATATTCTAAAAATTCCCATGTTTTAATTTCTGCAAATATTTGAATTTATATAATTTAAAAAAAATGTTGAGAAATTTCGAAAACTTCATTTTGAGCATTTTTAATAATGAAACTATCTCTATTTATCGCTGTTGGGACATTACTAACAGCACAACATTACTTACACATCAGGTTTATCGCTTATTATGTCGTATGTGGTTGTACCACAGTATACAAGACGAGCTAATTGCTTCCCTTGAACAATTTCCTTAATTGTGAAATTTGCATATTATGTACAAGATGCAGGTAATTTTGTCGAGTAAGCTAAGTTTATTAATGGATTTAGAAATCGGATTATGGTTGAAGAGAAAATTAATGTCTCAATCTTAATTGTACATTTCCCGACCGTTAATAATTATCTAGAATAAAAAGTGCACATTATATTATTACATTGAAAAATAATTGAATTTATTTTTATTTTTGTATGATTCATTGTGGCTTTAAATCCTATTCTTATTTCTAATTTCGAGCATGTTATTCAATACATATCACAAATAATATTAAAATAAATATTATCTCTTGGAATAATAACACAGTATCAAGAATGGTTTATAATTAACTTCTGATATTCCCAGCAAAAATAGAATGAAGAAAAAAAAACAAAAATCGTATGATTACTGATATGTATGCATATGTGCTGGGCAATACTTCAACTCGCTGGTTGTAATCTAGAATCGAATGAAACTTTCGCAATTAACAAACAACGATTATGATGTTAGCGGTGGTCTTCTGGCTTCTACAAATATTTAACATTATTTTCTTTATGTGTTTCATAACCATGATCTTCGAGGAGACTACGAACACCGAAAACTGTTTCTCTTGTCGATTTCGGAAACATTTCAGATCGCCCTCGTATTAAACGCTAAATAATATTTATAGATATGATTTACACACTCTCTAGTAACATTTTAACATTCCACTGTATACATTTCTTGTACGCCTGTCAATTCGACAAACCATCTAAGCTATTCTTCATTCCATGACAGTTGAATGGACCCAACTTTAAGAATAGCATCTTATATCTCATATGTTCAGTATATATATTATATAGTACCTATATGTGTTTAAATATGTACTAATAAACGATGAGCTAAGCTGTCTAAACTCTTTAATATGTAAACATGCAAATATTACATTGATAAGAGAATTTAGAAACTATTACATATAGGAAGTATCAACATACAATATTTAGGTTATTTTTATTTATTATTTTTTTCCCTAACAATGTAAATGTTTTCCTAGTGCACGAGATAAACTAGAAGTGGTCTGATCGTCGTTTCGACGAATTATAATTCTTATATTGAATATAAATAATAATATTGCGATCGTTTACGGTTTATATTGTATACAATTGAATGGATGAATATGAGGTAATTGTTATATCGATGTAGAAATATTGATGTTATCGACAGCTCAAGCATTGAACTGAAAATTAAATAATAATAATGCTATTTCATAAACATAAACTCTTTTAAACAAAAATATTGTAATACTTATGTATTACATCCTCCGAAAAAGGAACCTCGAAACTGCGATAGCACCCATCTCCCGAAATATTGACCTTAAAATTGTGCCACATCCCCCCAAAAGGAATCTTGAAACTGTGTCACATCCCCCGAACAAGGAACCTCGAAACTGCGATAGCCCCCATCTCCCGAAATGTTGACCTTAAAATTGTGCCACATCCCCCCAAAAGGAATCTTGAAACTGTGTCACATCCCCCGAGAAAGGAGCCTCGAAACTGCGATAGCCCTCCTCCCTCCAAAAAAAAAACGATAAAAATGTGCTACGGCTCCCTTGAAACTTCAACATAACTTGACCAAATCTATTATCAATATTAATTAAATTTTAATTCATAGTTTGCTGTAATCTCGAAATATCGGTATAAAAGATTCCATTTTTTTAGCCGCTAAACTGTGCCACATCCTCCGAATGAATGCCCGCGAATTTGAGCCACATCCTCTGAAAATTGAACCTTAAAATTGCGCCACATCCCCCTGAAAATAGAACGTGAAAACTGTGCCACATCCCGTGAAAACAAGGATTGCAAGACTGTGCCACATCCTCCCTAATATTTTACTGATTAATTTGATTATTAATTTAATTATTTATTTGATTAATAGGGGGAGAGGCAATAATTCAATGATTATATCAATTAAACATTAATTAATTAATTAGTTTAGAAGATTTAATTTCTCTTACCACAAAACTGTACCACATCCTACGATCGAACTAAACTTTTAAATTGCGCCACATCCCCCCGAAAATAGGACGTGAAAATTGTGCCACATCCCGTGAAAACAAGGATTGCAATGGTGTGCCACAGCTTCCCTGAAATTTTACGATAGCTTGATTAGTTTAATTATTTATTTGATTAATAAGGAGGGCAATTTCAATTAATTCTTAAGTTTCCGCGGGGGCCAAACTACCATTTTAGAAGGTTCATTTTTTTTGCCACAAAACTCTGCCACATCCTCCGATCGTGTGTCCGAAAAAATGAATCTTTAAATTGTGCCACATCCCTCCGAAAATGGAGATCAAAAACTTCGCAAAATTCCGCGAAAACAAGGATTGCAAGACTGTGCCACATCCTCCCTGAAATTTTACGATAGCTTGATTAATTTAATTATTTATTTGATTAATAGGGGGGTGGGAATAATTTAATAATTACGTCAATTAAACATTAATTAATTAATTAGTTTAGAAGATTCAATTTTTCTTGCCACAAAATTGTGCCACATCCTCCGATTGTGTGTCTGTGAAATTAAGCACCATCCTCCGAAAAATAAATCTTTAAATTGTGCCACATGATTCGGATGATGGTGCCCAATTTCACGGACACACGATCGGAGGATGTGGCACAATTTTTCTCAAATACTAATTCGGAGGATGTGGCACAATTTTGTGGCAACAGAAATTGAATCTTCTAAACTAACTAATTAATGTTTAATTGACGTAATTATTAAATTATTACCCCCCCCCTATTAATCAAGTAAATAATTAAATTAATCAAGCTATCGTAAAATTTCAGGGAGGATGTGGCACAGTCTTGCAATCCTTGTTTTCGCGGAATTTGGCGAAGTATTTGATCTCTATTTTCGGAGAGATGTGGCACAATTTAAAGATTCATTTTTTCGGACACACGATCGGAGGATGTGGCAAGAAAAATTGAACCTTCTAAAATGGTAGTTTGGCCCCCGCGGAAACTTAAGGTTGAAATTGCCCTTCTTATTAATCAGGAAAATAATTAAATTAATCAAGCTATCGTACAATTTCAGGGATGTGGCACAGTATTGCAATCTTTGTTTTCGCGGGATGTGGCACAGTTTTCACGGCCTATTTTCCAGGGGGATGTGACGCAATTTTAAGGTTCAATTTTCAGAGGATGTGGCTCAAATTCGCGGGCATTCATTCGGAGGATGTGGCGCAGTTTTACGGCTAAAAAAATTGAATCTTTTATATCGATATTTCGAGACCGCGACAAACTATGAATTAATGCATTTTGTTTACGGTTTCCAAAACCATGCTTCGAAATCGCTAAAGTCATAATTCAGAATCCATTCATAAGACTACAGTTCAACGACAGTTACATCTTTGAAACGTTAAAAATGATGCAACCACATTTTTTTAGTTACAAACAGAGCATTTTAGATTATTGGTAGTCAGTTTTAAGCAAGAATAAGATTCGAATTGATAGATGACTTGAATAGTTTTTGAACAGAAATTTCCAACGAATTAAATCACCAAAATTTTTGATATTTTAACATTGGATGGCTTCACAAAGCTTTTAAAGATGCCGATTAAAATGGCTGTCAGAATAAATGTGTTGGGATTTATTTACAAAATTATATTATGAGAACATACAATAATCTGACAAGGTCATTGAGCAGATCATCTGATTTATCCCACCCGCGGATCACTAACCGTATCGGCGTGTGGAATTGCCAACAGTAATAACATCACACAGATAGCGGAGATTTCGCCGTATACTTTTACGAATAGAAAATCCTCCAGTGACCCGTTGATAAAAGCACACACTCAGTCAGCAGATGATTATAATGTAAACGCACAATGTTGTAGTAGTACATACATATCAAGAAGCACGAGCCGGTCAATAAGTACTTGAGGTTGTTAATGCGGAATGATCAGTTGAATGTTAACCGCTGGCGAGTTAGTATCTCTCCACTAAATCATAACTCGAGAGCTGTTAGAACTTGTAAAGTGCGCGAGTTAAGATGACTAAAGGTACCACTACAACGGGACTTGTATCTATAGTTATGGTCATGGCAGTCACCGGTGTTTACCTAACGAAACATCATCCGAATATCAACAAACAAAACTCTGATGTTTCGAGTAAAATTAAAGAGTTACCTGCTGAAGCACCGTTGATTATCAAGATTGATTCGGCAGAACCTCTCGATGACTCCGTTCTTTATAATAAAATTGTTCGGAGCATAAAATCATCAACAACCACAACGGATACAATTGACTCCGTCCTCAAGAAAGAAAACAATACTAATCCTAATCTGGTACAGATGGAACAGTCGGAACAAATTTCACATCAGTCGAATTCAAGAGATCAAGTCCTCTCCATGGAATTGCCAGCGATTCAAATCTCTAACGAACGCGGGGATGATATCCAAGAAGAACGTCGAGATAAAATCAAGGAGGTATTACTTAATAAACCTCTTTTAAATACCAATTTAAGATAACACAACCTTTTCTCTCTCCTCTTTTTTTTATTTATATCTAATTCTCATTTTTCTGTATATATTATCTTTATTATTCATTTCATGTTTTTCTTGTTTGTTGTATTACATTAATACATTCTTGTAAATATTGCATTTATCCTGTATTATTTTTGTTAATATAAACTTATCGCTTATTTCTTTTCATTCATTTCCTTTACGCCTGCTTTTGTCTTTTTAAGCTATTGTTTACTTGGAATTTTAACGTGATTATGACATCGAATTATTATGTGTAGGATGTTTAAATTGATAAGAAACCAGAAGCATTTGTATTGATTTAGATGTTTACTTATTATCTATGTATTTATTCACAAGTATCTCATATAAATGTGTATAACATTGTGTTAAAGAGAATGTCAACATTACGTTTTTTAATTCAGAGACGAATTGCACGCGATGTAAACATTTGCACTACCTAGATATTCTTTCAAGTTCACTGTCCTCGTAATTCATTGTGTACCACGATCTGGAACTAGCGGTTTATTAATATTATTTATGTCTCAGCTGCGAAACTGTGCCACATCCTCCGAATTAGTATTTGAGAAGTTGAGCTCGATCTCCCCTAAAATTGGTTTTAAAATTGTGCCACCCTCTCACCCCCATCTCCCTTAAAAAGGAATCTCGAAACTGTGCCACATCCTCCGAAAAAGAACCTCAAAACTGCGATAGCCCCCATCTCCCGAAATATTGACCTTAAAATTGTGCCACATCCTCCCAAGAGGAATCTTGAAACTGTGTCACATCCCCCGAACAAGGAACCTCTAAACTGCGATAGCCCCCATCTCCCGAAATATTGACCTTAAAATTGTGCCACATCCCCCCAAAAGGAATCTTGAAACTGTGTCACATTCCCCGAAAAAGGAGCCTCGAAACTGCGATAGCCCTCCTCCCTCCAAAAAAAAAAAAAGGATAAAACCTGTGCTACGGCTCCCTTGAAACTTCAACATAACTTGACCAAATCTATTATCAATATTAATTAAATTTTAATTCATAGTTTGCTGTAATCTCGAAATATCGGTATAAAAGATTCCATTTTTTTTAGCCGCTAAACTGTGCCACATCCTCCGAATGAATGCCCGCGAATTTGAGCCACATCCTTTGAAAATTGAACCTTAAAATTGCGCCACATCCCCCTGAAAATAGGACGTTAAAACTGTGCTACATCCCGTGAAAACAAGGATTGCAAGACTGTGCCACATCCTCCCTAAAATTTTACTGATTAATTTGATTATTAATTTAATTATTTATTTGATTAATAGGGGGAGAGGCAATAATTCAATGATTATATCAATTAAACATTAATTAATTAGTTTAGAAGATTTAATTTCTCTTACCACAAAACTGTGCCACATCCTACGATCGAACTGAACTTTAAAATTGCGCCACATCCCCCCGAAAATAGGACGTGAAAATTGTGCCACATCCCGTGAAAACAAGGATTGCAAAGCTGTGCCGCAGCTTCCCTGAAATTTTACGATAGCTTGATTAATTTAATTATTTATTTGATTAATAAGGAGGGCAATTTCAATTAATTCTTAAGTTTCCGCGGGGGCTCAAACTACCATTTTAGAAGGTTCAATTTTTTTGCCACAAAACTCTGCCGCATCCTCCGATCGTGTGTCCGAAAAAAATGAATCTTTAAATTGTCCCACATCCCTCCGAAAATAGAGATTAAAAACTTCGGCAAATTCCACGAAAACAAGGATTGCAAGACTGTGCCACATCCTCCCTGAAATTTTACGATAGCTTGATTAATTTAATTATTTACTTGATTAATACGGGGGTGGTAATAATTTAATAATTACATCAATTAAACATTAATTAATTAGTTTAGAAGATTCAATTTCTCTTGCCACAAAATTATGCCACATCCTCCGATCGTGTGTCCGTGAAATTGAGCACCATCCTCCGAAAAATAAATCTTTAAATTATGCCACATCCTCCTTGAAAATAAGACCCGAAAACTGTGCCAAATCCCGCGATAACAAGGATTGCAAGACTGTGCCACATCCTCCCATTGTACGATAGCTTGATTGATTTAATTATTTATTTGACTAATAGGGGGGCGGCAATAATTTAATAATTACATCAATTAAACCTTTAATAAATTAATTAGTTTAGAAGATTCAATTTCTGTAGTCACAAAATTGTGCCACATCCTCCGATCGTGTGTCCTTGAAATTGAGCACCATCCTCCGAAAACGAATCTTAAAATTGTGCCACATCCCTCCGAAAATAGGACGTCGAAACTGTGCCACATCCTCCGAAAACAAGGATTACAAAACTGTGCCACACCCTCCTTGAAATTTTATGATAGCTTGATTGAAATTTATTTAATTTTTTTTAATTAAATTTTATTCTTAATATGATGAAGGGGGCAATCATTTTATAATTATATCAATTAAACAAAATCAACCTTTAAACAAAGCGGCTAGATTGCTTTTATAAGACACAATCTACCTGTCTACCTCCTTTTCTCGCTTCATTTGTTTATTCTTGTCGTTTCATTTTTCTTAGAATCAAAGCACCCACACGCGATTGCCAGACCTTCTCGATTCTAAAGAAATCGTATTCGAAGCAATTACATCTAATGGAAGCATGTTTAAAGTTGTTACGACCTGCGTTATTGTTTTTTTTTTTCTTTTGCATAAAAAGGAAAGAACCAATTAAATCGGAACGAAGAAACACAAACACCAATCCGCTGTAATATGAGGAAACGTCAATTTATCCACGTGTATTTAATTACGATTATTTTGATTTTTTTTTCTTGTGAAGGCAGTATAAACAATATATTTCTTTTAATATATTGTGTATGGGTCTCTGACTTCTTTCCAAATATGTATAAGAAGTTTTAATCAAAAAATTGATATTGCAATAAGTTGGGCGGTCTAGTTTTAGAAACAGATTGGTAAAATGGGCGGCCTAATTTATATATAAAAACAACGACATAAGCTTCGCTGCTTTTTTTAGATTACCATCGTGCCTTAAACAGTTCTTTCAGAGAAAGACAAGCTTTTGTGCCAAATCTCTTAAGCTTAATGCTGAACCGTTTGAGCTGTAGAATGATAGCTAAAAATGTGTATGACTTTTATATGTATAGATCTGAATAACTGACGTAAGTAACCTGCCAACCCCTAACCCCCTCTCTTCTCTTTCTCTGAAAAAAAAAAGATAGTAAAAATGGACTACGTCCCCCTTGAAACTTCTCACCATAGCTTGATCAAATTTGTTATCAATATCAATTAAATATTAATTCATAGTTTGCTGTGATCTCGAAATATCGGTATAAAAAATTCCATTTTTGTTAGGCGCGAAACTGTGCCACATCCCCCGAATGAATGCTCACGAATTTGAGCCACATCCGCCGAAAAATGAACCTTAAAATTGTGTCACATCCCCGCGAAAATAGGACCTGAAAACTGTGCCACATCCCGCGAAAACAAGGATTGCAAAACTGTGCCACATCCTCCCTGAAATTAAACATTAAGACGCTTTTCGGAAAGTACAATCGGATTTCATAAATCACGTGACTAGTTTAACCCGTTTCGGGTAATATTATAGTTTACGAACGTTTTTTTTTATTAGAATGACAATCAATGACAACTATCGAATAGAGTAGTATGCATTGACAGATGTAACTGCAAGTTACTAATCAAAATGTATTAAATAAATAATTTAAATGTTTACCATCCATTTTCCCAAGTTAGCTGATCTTGCAGTATAATTGGTAACGACAGTTGCACCAACTAATTGAATTTTTTTCCATCTGAAGTCGTTTCAGATTATGACCGATTAATGACAGATGTTTATTACTTCATTGTTTACCCTACTTTCTAATAGTCAGTCAACCCACAAAAACCTGTAGAGGAAAAAGTTTATTTACGAAAACCTGTAAGGAAAAAGTTAAGTTTGCGAAAACGCCCTAATTCATAGTTTGCCGTGATCTCGAAATATCGATATAAAAAATTCCACTTTTGTTAGGCGCTAAACTGTGCCACATCCCCCGAATGAATACTCACGAATTTGAGTCACATCTTCCGAAAAATGAAGCTTAAAATTGTATCAAAAAAACCACGGCTTGAAAACTGTGCCAGATCCCGCGTAAACAAAGATTGCAATACTGTGCCACATCCTCCCTGAAATTTTACGCTAGCTTGATTAAATTAATTAATTAATTATTATTATTTTATTTGTGACGCGCTAAAAAAGGCGATAAGAGAGACAGGATTCCATTTCTCAGAGTCACAAAATTGTGCCACATCCTCCCATCGTGTATCCGTGAAATAGAGCACCATCCTGCGAAAAAAAAATCTTAAAATTGGGCTACATCCCCCGAAAAAGGAACCTCGAAACTATAACCCTACCCTCCTCTTTTTCTCTAGAAAAAAAAAGATTGTAAAAACGGGTTACGTCCTCCTCGAAACTTCTCAGCATAGCTTGATTAAATTTATTATCAATTAAATATTAATTCATAGTTCGCTGTTATCTTGAAATATCGGTATAAAAAATTCCATTCTTGCTCACGAATTTGAGTCACATCTTCCGAAAAATAAACCTTAATATGGTGTCACATCCCCGCGAAAATAGGACCGAAAACTGTGCCGCATCCTGCGAAAACAAGCATTGCAAGACTGTGCCACATCCTCCTTGAAATTTTACACTAACTTGATTAATTTAATTATTTACTTGATTAATAGGGGGGTGGTAATAATTTAATAATTACATCAATTAAACATTAATTAATTAGTTTAGAAGATTCAATTTCTTTTGCCACAAAATTGTGCCACATCCTCCGATCGTGTGTCCAGCACCATCCTCCGAAAACTTGTGCCACATCCTCCTAAATTTTAAATTTGATTAAATTAATTATTATATTTTATTTGTGACGCGCTAGAAAAGGTGATAAGAGAGACAGGATTCCATTTCTCACAGCCACAAAATTGTGCCACATCCTCCCATCGTGTATCCGTGAAATTGAGCGAAAAAAAAATCTTAAAATTATGCCACATCCCTTGAAAATAGGACCTCAAAAACTGTGCCACATCCTCCGAAAACAAGGATTGCGAAACTGTGCCACATCCTCCTTGAAATTTTATAATAATTTGATCAAATTTATTAATTTTTTTTTTCCATTTCAGATGATGAAACACGCTTGGGACAACTACGTGAGATACGCCTGGGGTAAGAACGAACTGAGGCCTATGAGTAAGAGAGGGCACAGCGCCAGCATATTCGGAAATATGCCGTTGGGGGCTACGATTTTGGACGGTTTGGACACCCTGTACATCATGGGAATGATGGACGAATTCCGACAGGGGAGAGATTGGGTCGTCAATGAGTTGGACGTGGACGCACTAGTAAGTAACATTCTTCCTAATAAATTGTGACTGTCATTCACATGTCACCTTTAACGTGTCCGAAACATCACATATATACACTGCCGGCAAGAAGTATTAAACATGAATATATTCTGTATTGATTTCATTTTAATAATCTAGTTTGTGGCTTTTGTTTCGGTGTTAGATTAATTCTGCGTAATAATCGGGAAGGATTTATAAGAATTAGATTAAATAAATAAATTGATTCGGTTATTAAAGTTCACAATGTTAGTGTAGTATCGATACCACCAGCGGTAGTAGCATTGTGGTTCACGTCGAGCGTTCGAGCGTAAAAAATCCGAATTCCTCACATCTTCTCGGATTTTTATCTACAAGTGAGATCGGATAGGACGCACCGTTACACCCGGCATCCGGAATAACTAAAGAATATAATGACATCAATGCTGCGTGTTGCTGCGAGAGAAAGACTTGCGGCGAGTTTTTGTGCCCGAGCTCCTAAGATCTGTTAAGGAGTATTTCTGTGGCTTGTTTAAGGAGACCCCACTGTTCGCTTCGCTGTTACTTCGATATTTATTCGAATAAGTTTACGTTAAAGAAGTTTAGTTTATATATTTATAAGCGTGCGTGCTCCTCTACCGTCTATTGTTTTTCTTTTCACCTGTTTATAATACATATATACACTAGCAGTCAAAATTATTTGCCCACATGAAAAAACTTGTGTACATACAAGAAATGCTAACTAAAACTTAAATTATGGGTTTCTATTCGATAAAATACCTCGTAAAACAAACCAAAAAATATTCTTTATTAAAAACAATAATGTTACAACAAACTACGGTTAATAACTTCCGCACATAATCGCGGCATCCTCTCTATTAATTTAGATAGTGTAGCAGGTTCTAAATTTTCCCAGCTTTCTTGCAATTGTTTCCATAGTGCAACCTTGGAAGTTGGTGGATTTTGTTTCACTCTCCGATCGAGTTCTTCCCACAAAAGCTCGATTGGGTTTAGATCCGGGCTTTGCGGGGGCCAGGTCATAATTTTAATATTGCTTTCGCGTTCTACAGATTGCAAATACCCTCGACAAAGTTTTGAGGTATGCTTCGGATCGTTGTCCTGTTGCAATACAAAATTATTCCCAATTATTCGAATACCAGATTGTATTGCATTTTCCTCTAAAATTTCACGGTAACGCTCTTTTCTCAAGGTACCTTGTATTTTTATCAAATCTCCCGTAGATGTGCCGCCAAAACATCCCCACACCATAATGGATCCTCCATCATGCTTCACTGTAGGTACTATACATGATTCCGCAGCTCGTTCCCCTTTCGATCTTCGTACAAATACTCTTCGTTTGGAACCGAAGAGCTCGAATTTGGACTCATCGGTCCATAAAACATTTTTCCATTCTTCTATTGTCCAAAACCGATGCTTCATAGCCCACTGCAGTCGCTTTCTTTTATTTTGTTTGCGCAGAAGAGGTTTGCGCATTGCAATTCGGCCAAAAAAACCACCCTGTCTTAGCCTCCTTTGCACGGTAGACACACTGACTCGTTTTGGTCGTCCATAATTTATTTCAGCTGTTATTTCTGGTGCGATCTTTCTTCTATTTAGCTTACTTGTGATTATAATTTGTCGATCGTTGGCTGGTGTGGTCACTTTCGGCCTCCCAGATCGTTTTTTACTCAATACTGTACCGGCTTCTCGATATTTCTTCACATTATAGTCGATGGTCCGACGACTTAACTTTAATCCCCGTGCAATTTCTGTTAGTTTTGCCTAGTCTGTGATAAGCGATTATCATGGAGCGAATATCTAGCGACAACTCTCTTGCTTTTGACATTATAATAGCTTTATATCTCACTTCTATAACAATTTTAATCACAATCTGCAATGTTCAATAACCGAACACGAATTAAATCTAAATTCATATTTCTCCTAAAAGTAAACATCAGAATACAAGCATAACTAATATTGTGGTATAGTTTTGATACCTGGAATGTATTACATTATAAAATTTTATTACTGTTGCGGTTTTTTACAACCCTATAGAGACCCGCAATTACAGTATTACCACTATTTAAAGAAAAAGTAAGTATGACGAGACTATTTCACAGAACTACTTAATGGAATATCTTACATTTATTTATTGGCAAATAACAGCATGTACAAAGTAGCGTAGACTAAATTGTTTCAAGAAATCTACACAAATACATATCTATGTGGGCAAATAATTTTGACTGGTAGTGTAGATAGGCTAGCTTGAAGCTCCCCCATTTAATATGATAATTAAATTTACGGTTGGCCGGTTTATTCGAGTAAAACAATTTTACGGATCACTCAATAGATGTCGTTTTGATCTAAAATAAATTGCTACCCGTATTGGTGTGATTTAGGTAAACCAACTTATACAGGGTGACATAGAAAAAAGTACATTGCATAGTGCCACACAATAGAGGACACTAAAATAAGAAAAAAGTTCCTATGAACATGGGTTCGCAAGACCTTCGGTTAAAAGATACGGGGAGTGATTGAATTTTTTTTAAATTCATTTGCAAAAACAATGATTAATTAAAACAAAAAATTAAGTTTTTAGAAGATGTTCAAATTGTTGCCTTTGTAATTCAATACATTTTTCCATTCTTCTTCTTAATGATTGACGGCATCTTTGAAATATTCCTGGGTTATTACGAAATCTATCTGCCGATTCCATAATTCTTATCCACAATTGTTCTTCATTATGTATTTCTACAGCATAAACTTCATTTTTCATAAATCCCCAAAATGAAAAATCGAGGAGATTAAGGTCGGGACTACGAGCTGGCCAAGGTACAGGCCCTCCTCGACCAATCCACATATTTCCAAATCTCCTGTCCAAATATTCCCTTGCCACTCGAGATCAGTGAGCTGGCGCCCCATCATGCATGTAATACATTCTTCCAGTAATGGCCAATGGGACATCCTCTAATAATGTGTTTAAATCATTCTCCAAGATGTGATCCTTTCACCCTAGCACGCTTCTGGTCAACATTCAGACATTTTGGGATTTATTTTGCAGACATTTTTCTCATTTCCAAATCGATGTGAATCGATGATAGTCACGTTTAGTGCCTCAGATATCCGGTTTAGCCCAATTCGATGGGCTGACAAAATCTAGTCATGAACTGCATCAAAATTTTCGGGGACGGACGCAGAATCTGGTCTTCCCAGTTGGTGTTCATCTTCAATAGATAATTGACACCTTTTTAAAGCTTGCAATCCAATTTTCTACGAAATGTTCTAGGCTAACTAATAGATATCAATACATCCTCGTACAAACAGTTAACAGTCACAGAAGAAGGTGTTTTGTTATAGTTTGAAGCAAATTGCTTTTGGAATTGATTTATCGATACTAACTACGTCACTAACGAGTGTACTTTCTCCCTAAATAATGAACCCAATGTTCAGAATATACAAGATATTGATCTAGAGAAAACCATAGAATCGACCAAAACTCAGTATATTCAAAAAATTTATATTTGGACTGGAAAAAAAAACGCTAAAGAGAAAGAAGTTATTGCTTCTTAGTTTTTTCTTTAATTTTATTTCCTATGTATGCAACTGGTTAACGTTTTCTATTGAAGTTGCTCTTAGGAAATATCTCAAGAAAAATAAAGAATGTAAGAGGAAGATGAATAATTGTTTTTTTATAAATCTTCAACACCCTGTATCTCAGTCAATATACATATCTATTCTCCTTCCTGCCACAATATTGTCAATAAAGTCCTTGGTCTTTGTCTCAATGATCAGATTTTCTATTAAAAACAATTAAAACAATCTTTTTTAGCTTTAGATAAATTTGATTTTATTTTTACTTGTATTCAATCTTGCGCTTTTATGACCTTACATATTTATCTTTTCCTTGAAATTCCACTTAATTTAACTTACCATGGTTATCAAAAATATATCTAAAGCTGAGTAGGTACTGACTTGAGCAAATTTACGTGCACGAACACCCAATATGCGCACGAACGCTATCTATCGCTTGTCGGTTTCTTCACCTTTATCAAAGGATTTGTGTGCGCACAGCGTTCGTGCGAGTAAATTTGCTCAAGTAAGTACGCAGCTTAACAAGAAGAAAAATCACTGATATACAGGGTGACATAGAAAAAAGTACATTGCATAGTGCCACACAATAGAGGACACTAAAATAAGAAAAGAAGTTCCTATGAACATGGGTCCGCAAGACCTTCGGTTAAAAGATACGAGGTGTTGAATTTTTTTTAATTTATTTGCAAAAACAATGATTAATTAAAACAAAAAATTAAATTTTTAGAAGATGTTCAAATTGTTGCCCTCGTACTTCAATACATTTTCCATTCTTCTTCTTAATGATTGACGGCATCTCTGAAATATTCCTGGGTTATTACGAAATCTATCTGCCGATTCCATAATTCTTATCCACAATTGTTCTTCATTATGTATTTCTACAGGATAAACTTCATTTTTCATAAATCCCCAAAATGAAAAATCGAGGGGATTAAGGTATCGGGACTACGAGCTGGCCCCCCTCGACCAATCCACATATTTCCAAATCTCCTGTCCAAATATTCCCTTGCCACTCGAGAAAAGTGAGCTGGCGCCCCACCATCATGCATGTAATACATTCTTCCAGTAATGGCCAATGGGACATCCCCTAATTATGTGTTTAAATCATTCTCCAAGAAATTTCGATACAGTGCACCTGTCAATCGAAATGGACCAATTAAATAATTGTCAATTATACCTGCCCACACATTAATTGAAAACCCATATTGGTGACTTCGAATTACAGTTTGATGAGGATTTTCATCACTCCAATGGTGCATGTTATGTAGGTTCAGTATACCATCACGACTAAAACCAGCTTCGTCAGTAAACAAAATTGATGAAATAATGTTTTGTCTTTGGTTTTGCAACCATTGGCAAAATTGTACACGAGGAACAAAGTCATGTTCCAATAGTGAATGAATTTTTTGGAACTGATATGGGCGAAGAAGTTGTTCTTTGAAAATTTGTCTAACTGATTCACGGTTAAGGTTTCGTACCGCTGAACTTGTTTTTCTGGTGCTTGTTCTTGGATTATTTTCTACCATTCGTGAAACAGTTTCTTCGTTTCGCACAGTGCGACGAGTTCTGGAAACCCCACTATTCAATTTTGGTTTTCTAAAACAGCCATCTTCTCTCAAACGCCTATGCACATCAATAAATGTTCGAACATTAGGAACTTGTCTTAAAGGATATCTTTCTCGATAAATACATTGAGCTTCGTAAGAATTTGATCTAGCTTCGCCGTAACACATAATCACGTCCCTGTATTCTTCAATAGTGTAGTGAACCATTTTTGAAAGCAAATTTGAATAATCAGTGAGAAAAACTTAATCACGAACACAAAATTCCTCAAACAACAATTACATCAGTTTGACAAGTGTCATTATGACACATTATTCAATTGTTATTTTTTGATTAATTAGCGTGCATTGTCGGCTTTCAGATGCATTTGTACTGGAACCATAGATATTCAAAAAAAAACCCAAAAAAAGAACACCCCGTATCTTTTAACCGAAGGTCTTGCGGACCCATGTTCATAGGAATTTTTTTTCTTATTTTAGTGTCCTCTATTGCGTGGCACTATGCAATGTACTTTTTTCTATATCACCCCGTATATGTTATCGAACAAAATTTCCAAGCCTACCCCGAAAACCGTACAATCTCAAGGGACAACAACAAGGGCGTGGATATAAAAATAGATTACTAGGACTCGTGTTACGTAAACAGAGCAGCCACCCCCTTTTTGGTTTACGCGAAATAATTCGCGTAAGATCCGGGAGATGAGACCACCCTGGCAGGCACGAGAATAAATTATTAAATATATTAAACAGGATGTATTCGATTACCATATTAATGAAGCTCGTCCTTTTTTCTTTCTTGGTAATTATAATTTTGTTTTATTTCGACAGACTGCTGATGTTTCCGTGTTCGAAATGAATATCAGATTCGTCGGGGGATTACTAACCTGTTTCGCTTTCACGGGCGATGTCGTCTTCAGGGATAAAGCCCTGCAGATAGCGAATAAGCTCCTGCCAGCCTTCCAGACGCCTACTGGTATCCCGAACGCCCTCGTTAACCTGAAAAGTGGGGTAAGTGTATTCTGTAGTTATATAGCGATGTTTTATATACAGGGTGTTTAAAAAAGATGCGGCAATACAACACGATGTTTTAATCGTACCAGTGGTGCGCGTATTGGCATGTCACAGGCTATTTTTCAAGAAAAAAATAGGACGCCGCTGATTTCTCTAAAAATAAAAATATGTTTTTATTCTTTGTTCAATTGTGAAGAAAAAAGCTCTTCAGCGGTTCAATTATTTCTCCAGACCACAATGCTCACTAAACAGTGACACGTTTTGAATGCATTGTTTTCTGATGAATCATTCATGAATTTTCCGAACCCCAAATGCGGCAGTTTTTCCGATGAACGAAGCTATCGAGGTGCCTTGACAGTAAAAATGATTTTGTCCGCAAAATCAGCATTCACTTCTGTTTGATCAAAGATCCAATCTGTTAGCAGAAATTGTTGAGTCAATTGGTCCTTGTTGGGGTAAAAATATGCAAATCTTTAGTGAGGAATACGCTGAGGAGTGGCTGTTGCACGAGGGTCACTATTTATATTTTGAGCCTTGGCAACACTGATTGTTGTCAGGTGTCATCTGACGTTTCCATAGGAAAGTTTGACATTATTAAACATAACCTAACTTAGAATTTTTGTCAAAAGAGCGTTATTTGTGTTATTTACAGTGATTTGTAAATTGAGTGTTCGCGAAAAAATTGAATTAAGGCAAAAAAAAAAATTTATGCGATGATTTAGTACGACTTTCGACGTGGATTATCAAGACAAGAGTGCATCGATCAATTTATTTCCACATTTGGCGATGAAGCCCCTTCCTTTGCCATTGTGAAACGCTGGTACAATGATTTTAATCGTGACCGCAGTTCGCTCACTAACGAAACTCAGGAAGGTCGTCCAATATCATTTGTTTTGCCAGAAAACATTGATGCTGTGCAAAAACTGATAATGTCAGATCGTCATGCGGCATACTGTGAGATTGAGGCAACTCTAGGCATTAGTTCCACCAGCATACATAATTGGATCGCCCATAATTTGACAAAATCTCAAAAAGATGCTCCATCAAGACAATGCGAGTGCTCGAGATGTGTGAGCACTCGCATTGTCTAACAACCGACTATTTGAACATTCAAGAAATCAAATTGATGGGTCGTCTGCCGTACAGTCCTGATTTGGCACCCAATGACTTCTTCTTGTTCCAGAACCTCAAGAATAAATTACATGGACAACGATGTTTGTAGGGAGAAGTTGGAGGTGTCTGAAGAAGATGCTTTGACAAATGGTTCGAACGCATGCAAAAGTGTATTAATCATAAAGGAGAATACTTCGAGAAACAATAAAGCAATTTTCAACTACAAGTTAGTAATATTGACCTAATGTCCAATTCTTGTGCACGATGGCCACACTCTAACGAATTGCCGTGATGTTTTGTTTTGAACGACCTGTACCAGCTCGTGTTGTGTGTTTTATTAACTTCACTAACTGAACCAGTACTTTCGAATTTTTCGATTATTCTCTTCAAAATAGATGAATGAGGGGCATTATGTCGACGAAATATTGGATGGTGGCAATCAAACTTTCACCATTTTGGTAATGATATTTAACAATCAAGACGTGCTGTTCTATCGTATAATGCTCCATGTTTACTAACTCCCATCTGTCAACTTTGGATCTATCACGATATAATCACGTGTCATTATGACTCAATTCAAATCTTGGACTCTTGCTACGATTACGTGGCCTGAAGCAAGAGGTTCTGACATTTTCTACGTTTGAACTTATTTCATTAAAGATATTCATTTGTTTTTTTCCCCCCTTCATTTTTTCCGACTATTGCTAACTTAAAAAAAAATTATTCGGTGGTCAAACATGGCTATAGCCTAAACCAAGAGTGGTCAATCGAAATCGTTGATGGTCAATAGTGATCAATAAACGGTTATTTTTGTGGATTTGTGACCGCTTTGTGGTGCCAACTTCATGGACCTCCATACTTTGATCATTAAATCTGAAATGGTGGTGGAGGATTTGATATGGAATGAGTTCTTCCTAGAGATAATTCGTGAAATGTAGTTGATTTGAATTCCGCTAGGTAAGAGGACTAATCGGGGACAGAATGATGGATTTAGTTGACTAAATTAAATCGTTTCACTTTTTTTTTGCAATCAAATGTACAACAGGATCTCTCGGTGCAGAAGTAGAACACTAAACACTTCAACCCACAAAACACCAAAAAACTTTTTACTAATTTTCGTCTCGTTTTTTCTGCCTTTAAATGACATAACAACCTCTTAACCAATAGAATATAGAGTTGTTGACGGTTTTCTATCTGTTATTGAATAAGAGATTAATCGCAAACGAGGTTGTTTTTGGAATCTCAAGAGCAACACCCGATGATGATATCCCAGGAGCGAAACGTTGAAATAAAAAGCTAATATTAGTGTTAAATTGAGGATAAAAAATGACTTAAGAAAGTGCTTTTCGTTCCTAAATATCTTGCTAAGGAATGACAGAAAGAAATAATACGAGTATGTAAAAACAATTGACATCATGTTAACCTATTAATGCCCAGAATTAATAATAAAATGTTTATTTTCAAAAATGTCATTAGTAAAAATATTACGTTCAACAAGAGCCTTTTTTTCTTCCAGGATTTTCACTGTTCTTTTACCAAATTTCCCGAAAAGCGCTCTTGCAATTTCTCTTCTAAACTGCAAGTTGTCTTTGGTAGATCCAAATTGTCTAGCAAGTAAGTAGGCGTTGGTAGCACAAACGTCAATTATCCAATAAACAATCGGCGTGTACCATTTTTTTCTCGAAAAGCAATCTTCCCATGAATTTTTTGTTGGATTGATTTATCTCTATTTTTTTGCAGAGTACCTCTGACATTTTTGTACTGGGTTCATTCTATACTCGTTTGACATTGTTACCTTTCCAACGTACACAAATAATTTTACTCTTATTGTCTTTTGCGCAGTCCATCTCCCCTCGATTCCGTTTTTGCATTTCTTTTGATTCTGTCAGAAGACACTTATGTGTTCGGTTTTCGCGGACTGTTCCTGTACCTCGAAATCCTTTTTCTCCAAAACTTCGAATTAGTTTTGCTGATGTGAAAAGTTATCAAAAAACAGAGAAACTTCGCCGAAATAATGTCCGACAGTATTGGCAAATTTGAGAACGACTGATTCGACAAGCCCAAATCTTTCATCTATTGAAATATTAGATTCCAATTGGTGCGTATTTGAGAAACTGTTTATTCAAGCTATTTATTAGAGGACGATTTTTTCCTAATTTATCATTTTCGGGTAAATTGTAATTGTCGCAAAAATGAAGATGAGTAGACATTTCTTCAAAGCGGTTTCTTCTCATCGCTTTTGCCACTAATGAATTGTGGACATCTTCAGACTCTTCTCGATTGATGCGGCCTCTTCTTGAGACAAATCAAAATTTCTGAAGTCAGCATTAGAAAAAAATATTCTAAAGAATGGCTTTCGGAACTGAGACTAATTGGAGGTAAAAACTTAGCCGTCAAGTCTCCTCATTTTTCACATAATCAACTAGTCAACTAATCAAGAACACTAAACACTTCAACCCAAAAAACTTCAACCAAAAGCTATCAGTATCAAGTTTTATTATCGCCTTGATAATGATAGCTTTGCTGTCAAAACGTTTCGGTTTTTTTTTTGTCTTTTGTGGGTTGAAGTGTTTAGAGATTACCTTTATACTCTTTTGCAGCTATATTTACAGTAAAAGAATATCAGAATTAAAGGAGAATACCTGGCAAAGTGTGGTTAATAATTTCACTAGAAAGGAGAAAGAATGGAGATCTTCATTTCATTGTTTCGTTTTTTTTTTGCCTTAAAATGACACAGCAACCTCCTAACTAGACTATAGAGTTGTTGAGGGTTTCCTATCTGTTATTGAACAAGAGATTAGTCGCAAACGAGGTTGTTTTTGGAATCTCAAGAGCAATACCTGATGATGATATCCCAGGAGCGAAACGTTGAAATAAAAAGTTAATATTAGTGTTAAATTTAGTATAAAAAATGACTTAAGAAAGTGCTTTTCGTTAATCAGCATTAAATTACGATTAATTTTTCGATAAGGAAGATGTTAGATATACAGGGTGTAACATAAAGGTGTGGAATAAATGAACTGGTGGATTGTTCATTAAAAATTAATATTTTTTTCGTCAGAACTTTTTGTTCTACAGGTTTTCCTTTCCAAGTTATATGGTGTTAAAAATTTGAAAAAAAAATTTTTCTTTTTATTAATAACATTCGAACAACCGAAAGAAATTTAATTTTTAATTTGTCTAAATTTTAAAATCTAGTTTCCAATACTAATATCGTTTTTTTTTGTCATATTTTCTCAGAGCGGCAAGAATTACGGTTGGGCGAGCGGCGGTTCAAGCATCCTATCAGAATTCGGCACCCTCCATCTCGAATTCGCCTACTTAAGCGACGTAACCGGCAACACGATATTCCGGAACAAAGTCGACCACATCCGCCAATTCCTCCAAGGCATGGACAAACCGAAAGGACTCTATCCGAACTATCTAAATCCGAAAACGGGAAATTGGGGCCAACATCACATGTCGATGGGCGCCCTCGGCGACAGCTTCTTCGAATACCTCCTGAAAGCTTGGATCCAATCGAATAAGGAGGACAACGAAGCTAGACAGATGTACGATGACGCGATGCAGGCCGTCATCCAACATATGCTTTTCACGTCGAAAGGTGGACTCACGTATTTCGCCGAATTGAAATTCGACAGGCCCGAACACAAGATGGACCATCTAGGTTGTTTTTCCGGGGGATTATTAGCCTTGGGGGCGCACACGTTGAAAAATGAAGTTAGTGATAAATACATGGATATCGCTAAGAAGATTACTGAGACTTGTCACGAGTCTTATCATAGATCGAATACTAAATTAGGACCGGAATCGTTTAGATTCGGGGAAGGAATCGAGGCTAGAGCTCTTAAGAGTACCGAGAAATATTATATATTAAGGCCGGAAGTTATTGAGTCGTATTTCTACATGTATAGGCTCACTAAAGATAATAAATATAGGGAGTGGGGTTGGGAAGCTGTCGAGGTTTGTTTTAATCGTTTTAAAATTAAATTTTTCTAATTTATTTTAATTTCAGGCGTTAGAGAAGCATTGCAGAGTGGCTGGAGGTTATACAGGGATTAAGAACGTTTATACTGAGGAACCTGTGCAGGATGATGTCCAACAAAGCTTCTTCTTAGCGGAAACACTTAAATATCTCTACCTATTATACTCAGATGATAGTTTGCTGGACTTGAACGATTGGGTTTTCAATACTGAAGCTCACGCTTTACCGATTAAAGGTGTCAACCCCTATTATAGGGAAGCATGAGTGTAACTGTTTCAAGATTTAGTGTACATTTCTTTACTATTATCTCTAGTGTAGTTAGTGTAATCTGGGATAGACAAGTCGAAAAAAAAAAAAACGAACGCGATCTAGGAACTCCAGCCAGACTGAATTATTGAGAGGACTCTTTTTTCCATGTAATTTTTTTTTAATTTTAACTAGGGAAGAGTATTTATTTATAGAAAAAAAAATTAATATATTATATAGGCTATATAAATATTTTAAAATTAAGTTTAAATGAGGATTATAAGATTAAAAAACAAAAGAAAACGAGAGATAGTTGAATTAATGAATTTAAATAACTAACTTTTATATGAATAATTGTACGTTGTACATTATTTGAGATACGAGGAAGTATATAATGATGAAGGGTGCTCTGTATGTTTCTGAGTCGAATGAATGTGAATTAAATGCGACACTTTGTACATAATTTTCCCCCTATTAATCGATAGGATCTACGTAGTTGGAAGAGGACACACAGAATTTAATGGACATTGAATTTTGTTACTGCTTAATATATATATTCTGTAGTTTTCCATTTATATAATTAATTAATGTTTTGGACATGACCGATAAGTGTTCAAAATAAATCTGGAGATTTTTTCCCCATTTTTTTTTTGAGACACCCTATATGTATATTGTGCTGCTTTAATATCTATTTTTATCGAGCTAATTTAATTCAACATTACTTGTTATAATGAAGCGACAGTCGATAACACTTTAAACCGTAATAATTTGTGATCATGAGTCGAATGAGGTTTAACGCAACCTATAGCGAAAGCTGTCATTAATCGGATACTCTCGATACCAGTAGTTTTGTCTTGTTCGACTCTCTAAATTCTTCTAATGTCTCATCGTATGATGATGATCGAATCGGGGGGGTTGGTCGTTGACATCATCCTCTGAATCGTCTACTTTCGTAGTGTCAATTTCATTTTTTAATCGGATTTCTAAGATGGGATCCTCAGTACGAATTGCCTCATCGATTCTTCAAAAATTTGTATCACTTAATAAAAGGGATCAGTGCAAAAAGTTACTAAGTGCCACTTAAGACGTAGTTTTGAGATAATTAGCGTTGAATGTTTCTTTGAACTCCCACATGGCTGTTTGTTGACAAATCCTCCATGTAATTTGCTTGTATTGAAGCTTTGTATTGAAAAAAATTTACTGAACCTTTGTCATTTTTTTTTGTTTATTTTATGGACTTAACAACTTCTTATTTTTAAAATAATTTTATTAAGTCTTCTTCCATAACATTTCTGAGCGCCTGGGTCAATAAATTTTAATAGTTTTGTAATGCATTGTAATTTTTTTGATTTTATTTTCAAATAATGTTCACCATAGGCTAACCTCGGGTAATTATTTATTTTTCTATTCATACCAACTTTGTATAAAGACATTTCCGAGCACTCCCCTGTCATTGTTTCCCTGGCCGCAGATCGCTTTCCTGTTTCAAAAATAATGTATCTGATCTTAGATAGTCCTTGAAATTTTGTACTTTAATAATGCGATCTCCAGCCATTTCCCCACCATTAGATCGAAGAGTGTATTGCACAAACACTACGTCAAAAACATTTTTTCTTGCTGGACGACTTGATAAGTTCGATATAAGTTTGTGTGTATTGAAGTTGTGAATTGTAATATTCATCCTGGACATTTGTGACAGGCAACAGCAATTTTTTTTCATAATTATTCAAACAAATCGTCATTGATGATGGATCTTTATTTTTTTTTCCTTTTCGGCATCAAATATTGCTTTCTTGAAAACTTCTGCTCTTCTGAGGTGGAATTCCTTTTCTGTTTTCAACTCAATCTTCAACTGCATCTTTTTCAAACTCCATTTCAGCCTGTACGAACATTGCTAATATGTTTCCTTGGATATCCAAAAAAAATATTAATTTTTCACAGTTATTTTATAAGAGAATACTGACCATTTCCTAGGATTCTCTTTGTTACGAGGATGAGATCTGCTGTTCCTGAAGGCGCTGAGTTTATCTGAGTTTTTTGCACTGACTTCTTCAAATCAATGAATTTGTTTATTTAGATTTTAAAGTGTTGACGATGGTAGTTTATCCTCGACATCGAAAAATCTTTAAGATTAGAGATGCTGCGTTATCCAAGAATAAAAGATCTGATTACTGCGATCATTCAAACATAATATCTTACATCATTGGTGCATTTTTTATTGGATTTCCAATGATTAATGACAAATTCTTTTTCTCCTACCATGTTTGCACGAAAACAAAATAGGGAATCTCTTCTATAACAGCTTACGATCCATACATTTGTCAGATTTCAACGTGAAAATTTTATCTGGCAAAGTACGGAAGAACTTTACCTAATTTTTATCCCATTATAAATATCTCCTGGTGGATACCTAAGCAATAGTGTAACCATCCGTTTAATGGAGAGTATCCGATTT
Source organism: Holotrichia oblita (assembly GCA_023690525.1). NCBI lineage: Eukaryota > Metazoa > Arthropoda > Insecta > Coleoptera > Scarabaeidae > Holotrichia > Holotrichia oblita. The sequence continues at coordinate 113,041,215 of CM043020.1, forward strand.
GCTATTTCTCTTGCATCGGTGTTTACTATCGATCTAGAAATAAGAATATTTTGGTTTCTAGTTTTTGCGAACTAATGAAAATACAATTTGTCTAGATGAAAAATTTCTGGATTATGAACCTTCACAAACATATTTACAAAAGACATGCTTTCTTTCTCCACCCTGTTAATTATGATCATTTCAATTTTATTCGAGTTTGTTTTTTTGCTCAGGGAAGCATTATATAATCAAAACCAATCAATGAGATATTTTGTTAAACTGTCATGTTTTTTTGCTTTTCGATCGACCACTAATTTTTGTCTCGTCATAATTCAGGACAATTTCTTTTAGTGCTTCATCGTATGATGTTATCGAATCAGGAGGATTGGTCGTTGACATCATCCTCTGATTTGTCTATTTCCGTAATACCATTTTCTAGTTTCGTCGTGATCCTCAGCGTAATAACTTCATCGACTTCGAGAAGATGAAATTATCATTTAATAGGAATGCTACTTTACGAAAGCAATTTTGTTTCAATTTTATCCAATAACGTGTACAGCCTCGAGTAGATTAATACCAAAAAAATTATATTAACATTCGTTAAGTTCAAATCTCTACGATAAGATACTGCGATATTAAATGCGACACTTTGTACATAATTTTCCCCTATTAATCGATAGGATCTACGTAGTTGGAAGAGGACACACAGAATTTAATGGACATTGAATTTTGTTACTGCTTAATATATATATTATGTAGTTTTCCGTTTATATAATTAATTAATGTTTTGGACATGACCGATAAGTGTTCAAAATAAATCTGGAGATTTTTTTCCCATTTTGTTTTGAGACACCCTATATGTATATTGTGCTGCTTTAATATCAATTTTTATTGAGCTAATTTAAATTATTTTAATTTATCTGAGAGTAATTCTTGTTATGATGAAGCAACAGTCGATAACACTTTAAACCGTAATAATTTGTGATCATGAGTCGAATGAGGTTTAACGCAACCTATAGCGAAAGCTGTCATTAATCGGATACTCTTGATACTAGTAGTTTTGTCTTGTTCGACTCTCTAATTTCTTCTAATGTCTCATCGTATGATGATGATCGAATCGGGGGGGTTGGTCGTTAACATCATCCTCTGAATCGTCTACTTCCGTAGTGTCAATTTCATTTTTTAATCGGATTTCTAAGATGGGATCCTCAGTACGAATTGCCTCATCGATTCTTCAAAAATTTGTATCACTTAATAAAAGGGATCAATGCAAAAAGTTACTAAGTGCCACTTAAGACGTAGTTTTGAGATAATTAGCGTTGAATGTTTCTTTGAACTCCCACATGGCTGTTTGTTGACAAATCCTCCATGTAATTTGCTTGTATTGAAGCTTTGTATTGAAAAAAATGTACTGAACTTTTGTCATATTTTTTTTTTGTTTATTTTTTGAACTTAACAACTTCTTATTTTTAAAATAATTTTATTAAGTCTTCTTCTATAACATTTCTGAGCGCCTGGGTCAATAAATTTTAATAGTTTTGTAATGCATTGTAATTTTTTTGATTTTATTTTTAAATAATGTTCACCATAGGCTAACCTCGGGGAATTATTTATTTTTCTATTCATACCAACTTTGTATAAAGACATTTCCGAGCACTCCCCTGTCATTGTTTCCCTGGCAGCAGATCGCTTTCCTGTTTCAAAAATAATGTATCTGATCTTAGATAGTCTTTGAAATTTTGTACTTTAATAATGCGATCTCCAGCCATTTCCCCACCATTAGATCGAAGAGTGTATTGCACAAACACTACGTCAAAAACAATTTTTCTTGCTGGACGACTTGATAAGTTCGATATAAGTTTGTGTGTATTGAAGTTGTGAATTCCAAATACGTGCAGCCAAAGTTAGCTATTTAATATTCATCCTGAACATTTGTGACGGGCAACAGCAATTTTTTTTCATAATTATTGAAACTAATCGTCATTGATGATGGATCTTTATTTTTTTTTCCTCTTCGGCATCAAATATTGCTTTCTTGAAAACTTCTGCTCTTCTGAGGTGGAATTCCTTTTCTGTTTTCAACTCAATCTTCAACTGCATCTTTTTCGAACTGCATTTCAGCCTGTACGAACATTCCTAATATGTTTCCTTGGATATCCAAAAAAAATATTAATTTCCTCATTGTTTTATCATGAAGCTTTGTGACAGACAGATTTTACTTTCATTTCAATTCGTGATCGAAATATGCCATGAATAATCTAAAAAAGCTTTTTGACACAAAATTACGATTTTTTGATTTTCCACAGTTATTTTATAAGAGAATACTGACCATTTCCTAGGATTCTCTTTGTTACGAGGATGAGATCTGCTGTTCCTGAAGGCTGAATTTATCTGAGTTTTTTGCACTGACTTCTTCAAATCAATGAACTTGTTTATTTAGATTTTAAAGTGTTGACGATGGTAGTTTATCCTCGACATCGAAAAATCTTTAAGATTAGAGATGCTGCGTTATCCAAGAATAAAAGATCTGATTACTGCGATCATTCAAACATAATATCTTACATCATTGGTGCATTTTTTATTGGATTTCCAATAGATAGCCGCTTTACCAATGATTAACGACAAATTCTTTTTCTCCTATCATGTTTGCACGAAAACAAAATAGGGGATCTCTTCTATAACAGCTTACGATCCATACATTTGTCAGATTTCAACGTGAAAATTTTATCTGGCAAAGTACGGAAGAACTTTACCTAATTTTTATCCCATTATAAATATCTCCTGGTGGATACCTAAGCAATAGTGTAACCATCCGTTTAATGGAGGGTATCCGATTTGCTATTTCTCTTGCCTCGGTGTTTACTATCGATCTAGAAATAAGAATATTCTGGTTTCTAGTTTTTGCGAACTAATGAAATTACAATTTGTCTAGATGAAAAATTTCTGGATATTGAACCTTCACAAACATATTTACAAAAGACATGCTTTCTTTCACCACCCTGTTAATTAGGATCATTTCAATTTTATTCGAGTTTGTTTTTTTGCTCAGGGAAGCATTATATAATCAAAACCAATCAATGAGATATCTTGTTAAACTGTCATGTTTTTTTGCTTTTCGATTGTCCACTAATTTTTGTCTCGTCATAATTCAGGACAATTTTTTTTAGTGCCTCATCGTATGATGTTATCGTATCAGGGGAGTTGGTCGTTGACATCATCCTCTGATCTGTCTATTTCCGTAATACCATTTTCTAGTTTCGTCGTGATCCTCAGCGTAATAACTTCATCGACTTCGAAAAGATTAAATTATCATTTAATAGGGATGCTACTTTACGAAAGCAATTTTGTTTCAATTTTATCCAATAAAGTGTACAGTCTCGAGCAGATTAATACCAAAAAAATTATATTAACATTCGTTAAGATCAAATGTCTACGATAAGATACTCATTTGGACATGATATTTCACATCATCCATCCCAATTTGTTCAAATGCTCGAGAAGTTGTTTTGCCAATAACTAACGATATCTGAACACAAAATAGTGAGTTTTTCCTTCGATAATTCAAAACCGATACATTCCGAAGCTTTGCCAACTATATACATATTTGAACGTAATCTTATATCGTCAAACCCATTTTTGTAATCATTCCATCTGACGAAGAAATTGCAAGGTATCCCATTTGTTAAGCTACTTCGCTTTCCTTCGCAGGCCTTTACTATCGACCTAGAAATGGGAATGTTTTGCTTTCTAGTCTTTCCGAGACAATCAAAGTACATTTTGTCATGTCTTTATGTAATTTGCTTTCAGAACTTGTTTGACTCACTTTTTCTTTTTTTTTTTTTTTGTTTAAGATAATTTGTGTTGATGCTTTTTATTTTATATCAACAACAACTGAGGAAATACTACCATCGATTAAATTGCTGCAAGATAATAATATTACCTGTCGCTTTGGCTGCATTTTTACTACGGATTGCTTCAGTAACGAAGGAAATACATCTTTAAGTAGAGGAGATTTTTAATTAGTCTTCTTCAAAACAGATATCGGTGGCATTTTAATCAGAACAATTTCTTCATTTAACGAAATACGACTTTTGATAGGTTGAATATCTTTCTTAGCTTTAAGCACAGATTTTTCCACCACATCTCCTTCATGACTCCTCAGCATTCTTAGATTATTGGCTATTTAGTGGCAGGTAACAATATTTTTGAAACTACTAAATCGAATACAACAATCATTAACACATTGCTTGTATCTTGAAATTGTAAACTGTAGCCTTGTGTAATTTATATTGTAGGCTTGTAATTTTTTAGATAAACTCCTTATATACAGGGTGCTCAAAAATATTAACAAATTATACGTAATTCCAAACCGAGAAAAAAATCTTCAGATTTTTCAAAAATATAGCATCTATAACACTTGATCCAATAACTACGTGTGTGTAGGTACAACCTCTATATATACAGGGACCACCGAATCATATTCGATTGATTTCCGGAAGTGTTTCCTTTTTTTTACTATTGATATTTTAATATTTTGTGATAATTGTTTTTAAAGCAAATAATTTTGTTTTGTATGTGATTATTATAAACAAAAAAAGAAAACGACTTTTCGTCTCTTTAATTTTTTTTTTAAACAAAATTTTAAAGATGTATTTTGTATATAATATCTCATTGGTAGAACAGAATTGTGTGAGATCGAATGAATGGGATGTATTTTGTAGATATTATATTATATATTTTTAAGTTACCTAGTAATAAATAATAATAATAAAAATAATAAATGTTGAAATTAAAAAAAAAAAAATTAAAGATGATTTTTTAATTTTTAAAGGGATCAATTTAATTTTTGCAGCGATATCAACAAGATCATTGTACGTCACAAATTTCAGTTGAAACAAAACTAGAAGCCGTCCATTCATTATTGTTACACCCGATATTTATCCAGTTGTGTTTCAATCTTTCTTTCGTAACTCTAAAGTCAATATTAAATATAAATAAACACAAACATTATAATACGTGTAATAAATTTCTCCATATCCAAATTAAGCAGTAACAATTTCTGTTTAAATAATAATTTATTGTAGAAATGATAAAATTGTACATTTTTTTATATATAAATATATTAATATAGGTAGTTCATTTTAAAATAAACAAAAATTAATTAAATAAACAAAACTGTTCTGAACAGTTCCTGTAACGTGATCAAATGTATAATAGTGTGGGTAATATAATAAAAAAAAATTATTAATATATAAAATAGTATCATCTTATATAGCGTCATCTTCATATTGTATATAACGAGACGATTTAAACTAAATATTTCATGTAATTTTATGAAGATTGTTAATTGATTATATTGTTTAATTTTTATTTAATGTATATGAATTCTTACAATCGCAACTTTCCTAATAATCATAGTAGTATTAATGATAAATGTGTAATGACATACAATCAAACTTTAAAAATAGACGAATTGCAGATTTTACTTAATAAGGGAAACATAATTTTTCTTTTCTTTTATTTTATTATGTAATGTTTACTGTTTACTACCATCAATTAGAATGAAATAAAAAACAAAGAACGAAGAGGGTAATAACAAGGACGAGATTGGATATCAGAATTTGTATTTACAATATCAAATGCAAAATATTGTGTTTGTACCTGGTCGATAATGTTAAAATAAATTGATAAAAATCCACAAGTGTTGTATTTTATTAATATGAAAATATAATCCGAAGAGAATTCAGCTATCGCATCGAAACTAACATTAATATCAAAGAGAGCATTTCGATGCTTATCAATAGCTAACGAATGATATAATTGAACGGTGAGGGGTCCTAATAAGCAGCTCAATAATGCAATATTATGCTCTGCGACTGAAAGAATCTTGGAACCGACACGATGGATATCTCTGACGGTAGAAGGATTTGTCGACTTCGAACCATGTCGTTTAATATCTAGACGACTTCTATTCATTCCTCGATCAGAGCTTACGAAAGGTGTAGTTTAAATAGGCCTCATTTTCAGATTTAATTGATTACGTTCGATCACTCCATGTCTAGATATCTTCCAACCTGCACAGAGAGATACGATTGGCAATTTCTTAATACAAAAAATAATTATGCTATCTGAAAACTTTTCCTCGCCAATACCCAAACTAATGGCTTTTGAGTCACACTCAAAGCAATTCTCGTAGAACTAACTTTAACGCACATTAAAGCCTGTTGATTTGAAGCGATGCAATTAACTTGAATCAAGTATATCGGAACAGAACATGTTTATTACTTAAACGCACACACTGATAGCGATTAGACAAATATGAACCAAGCATATCGATAGCAGACTCGGAACAGCCTACAAAATGTAAAATCGCATTTGACGAGGAACAGTATCAAACGCTTTGCTGTAATTTAATAATATAACAGCCGTAAGATTACCTTGGACCATTTTGCAGTAGTACCTAATGAGATGAAAGATGAAATCGAGTTTTAAGATTAAAACCTCTTTGGTTCGGTAATGACTTCGATCATAAACTAGCCGTTTTAGGTAAATTTGCTATTGCGGAAAGCATTACAACCAATATAAATGCCGAATTCGACTGACGAGAAGCGATTAAATATTGAGAATGAGTTTCGCATCACAATTAATGTTCATCGTATCCCCTAGAAAAAGCAGAAAATATTTTAATTATAAAAAGTATTTTTCACTTGTTTTATTGGCCATAGCAGATCTAAATGATATTTTTACAAAAAGCGCAGCTAAACATGTTAGATCGTTGTCCCCTTCGTCTATTGCAAAAAAATCGTGGCAGCTTCCGCAGATCATTGCATTACAAACATGGCATCAATGTGATTGTTCACTGTATCAAAAAGAAACGTAAGTTATCGTAGCGCGATAACAGCTAATCTGCAACGTTTCGTATGAACGTTTTACTAAATGTATCCAAACTGGCATTTAATGGAATAAAATCTGAAATGCTCTCAAAACTTGATACACAGCAATTCCATTACAGTTTCCATCATTTATAATGGAATAAATAACAGCGAGTGAACATATCGTACAATATTTACTGCGACTATACTAACGAGGCTTTCTATCGACCTGTTAAAATTAGATGTTGGATACAACGAATCAGCATCGAATTCTCAATCTTTACTTTCATCTTATTGACTCAAGTAAGTGTACATAAATCATATTAATAATTTCTATAAAGTGGCCAAACTTACATATGTCGGTCACCGAGTTAGTAATTTATATGCAGTTTAACCCTAAGTATACGTTTCACTGAAATCAAAACGACCCTTTTTTTCTTAGGGGATCAGTCTAAAATACGTAAAAAATGATCTGGAAAGTGCTATTTTTAGGTTATGTTTTAGGAGTAATTTGACATCTAGTCATAGATGCATTCAGTGAGTTACAAGCGCTCCGCTAGAAGCGAAAATTGCTAACGCTAGATTGAACGCCGTTTTCGAAATAACTATTTAGATAGGCCTCTGATTTAATTCGCATTTGTACATTTAATTAATGTCGCTAAGTGTTTATAAATTCATGGGAATCAATAAAATAAATTAATTCGTATAGGTTTCGTTTGTTTATTTAAAATATTACGGACATAATTCTTAGCGAAAATTTGCGCTAGCGACGCCGTAACTTACTGAATGTAATCGAACTGTCAAATTCAGTCTATTTGCATGTTATGCCCTAGAATTGCAATACATTTATTTCACTGTAAATAGAAATTAAATTAAATGCAAATAAATAAATTTATTAATTAATAAAAGTAAAATAAATAGAAATACAGAAAATGCAAATATACGACATCTAGTGTGCGATATTAGAACTCAATGGTTGTTTATATTTTAGATAATATGCGTAAGATGGCGCTAGTATACAATAAAATTTTCAAAATCTGACTACTTATTCATATGTATACGTTCTTATTAATAATTGCATCATTCTCTTATCAATTTGTAACGAAATATCTAAAATGAAAACAATAACATAATATTACACAATCGAAAATAAATAAATGCATACATATCAGCTTGTACTCGTTTTTTTCTCGATTTTTTTTTTTATATCTAATATGGAATATTGAACTTTCGTTTTATTTCTGTATATTTACATGACACATAACAACAACTCTATAAAATATATTATATTCACGTCAAAATCGCGTGCTAACAACGGCTTTATGATATATTACATCGAAACGACAAAAAAATAGGAGGTCAATGAATATCGTACACGATATCATGTATTACAGCAACTTTATGCCGTTTTTAACATATTTATCTGTTTTACGTACGCACATTCATGTTTTAATAATAGAAATTTTAGAATTGAGTAATAAGTTTATCTAAACATAGTTCACGGGATATCCACATGCCTTTTTAAATTAAATTAAATTAGGGAACGTCATCTGATTATTTAATTTATAATTAGAGCCAAGTTAGATTTACGAAATCAAATATTATGCTGTTCCAAATTTTTCACATCTAATTATAGATCAAAATAAATATTCAAATTCTAAATAATGTTTATTTTATTCAAGACGAAATATAGTTTTAAGATACGGCATTTAAAATAATACAAAGGATTGTATTATTACACAATACGCAATCAAAGAGGAAATTTACTTTAATGTTATCAAATATGTGTACAACGTTTTAATACAGAAAAATTCAAGGTAAGTATACACTAGTAAACAAGGAAAAATGTACATTTAAAATAATATTTAAAAAAAACATAAAAAACAACTCAAGTTGACAGAAAAATCACATAAAAACAATAGGCAAAAAAAAACAATTTTTCAAAATTAATAATTACGTAAAAATTCATGGATTAAAACGTTCAAAATTCAATAAACACTATCGTATAAGGACGTAAGTACTTTCGGTATCTCTAAATTAATGAAAGTAGAACTTGTAAACGTATACATAGGTCTGCGGCTTTAATAAAACAAACACATTATCATTAACGGTTGAGTTTCTAGTCTAATCAACAATAAGGAAACACATGTAGATGTAGGCACATGTGCAAATATCCCGATAAGAGGAGGAATCACGTTTTATTCCAGTGCATCTGAAAGTACGGGCATGCGCCCCGGGATTAGATCCGCGTACATATATCGACTGGTAAAGGTCTAATTCAATCACAGATAGTGGGACAGTAGCCTCAAAATTTGCGAACCGGCACCTCAAATAGTTCAATCACCTTGAAGATAGTAGAATTCTATTTTCTTCCTGTTGAAACGTCGAAATGGAACAATTGAATAAATCAGAAACAATTGCTTTGCGACGAGAATATATAGGGTGAGTTTTTATTATTATTTTTTTTTTTGTTATCGAGTTTTATTTTTAATAATGTGTGGATATTTTTTTTTCTTTTAAGAAATATTGTTGACAATTTTTTTTAATTAATTTTTTTTTCGAATTATACATATTACATTATTATATAGGTTGCTACATTTTGCAGGTGTACAATACCAAGCAAGTGGAAATTTACGTTTTCCCCCCTGCCCCCTTCCATATGCCATAGCAGATATTCTTATACGCACGTGTCAAAACATTCCTACCTAGTTTTTTTTAACGACAGTTTTGTTATTCAAAACGACAATTTGGGCACAAAAATATGTTTGGAATTAATTAATTAACTCTAGAAATTAAATTTAGATGATACCGTATTTTTAAATTTTTTTTTTGCGGTAAATATTGTGTAATTCTCGATTTATATGAATTTTAAAAATTTTATCAAAATATTTTTCGTGTTACCACTGCGTAAAGTTACTCATTTATTTTAGTATAATTATTATTAAAATTATTTTTTTTTTAAATAATCACGATGTTTTTTATGGTAATTTTTTTTTTTTCAAAAATTACTATAAAAAGGGGGTGTCGTAATGTAATTTTGGATTTACACGATTTTTTTCCAAAATATTTGTTCTGCAATAATCCTGAAATAATTTACCATAGAAGGGGGGGGACCCCCTAAACTCGAAAACATTTTTTTTTGTATGGTTGTGTTATTATTATTATTAAAAAAATTCCGATTAAAATTTAAAAAAATATGTCTTGAGTCAATAAGAAATTTAACACAAAAAAAATAATTAAATTTTTTTTTTTTCTATTAAGTATCTAACATCAAAACAATACCAGTTTCAACTAAATTTTTTAAATTAGAAAACGAAAAAAATTTAGTAATTTTTGATTTACCCAAACGTTTTTTATTTATTATGAAAAGGAGCGCGGCGAAAATTTAATTTTTTTTAATTAAATTTATAATTTTTTTAATATTTAATAACAAAATCCAGTTTTGCTGACATTCTTTAAAATAATTTTTTTTCAATAAAAATTCGAATGAAAATTTTATACTAAAAAATTAAAACAAATTATTGTTAAAATAAAAATTATAAATTCTCTCTTCTACATATTTCAAATCTACTTTCTACGGTGAGGGGCACAACACTAAAACAAAATCCACTTTTATTCTTTTGATTATTTGCAATTAAACTTGTATTATAGGAATTTTTTCAATCAAAAACATTTTGTGTAAATTTCGATTTAACTGAATTTTTTCAATTTTAAAAATATTTTTGGTACCATAATTATGAAATAATTTACTTAAAAAAAGGGCAGGGACAAAATTTTATAATTTGAAGTGCAATGATAATTAACGTATTTTTTAAATTTATTTTAGTATCATTTTTAATAAATTTCTTAATTTTTAGGTAATCGAAACAATGATATAGTTTTTGAGAGCAATATTTAAAAAGTTTCTGATCAAAAAAATTTATATTTTTATTCATTTACTTCAGCATAATTCTCAATAATAAAATTAATAATTTTTTTTTGCGGGTTTTCGGTCCTTAAAATAAATCTTTATTTTCAATATTTCGTCAACATTCTTTGACTTCTTCAGGAAATATTATTTCTAAAAGTATAAACAATCTATAAATTATAAAATTATAAAATGTTTATAAAAAACTTACAAAAATTTAGATTAATGTCTGTTTTTTGAAGTAATTCAATGTTGACAAAATATTGAAAATAAAGATTTATTTTAAGGACCGAAAAACCCGCAAAAAAAAATTATTCCTTATAAAGAGGCGGTCGAAAAACATCAATAATAATAAATGATATCGAAGGCTGCCACGGTCTGAATCTCTGTTTTGACGCGCTCAAAACCCTCATAACATCAATAATAATAAAATTATGATTTTTAATTTTTTTTTTTGGTAAATAAAATTTGAAAAAAACATGTAGAGAAACGATGAAAACGACAATACGAAAACAAAATTTACTTTTTTTACAAAAATTAAAAAAAAATCCTCAATATTAAAATTATGATTTTTTGAACATTTTTTTGAAAATTTGAAAAAAAATTATTTAGTATAAGAAGGGGGCGGATAAGATTTTGTAGTTTTAAATGTAGTAACAATTCATATTTTTATAAAAATTATATTTTTTAAGAAATTTTTTTGATAATAAAAATTGAAAAAAAAATTTAAATAATATATATTGAACTTGTATTATCTAAATTTTTTCAATTCAAAACACAGCAACAATTTCATAGTTTTCGAGTGAAGTAAGTTAAAAAATAATTAATTCTCAATAAAAAAATTATGATTTTAGATTTTTTTTTGTTAAAAAATTTAGAAAAAAACATGCAGAGAAGACGACCATATCAATACAAAAGTTAGTTTCTTTAATAAAATTTAAAAAAATCCTTTATATTAAAATTATGATTTTTTAAACATTTTTCGGCATTAAAATTTGGAAAAAAAGGACAAGATTTTGAAGTTTTAAGTGTAGTAACAATTTGTATTTTTATTAAATTTTTTTACATATGCAACATATTTTTTTTAAATTTTTTTGATAATAAAAATGTGGGGGAAGGGGAGGGGGGAGGAGGAAATAAATTGAACTTGTATTAAAGGAATTTTTTCAATTGAATTACCTAGTTTTTGAGGGCAATTTTCTGCTCAAAAAATTTATATTTTTATTCATAATTTCAGCATAATTCTCAATAATAAAATTATGATTTTTAAAATTTTTTTTGGTAAAAAAATTTGAAAAAAACATGCAGAGAAACGGCGAAGACGACAACAGCAACACAAAATTTAGTTTCTTTAATAAAATAAAAAAAATCCTCAATATTAAAATTATGATTTTTAAACATCTTTTGGCATTAAAATTTGAAAAAACAAAAATTACTGTAAGAAGGGGGCGGAAAAGAAAAAATATTTATTAAAAATTTATATTTTTATTAATTTATTTCAGCATAATTCTCAATAATAAAATTATGATTTTTAAAATTTTTTTTTGAAAAAAAAATTTGAAAAAAACATGCAGACAAACGGCGAAGACGACAACAGCAACACAAAATTTAGTTTCTTTAATAAAATAAAAAAAATCCTCAATATTAAAATTATGATTTTTAAACATCTTTTGGCATTAAAATTTGAAAATAAAAATTACTGTAAGAAGGGGGCGGAAAAGAAAAAATATTAATTAAAAATTTATATTTTTATTCATTTATTTCAGAATAATTCCCAATAATACAATTATGATTTTTAAATTTTATTTTGGTAAAAAAATTAGAAAAAAATTCTGTTTTTTTAATTTTAAACATTTTTTGACATTAAAATTTGAAAAAATTATTTACTACAAGAAGGGGGCGGAGATGATTTTGAAGTTTTAAGTGTAGTTATAATTTAAATTTTCGTTAGATAATAAAAATTAAAAAAAAATAATATAAATTGAACTTGTATTAAAAGAAGTTTTTCAATTCAAAACAGAAACAATTTCAGGTTTTGAGGACGGAATTTAAAAATTTTCTGATCAAAAATATTTATTAAAAATTTATATTTTTATTCAGTTGTTTCAGCATAATTCCCAATAATAAAATTATAATTTTTGAATTTAAAAATTATTTACTATAAGAAGGGGGCGGAGAAAATTTTGTTTTAAGTTAAATTCTTTTGATAATAAAAATTGAAAAAAAAAAACAAAATTAATTAAAATATGCAGAAAATCGGCAAAACAAAATTTAATTTTACTTTTTAATAATTTATTATGCAAACTAGAATCAATATCTGACAAATTTTCCGCTTAAAACTGACAAGAATATCAATTGAGATCGCAAAGGGGGATAACACCAAAACAAAATCCGGTTTTAATCCAGTATTAATCGCAACAGTTATTCCTTAGATCATCTGATAGAAGATATGTTGACCTAACAGTTAAACGACATTGAAAAAAAAAAAAAGTGCGAACTCCCATTCTATTTATACATCTCGTAAAATTAGCGCTTACGTACTAGTTCATTTATTGTATAACACGCAAAATTCTAGATTAGAATCGGGCTTTGTGACGTCCGTACGACACAATATTAAACAACAAAAAAAAAATCATAATAATAACTACATCTCTATTGTCTCGTATGCCGAGATTAATAAAACAATCGAAGATCAATTCGACTCATTGTGAAACGCTTAACTTTTGATCGCGGTATCGGAGATGAATGAGGTTCAAGGATTTGTTTTTTTTAATACGTACTCAATTATTGTTATTTAAACGAGAGCCTGACACTTTATTTATTTATTTGACACATATAATTTTTTTTTTATTACAGCCAATCATGTCAATTATTCTTCAGAAAAGATCCGATTAAAATCGTACGCGCTCAAGGTCAATATATGTATGACGAAAGAGGCAACGCCTACTTGGATTGCATCAATAATGTTTGTCACGGTACGCACACACGTCATTTACATATAGAGAGAGAGAGAGAATAAACATTTCTGATTTAATTTTTGCGATAGTTGGACACTGCCATCCCGATGTTGTTAAAGCAGCTTGCGATCAAATAGCAACTTTGAACACCAATAACAGGTTCCTACACGATAACATCGTCCTGTGCGCGGAGAGAATCTTGAGCACGATGCCGGCTGAGCTGTCCGTCTGCTATTTTGTAAACTCCGGATCGGAAGCTAACGATTTAGCCATACGTTTAGCCCAGATACACACCGGAAATAAAGACATCATCACTTTGGAACAGTAAGTTTCCGCCCATATCCTCCCAGATGAATGCTTGGAAATAAATCCAATCAATCTCTTACAGTCTTCAAAAAAGGAATTTCGTATTTGAATGATTATTTTTTTATAATTTGTATGTACACACACGTATATAGATAAATAGGTGGCATTATTACTATAATTGCATGATTTTTTTTTTTTTTTTTGAGTAAATGAAGCATTAATTCATTCCTTGGAATTTTAAACCAGATCACTAATCTCATTGTTTCATTCTTTTATTCCAGCTTAAATAAAACATAATCAAAGCCCGGTTATGGATCGCCGTGGAATCCCCAGCTTGATTATAACATTAGCGAGTCTAGAGGACCTGGATCGCCATGGAAACAAGACTTTCATGATTAGTAGCATATTTCTGAATTTTCAGATACCTACATTGAGGTAGCGTTGAAAATAAATAGCCCCAACCCCCTCGAAAATCGAAAAAAATAAATCGAATGGTGCAGCATTTCCTCCCATCAATTTTATGTTTATATTATTATTATTTTTTTAATTGTGTGCCGGGGATATTTTTATATTTCTACCATCTATGCGGGTAGCTTTGAGTCATGTATTTTTTTAGTGCCTACCATGGTCATTTGACATCTCTAATTGATATTTCCCATTATAAATTCAATCTCCCCGGAGGAGTCGGCCAGAAGGACTACGTCCACTTGGTTCGTATTCAACAAAATAAATTCCCGCAAATTTTAACTTTTCTAATCAAAATTATTTCGACAGGCATCATGTCCGGACACCTACAGGGGGAAATTCCAAACCACCGATTACAAAAGCGAAGATTTAGGTCACCTTTACGCCGATGAAATCAAAGAAATTTGCGATCAAGTCCAAGAAGAAGGGAAAGGAATTTGTGCTTACATCGCCGAAAGCATGTTAAGCTGCGGTGGTCAGATCATCCCACCCCCTAATTACTTCAGGGAAGTTTACCAACACGTTAGAAAAGCTGGAGGTGTCTGTATAGCTGATGAGGTCCAAGTCGGTTTTGGGAGGGTTGGCAAATTTTGGTGGGGTTTCCAATTGCAAGGTGAAGATGTTATCCCCGATATCGTCACTATGGGTAAACCGATGGGTAACGGACATCCAGTAGCAGCTGTTATCACCACTAAAGCCATCTCGGAAAGCTTTAGAAAGACTGGAGTTGAATATTTTAATACTGTACGTTTAATTTATTAAGGATTAAGATGTTCAAATCTTAATTAAATTTATTTATTATAGTATGGTGGTAACCCTGTATCCTGCGCTGTCGCTAATGCAGTTTTCGATACTATCATCAAAGATAAATTGCGCGAAAACGCTCTGGTAGTTGGAGAGTATTTATTAGATAATTGCCACGTCTTAGCTAGGAAGCATAGTATTATCGGTGATGTAAGAGGAGTTGGATTATTCGTCGGGATAGAATTAGTTTTGGATAAGGAATTGAAGATCCCAGCAACGGAAATAGCTTCATACGTCATCTCCAGGTACAGATAAAAACATCCATTTAATGAATTTATTTCCAAAATATAAATTTCCTTCCTTTTCCAGGATGAAAGATGAGCACATTTTACTCAGCACTGACGGTCCGGATTGCAACGTGATCAAACTAAAGCCACCTATGGTGTTCACAAAAGACAATGTAGACACTTTTATTACACTTTTCGACAGGATATTGAAGGAAGCTAGAGAGCATCAAGATCTGACATCTACAATAATAAAATCAGTCAATAAAGATACAATATTAACCGATTTATCCAACAAAGATGCTCGAACTTTCAAGAAAAGTACAGAACAGAAAATTAAATCGATTTGAGATTATGTTTGGTTTAATTGTTGTAGTTTCGATGAGATTTGTTAACGTTTAAAAATGTGATTCTAGGATGTAATTTATATATTTTTTTAAAGAGATTTATTAGTGATAAAAATTAATTTAATTGTTAAATGTTATTTAACGCTTTAGGTGATAATATGCAATAAATATGATGCAATTTTTTTATACTTGAATATTAAATCGTACAATCTATGTTGTTGTTGTTTTATTGGCAGGACTTCATGCAAATTTTTGATTTTGGAATCTGCGCCAGAACCCCCTCCTCCCTCCCCTTATCTTCCCAACACCAGACCAGTGCCTTCACTAACACTAATCTGTGCAGGTTCCTAACTGAGTGGGTAGGTCTCCTTTCATCTTCCCAAATTTTCACTATACTATGAATTTTGACCACTTCAATACAAATAGGTTTCTAGCTCTCTTCCTATACATGGTTTCTCTATAAATTTTTTTCCATGTGCTGTATCTGGTATAGATGTCCGAGGTGGCAGAAGCATTATTGAAACAATTCTTTGGGGTAGCCTTAAAGATGAGCAGAAGTATTGTCCATTTACCAGAAGTAGCACATTTTATTGGCCATTCAATGCCAAGCCTTACCACACACAATTTACTCTTCATAAAATTGTCTTTTTTTTTTAATAGAGATAGACAAATTTAGAAAGATACATCGATAAGGGCTTCAATTTGAGAATCACTTTAGCTTTACCATAGAAGAAGAGAGTTAGTCAACCTTTCACAGGTAGGTGGCGTGGTAGTGCTTGTTCGTCCTGCATGCTACAGCTACTTTTTTGCATTTTTAACCAAGAAAAATCACCAAACCAACCTTCACCGATATCCTCAAGTTCGTTCAAACTTTTTCTTTTGTTTTTGACTAATTTTGCTAGCACAGGTCTGGCAGTGCCCTTTCTTCCTGCATAATGTAGGCCCTTCTCCGCATTTTCATCCAAAGGAATCCTGTTTTAGCATAATCGATGATTTGTTAAGAGAGGAAGCCTTCAACCTCTACAAATTTGTAGATTTGTTATCTCTTTTCGTATTGTCTACTCCAGTTCATTTCTTAAAGTTGTCCGAAATCAGCTTGCGCTGGTCTTGCAGCTCTTATTCCAGATATTTCTTTTGCAAAACTTCGCACGCCACAGTCCTGCCTTTTGTTTGAATCTATGCAAGAATTAATAAAATTAAAAAAAAATCATTTTCTGTCCAAAGTTCTCTTCTTCTCGATTCCTGCCAGCTGGTATCAGGATTCCAATAAAAGCATATAGATCTTCTTTAGAAATACTCTAATATTGTCTATGCTTCTCAGGGTGTTTTCGATTCCAATTTTCGTGTGTTTATCTAGAAAATTGATTGGTGTAGTGGCAAACTTCTTCAATCATAGTTTTTGGAAGGGAACAGCATCCTTGATGCATGTAATTTTTTCACTCCCGTTTTGGAAACCAACCTTAGCCTGAATGATGCTATGACGTTTTCGTCTCGAGCTTTTGGGTGGTTCAGATTTCCATTCGAATCCTGATTTAGATGTGAACGTCGTGTTATCTTGCACACAATACTCACTACCACTATTTTCTGAATCTAAATTTGCTTCTTCAGATTTTTTCTCACCCATCATCTTCAGATAACTTTTGATGACATTGTATTTCTTCAAAACAGGAGGACTTTCAGAACAAAACAGTGAGCCTATCTTCCATACGTTTGTGACGTGGCACTGCAGGTCCGCGTTGGCATTTTCATCCAAACAAAATCTGCTTTGTCATCATTGAAGACTTGCTGAGGGACGAAACCTTCAACCTCTACAAATATGCAGCATTACCATAAAAAAAAAAAAAAAGCTCTTTGATGTGGATGATCCATGTTTGGATTGGATTTAAGACCAGCAGAGTTTGGGTTGACAATTTAAGAAACGAACCGACATGTACAGTGTGGTTAATACATCATACTGTGCATGTCAGTTCCTTTCCTAAATTGTCAACCCAAACTCTGCTGGTTTTAAATCCAATCCAAACATGACACATCTAGATGAAACAGCCTTGGATTGGTTGATAATTATAGGAAGGAACTGAAATGCACAGTGTGATGTGTTAACCACACTGTGCATGTCAGTTCCTTCCCTAAATTGTCAACCCAACCTCTGCTGGTTTTAAATCCAATCCAAACATGGCACATCTAGATGAAACAGCCTTGGACTGGTTGATAATTATAGGAAGGAACTGACATGCACAGTGTGATGTGTGAACCACACTGTGCATGTCAGTTCCTTCCCTAAATTGTCAACCCAACCTCTGCTGGTTTTAAATCCAATCCAAACATGGCACATCTAGATGAAACAGCCTTGGACTGGTTGATAATTATAGGAAGGAACTGAAATGCACAGTGTGATGTGTGAACCACACTGTGCATGTCAGTTCCTTCCCTAAATTGTCAACCCAACCTCTGCTGGTTTTAAATCCAATCCAAACATGGCACATCTAGATGAAACAGCCTTGGACTGGTTGATAATTATAGGAAGGAACTGACATGCACAGTGTGATGTGTGAACCACACTGTGCATGTCAGTTCCTTCCCTAAATTGTCAACCCAACCTCTGCTGGTTTTAAATCCAATCCAAACATGGCACATCTAGATGAAACAGTCTTGGATTGGTTGATAATTATAGGAAGGAACTGAAATGCACAGTGTGATGTGTGAACCACACTGTGCATGTCAGTTCCTTCCCTAAATTGTCAACCCAACCTCTGCTGGTTTTAAATCCAATCCAAACATGGCACATCTAGATGAAACAGCCTTGGACTGGTTGATAATTATAGGAAGGAACTGACATGCACAGTGTGATATGTGTGAACCACACTGCGCATGTCAGTTCCTTTCTTAAATTGTCAACCCAACCTCTGTTGGTTTTAAATCCAATCCAAACATGACACATCTAGATGAAACAGCCTTGGATTTGTTGATAATTATAGGAAGGAACTGACATGCACAGTGTGATGTGTGAACCACACTGTGCATGTCAGTTCCTTCCTTAAATTGTCAACCCAACCTCTGCTCGTCTTAAATCCAATCTAACATGCAAAAATTCTCATGAAACAGTCTTGTTTTCATTACCTTCGATTAACAGTTATTTTGTTGTTAATTCATAGTGACAACTTTTAGACTTCTATTTTGATAGCACACGTTTGTGAGGTGGCACTGTCACCTTCACTCTTGTACGGTGTAGGTCCTTTTTTGGTATTTTCATCCAAAAGAGATCAGTTTCGTCGACACTGAAGATTTGTAGAGGGAGGAGATCTTTAGCCTTGACATACTTTGATACAGCTTTGACATATCTTACCACACTGTGTACACCACTTGTCAACGCTGCACGTTTCACTGAATGTCCCTTTTTAAAAAATTTTGGCTGAAGACAAAGTCATTCTTCACTTGTATCAAATAAAAATTGTTTCTATAATATTGAAAATAATTTTTTTCAATCACCTTCCTTCCTTCCCTCCCCCATTTTTATTTCTTCCCGTCAATTTTAGTAAAACTTTTCCTGACGACGCCTTTACAACCTTTAGTCTATACGTTTCGTCGGATACACATCTCTTCCATTAGAGCCCATACTACGTAGGGTACCCCTCCCCCTATCAGTAATGTCATTCACTAAACCGATCTTTTTTCCCCGCAGAAAAGCCCCCGCCGAAGGCAGGAAAGAAAAAACTTAGAGAGAACGTTACGCTTTGCATGAATATCGCCGGAGACTTTCGCGTTTGCCGCAAAAGGATACGACCGACCATGGGGTCCCTGACGATGATCGATGCCGGCCGAAAAGTTTTTCCATTAATTTCCCATTTATATTGCACCCGGTAATTAGCGGGGAGGGGCCACATATCCTTCGCGTTGGTGTTCTTGTATGCGATGAAGAAAAATCACTTTTTTACGTAGAAGTTTCGTTATAACTTTAGAACGATTCCTAATTTTAATTATATACGAGGAAAAATAGTGGCGCAGTCAGTAGGATTAATATTATTTAAAATTAAAAAAAAATGCAGAATCGCTCTTTAATTTTGTTATCGTGTATATTATAAGTGTGTTTTTAGGAGATAACTTAAGCGTGAGAAGAATTTAAATTTATGAAAGCCGATCGGGTCCTTTAAAAAACTCCATTAATTTTTATAAAAGCGCACTCGCTTTTTTTTGCACTACCCCTAAGATTAAGGAAAGCGACGTTTTCATCTTAATAAGCTCCCATCCGCAGTTTCTTTTCCCTACGCTTCCAACCAACCGCTACTATCTTCCTCCTTTAAAGCACTCTGTTGTCTAGGTTGTGCCGCTAAACCCGGAAGGCAGATTATAAAACATATTATTGATTTTAATCCTGCATAATATGAGTGTACGCTTCGCCGCTCTTTCCTTCAGATGAAACTGCAGGTGTATCCCCGCTTAATACCTCTCGCATATGAATGGATGGTTTATTAAAGCTGTGTTAAAAAGGAAGTTTCCTCTTAAGAAAATAGCTGCCGGGATGAAGATTTTCCTCTTAAGTAATTAGATTCGTGCAACAGCTATTATTAATATCAAAAAAATTTGGAACCCAACGTGAGTGGATATGAAACGTCTACATAATCTCGTTGGGTTCCAAAAAAAAATAATTCAATACAATGTTATATTTATATGTAGCTAAATAAAATGTAAGATTTACTCGCTATAACCCGTGTGAAACAAGGCTTAAGCCTTAAGCTTGTTTGTTTTACTGCATATTACGTTACATCTGGAACTGCAGTTGGGTAAATATTTTGGCACGGGTTCTATATTTAGGTGCAGCACATAATTTATCGCGAAATCCTAAGGTTAGCTGCATAAAGTCGACTAAACCGCAAAGCTATGTATTATCAGTGATATACAGGGTGATCAATTTTGTTTGTTTCTTTTTTTAAACTTGTTTATGCCCCCCACTTCCCCACATTCAGACATTGCTTTGATTGAAGTCGGCCTAATTACTATTTGGGGACGCTTAACAGTGGTAGTGACGAATTATATTGAAGGCTTCCACGGTCCTTCTTCTAGCATCCGCCATCTCATTTACCAGCTACCTACCTCCGATTTGAAAAATCATTTAAATCTTCCAAATAGAAAAAGAGGAAAAACAATTTGTTCGATACTATATCTGTAGTAGTACCACCAACCATCAAACCTTTGCGTGACTTTTATTCAAATCACCGTTACTTCCCACTGACGTAACATGCAGAATTTTATCCGAGCATAAAATTTTCAACATTTTCTACGGTTCTATGCGGCGGCATCGAGACGGATGAACATGTAGGCTCCCTTCAGATGCACCACTCGAAAATGCAACCCCCGCTCGATCCAGTCGTAAATCAATCAGGACCTGTTACGACGAGACCTACATAGACGCAGAGCGAAATTGTTTCCGATGCGAGGAACCGGAGTTTTGAGGGTACGTTTCGTACTAAATTAATCCTATTTGTTATTTCTATAGTTCCTTTATGGAGATGGATTGCGTCCTATATCGGTCTCACTCTCCGTGAGTTTTTTTGTTGTTGTTGTTTCGACTTTATCAGATTCGTTTGGAATTATGTCATATTTTTGTTTAGTGCTGGATATGGCAACGTTGTCAAGACGAATCATCATTGATTGCGTTTATTAAACTATCAACTAGCGGTACTAGTTGGTACTAACCATTTCATTGATCACATTGCCAAGAGTTTTAATCGAGACTACCTCTAATTAATTGGTTCAGATCCAATCCAGCTGTCTTAGCAATGATGGGGTTGGTGGACGTCGAAATCCTCTCAAGTGTTTTCGTCGCCAGCTGGAGAGCATACTGATGTAAGTCAGGGACACCCAGGTCGAGGCAAAGATCGACGTTCCGGACGAGCCACGGGCTTCAAGACGCTTCAGATACGACTTCGCGACATCGAGGACACTGTCTTGTGCCTGGAAAAGCTCCTTGAGTTTGAAGATCAATCTTATTATCTATGTGGTGTTTCTCCGACCAATTCTTACTTATGGTGCTCTAACCTGGTCCAGCGCCAGTAAATCGCAAGTAAGGCGGCTCAACATTCTACAGAAGCGGGCGCTGCGAATCATCGTCGCAGCGCCTTGGTTCGTGAGCAACGCTCAGATCCATAGGGATCTGAGCATTCCGCCTCTGAGCGAGTACGCGATGGCGCTGGCCAGGAGAACCCTCCAGAAGGCCGCCCGGTCGGAGAACCCACTTATCCAGCAGTTGGGAGAGCTGGATCCCGATAGACCCCCTCCTCGTGTGGCTGTAAGGAGAATCTTAACGATGACCCAGTAGATCCCGGCCGCAATTTGGTCGCTCGAATTTACCCAGACCAAAAAAGAACCCTGTGGTTAGAAGAACCACCATCATCCAGTGACAAAAAGGCTAACTAAAGGTTCAACCAGCCTTAGCGGCTATGTGACATCGAGGACATGGGAAGATTGGTCTCAGGAAGACGAGATATGTCACCAGTTTAATTTTCAGGTGGAGCAATTGGATTCAGGTGTAGATGTGAGTCAGCTGTCGAATGTCATGTCGAGATAGACAGAGCCTTCAGGACTCTATGAGTTAGGGTGGCGTCTAGATTTTAAGTCGCCTTTCGTTAGTCTAGTGAAGGATCTTGTCCAGACCCCTCTGGAAGTGGCGGTAGATGAGTGCCTCACTCCTTGAGGAAGTCAAGATCGCCGCATCGTCCGCATATATGGCTAAGTGTACACTCCGAACTCTAGACAGATCGCGCATAAAGATTATAAACGATGTTGAGCCCAAAAACGACCCTTGTGGTATTCCCGAGGACGTGGTCTTAAAACAGTACACAGAGTCATCGAGCTTAACTTCTTCTCGAGTGCATCTGAGTCAGTACTACTTCCATGCTCTCTTCCTTCCCTTCGAGGGTGTGTCTATTCTTTTTTCTGTCACACTAGAAACATCTGCCTTTCTGAACTTCTAAATGATGTGATTGCGCAATCTGCTGATCATTTATGCCCAGTACTTCCTTGAGACGAACTCTAATAGTTCTAATAGTCGTTGTAAATGTGCATTCAGAAGTTCCATGCTGACTGACTCTAAAGATAATCTCCGAGATGTCTTATCCAAATATACCCTGGCATTACTTTTGTGAATAATCAATGAGTTGGTACCAGCTATATTCAAACAAGAATAGAATATGACCATGGGCCATCGACGAGTAGCTCTGCCACAGTTATAAGCCTCGCACATATTACCGATTGTGTCAGCTCCGTCTTTTGTTTTATTGTAATCGAAGATGATGTGAGGTTTTCCAGTTTCCTCATCAATCCTCCTCAATCAATCGTTTACGAAATGCATAGTAGATAACAGAAGCACAATTTTATTGTTATTTTTTTGGGAATATAAGAGCAAATTGTTGCTTTGTCCTGGAATCCAAACATGCTATGTTTTCAGGTCGAGGAGTAGATTGAGTGAACTCCTTCCTTATGGTTCCAAAAATTGTCAATTTATGATCAGAGAAGAGAAGAAGTTGTCCATTGTAATGTTTTTATTGCTTCCAAAAATTGGTCGATAAAGACGAGAGAAAAGAGAGAGACATTATCTGTATGGACTATATGGAATATTTCGGATATTTTGATACAGTATCGATTTGGCTTATTGGCCATATAAACTCGAAATCCACACTTTCCACGAAATCCTGCCAACATTTCATCCACAGTCGTATATTCTGATAAACAAAAGTATTTCAATTAGTTGGAATTGAAGGAATCAAATACTTCTCGGATAGGATTGTTGTCAAATCGAATATGACGTAATAGAAATTTGAACCTCTGATAAGAGACATGATCAAGCGGAAAATCTCCATGGAAGTTCCATTCGTCCTGAAAGATTAGATAAATGAGAATCCGTGCAAAGAGTTCTAGAAAAGCGTTGCATACTGAGGAAGGCCAAACTCGAATTGATGGAAGATGCTCTGTGGTTGTAGTTCGTTCAAGAACGAAGACGAGAATCGCTATTAAGTGGACCAATCCTAAAAGAAAAGGCTATGATCTTGCACTCAAAGCTTCAACCAGAAGAGGCGTTCTCGGCTAGAGAGGGGTGGCTCTCCCGATGGAAAAATTAACACGGAGTCCATTTTATTAGAGTTTGTGGTGAGAAGCTGCCAGCAGACCCAACAGCGGCTATCAATTTTTCTGCAGGATTTAAAAAAATCATTGATTATGAAAACTTGAGCCCATCGACGAAACTGGGTTCAATTTTAAATTCCTGCCCAGAAAAATCTTTGCCACCCCGCAAGAAACATCTGCTGCAGGGTTTAAAGTCGGCAAAGAGAGGATAATGGTCCCCTTGCCTTCTAATGCCTCTGGGACTCACAAGATACGTCCCTATTTGTCATTGGCAAAGCAGCAAAACCGAGAGCGTTTAAGAACATAAACATGGAAACTCTCCTAGTGGATGGACACATATTTGTTCAGGGAATGGTTCGTCTGACATAGTAATATATTTGACAAAATCAAAACTGCCCATCAAAGTACTTCTACTTCTTGACAATGCGCTCTACAGTATGACGATGAAAAAGAAATTAAACTGCTGTTCCTGCCACCCAATGGAACCAGTCTTCAACAGCCGATGGATCAAGGGGTCTAAACTAAGGGGGTAAACTACTATTACTTTATGAAGTTCTTTCCAAACTGGAGGCTGATGACAGCTTAGACCTCTTAAAAGTGGTTAATATGAAGTTAGTTAATATGAAGGATGTTGTGTACATGTTGGAAAAAGGCATACGACAAAATACCACCGTCGATGCCAAATATAGAAGATAAGATTGACCAAGAAAACACAACAGCAAATGAGTCAAATAGCATTCTTGTTAACGCACCTGAAGACAATGCAGCTCTATTGCACGACCTTCAGCAACTACCGAACTGTGGTCCCATTGTTGAAGAAGATGTTTTGGAGGAACTTCTAAAAATTTGACGCCATTTAATTTAAAAAGAGGTGGTAATTCTCACTCTTTCTCTCCACCTCCCTCCCTCCCTCAATTATATGATTTATTAGATTAAATTCAATATTTTATTCGAGTACAATGTCTTTTATTACGAGCTAACTTTGTGCCATGAGGAAAGGTTATGTAACTGTCGTTGGTCGTAGGTGTTTGTGTCGGTCAGGCCTCTGACTTATCGACGGTCGAAAATCTAGAATTGATGAGGGTCGAGAATCCAGGATTACCACTACAAGTGTGTTGTGGGTTGCATACTTCATGCTAGTCTAACTTGGATCATCATATTTAGATTTGTATTGTAAGCATGTGTTAATACATCTTAATCACAATTATTCATGCCAATCCTTGTCTCTGCTAGTTAAACGTTTAAATTCTCATTTAGATCCAATCAATCAAACCGCATCTAATCTGTACTTTTTTCCCTTCCGAAAAAAAAGTCACATTTCGCACAGCCTGACATATGCCAATTCCTTCAGATCCGTTTCCCTCTACACGTAACAAGAAAACTAGCGACATCTAGGCATCCCACCGTCTAACACGACCCTACCGTCATTAGGCGATATCACCCCCTATTTCTGGCAAACGAACCGCTATCACCTGATGCCTCTTCAACTCTGATATTCCGGAGAGGGATGTGACGAATGGAAGACAAATTCGAGCGCATTGTCGAAGATAAATTTATCCCCCTCCGTTTGACGTTTAGAACGATACCGACGACTCGACGAGTTTTAACGTTCCGAACGATAATAGGTTATAAAGAAGAATCTTTTGCGTGCTTCCTCTTAAACAAAGAGTCCCCCGTTTCGTGTTAATTAAAACTTTTCTTGTTTCGCTTCAATTCCGTGAGGTATAAAAAAAAAAACTCGGAACATCATCGTAAACTCATTAGGAAACAAATCGTAACGAAATTGAATCTAATTAGGGCTAATTTACCGGGGACAGTGCCCGTCGACAAACTCGCTAAGTAACTTTTAAACGTGAAGTGACCTGAGGATTTTGCTCTCTCTCTAACTTTTAAACGTCTCATTTAACATCAAGACGAAAGTGGCTAACAGGATCCGACTTCTTTTTGTTCCTTTAGACTCAATTAAATTGATGTTTTTAATTTTAATAGCAACGTTTCGAATCTCAAAACTGAAGTGGATCAGTCGGGGGGAGGTGGTTACATCTTATAAAATCCTCCTCTCACCTCCCTCCCCCCACACACACACAAAAAAAGGTGATATATCGGTTGGTATCCCTGAGCGGACTGTCCCGTAGGTCGCCTACACGCACCCCAAAAACAGGCAAACTGAACTGTATTCATTATTTCCAGAATTGGGAACGAAGCATAAACGAGAAAGCTTGACCGTGCTGTCAGTTCAACTAAATTAATGACGTTCATAGTACAGAATGGACTCGAGGAGTTCCGATAAACGGACACTGGATATGCTTACGCTTCCAACCTCTGGTAGCGGTCTCTCTCGTTCTATCTCTCTCTCTCTACCCACCTATCGAGGCGGACTGTTGTAATCTATCAAAATCACAATCAGAAAGTTCGGAGAAATATTACCGTGGGCCGGGTCGCATTAAAACTAAAGCATCAGTAACGGGCTGGACTCTCTCGCGATTTAACTGAGATTTTTTCTTGGATTCCGACCACTTGAAGGATTAGTTTTTGCCTCCTTCTTCCTCCTCTTTTCTATGCTTGTGCGTTGAAGGCGTTAAAGCACGAGAATCGTGAATTAATTGAATCCGGACGTCTTCACGTTTATCGGCGTGTTTTTGATACTATTATATGACACTTACATGTCTTGTCTTGTTCCTGTATTAATCGAAAGTACGAAACTAATTTGCGAAGTACGATTAATATTGAAGGTTTCGTAGGAGCCCGTTAACGTGGTGAGGGCGATGTAGTAACGTGGCATGCGTGTTAAGGGAAAGTTAATTTCGTAACTAATTGTAGCAAGTATATCATTCCTTCCCCCCTTTTCACGATAGACGGGGGTTTTGCGAAACATCGAGTGCGTGATTCCTACCAATATGGCTCCCGACAGTCTCGTCATATTGCATTGTTAAATTAAATTAACATTGTAAATGAGTTGTTCATAATCTACGGAAGTCTAACGACAGCAGGATTACGGAGCATATTGTGCCTCTTTGTATCGTTATCGTGTCAGATTTCGCAATTTCGCTTTCTCGTGCACTATAGACTAGAGTTGAATCCATTAATTTTTGCAATAATTCGCTCTTGAAAAGCATTTTTTGCTATGACTAAGCCATCATCGATTAAATGTGATTGATTTTGCGTTAATAAAAAAATGGTGGCAACACTGAATTCCATCAAGCGAGAACTTGGATCCAACTAACAATTTTTCCCCGAACGTGGTGGTGCTCCAACCGCTTGAAGGAGCTGAAGTCTTTGCAGATCATTTCTCTTCTGTATACACACAGGCCGAACTTCTCTCCCTGGAGGATGAACCTCTCCCCCGAGATTTCTAGGGCTGAGGTTAAACAATTTATTAAATCTCGAAAGAAAGGAAACGCCCTTAGCTCAGATCAAATAACTTATAATCCCCTCTCGAAGATCCCTGATTCTTTGCTCGACAGACTGATAAGACTAATCAATTCCATCCTTCGCTTAGAATATTTCCCCAAGATCTGGAAATTTGCTCATGCAATGACCATCCTAAAATCTGGTAAGGATCCTCGATTTCCCCAGAATTATCGTCCCATTGCGCTCATCTCGTGCTTAGCCAAGGTAGTTGAAGAAGCTGTTGTCCTGGGTAGATTAAAGGAAGAAGCGAGAAAAGACTTCCAACTGCTCAGGATTACTGAGGCTATCCGTAACGCCATCGAGGCTCGTGAGACTCTAGGAGCGATCTTTTTGGATATCGAAAGGGTCTTCGATACTGTTAAGCACCTCCTCGTTTTTGTCTGGACGCTGTTTCTCTGTAAGGATCTAAGAAGCTATTTCCACCCCTAAGCAAATAGCCTCCGGTGTTCCATAGAGCTCCCTTCTCGCACCAACGTTGTTCTTAATATACATGGCAGATCTACCTAAAATCCCTGAGGTGCAATTAGCAATATATGCATACCTCATCTCGCAGCGAGGAGATCTTGTGCAGACGTCTGCAGGCACAAGTTGGTGCCATAGTTGAATGGGGATCGAACTGGAGGTTCATAAATAGGCGTAAGCTGCCTCCGGAGAATGTCTATGTAGGGGATGTCAGGTTACCTCTGAAAAGAATATCGGAGAGATTTCTGGCAGTAAGATCAGCATTACTCCCACACCTTTGCTCCAGGAGGTTGAACGTGTTGATCTACATCTCTTTTTTGCGTCCCATAATTTCATATGTAACCCTTTGTTGGTCAAGCCTAGCGAAGACAAACCTACAGAAGCTAGAGGTTCTTCAAAATAAAATCCTTCGGATGCTGGTTGGAACTCCTTGGTTCATAAGGAATGAACAACTCCGAGTTGACTTGAAAATCCCGTCTCTTAAGGGACCATCTGGCAACTTTGGGCAATAAGACGAGCGACCGTACAACTACTGCTGCCAATCCTCCAGTCTCACACCTAATGGACCTAGACCCCGACAAACCACCGGCACCTTCCAGGGTAAGAGTTAACAGAGTGCTAAACATCGACAATCCATAGAAAGCCTACACTTACGAAGATCACAACATCTTAGCGATTGCAGACTTAGGGGCTGAGGGACCCCACCCACACAACCACACGTCTAGGGCCGGATGGGACCAACAGGGAGATAAAAGGGCTGAAGAACTGTGCGTCCAACAACAGAAGGATCACCGTGAACAATTTTTTCTCTTCTTCCCTCAGAACACCTTTTATTTCGACCGTCTTTTGTCAATCTTGATCCATAGTGTTAGGTCTAACCAAATCGAATCAAGATGTAGGTCTACAATGCGAATCTGAACTACATACATCATCGGCATGAAAACGACCAGCTCTTGGAGAGCCAGCAGGTTATCGTCACTACTGATCTATTTATAGTGCCAATAGGTCATAATATTATCTCTATCTAGTCTCATTGGATTGGGGAATAATTAGCGCCAAGCTGAAAATGCCTGTAATTCCTGTCATCAGATTGATTCAAATTTTTGGCCTAAGAGAATCTTGCCCCTATCTCTTGCTCTCAAATGTGTTGCCTATTGCCTGAGACAGAATTACAGGATCTACATTTTTGCACGAAACAATTACAGCTCCCAGTGGGTGTGTGCAAGACTGGTTCTTCTCCTGATACTTTCATGGAACCTCATGTTGGATATCTCCATCATGAAGGCACCGAATGTTCCTGAATTTCTTTCAGTTCTAGTTAGATTTTTTCCATTCTTATTATAAACTCTTTTGTTTTCCAGTGGGTGTTCCCATACTAGCGCTCCATAGAGCATTATTAAGTGTTCGAACCTTGCTACTGAGTCCTCCGATGTTAGGTATCAACCTTTGATACCCGTCCTATTTTCCACCACTATTGAGTATTCTCCCTTGTTATTTTTTGATTTCATGTACAGTGCCTTCAGTTAATCCCGAGTACCATGTGAACCACTTCAGTGCAGTCCACTAGTTTTTTTAGTTTTCTGATATTTGTCAGCATGATCTAACCAAATCGAAATCACTATATGTGTTAGGTATTATTATTTAGGTAAGTAATCCAGATGGTTTTTACGCCAGAACAGGACGTTTCCATTTTGATGGCACATTTTCGAGGAGGAAATCGCAACCTGGTCGTGTATTGACCAGTTTAGGTTTATCAGTTGGAACTTGTCATGAGGCATTGAAGAAAGAACTTCATATTTATCCGTACAAAACAACTGTCACTCATCAACTCTATCTACTGTAATTGGTTTAACAATAATTAGCAAGAAGATCCGCAAAATATTGGACAGGGCATTTTACTCAGATGAAGCTTGGTCTGAAAATCCTCACAATTACATTGAAACAAGTTTACATCCAATTAAAGTTAGTATTGGGATAGCCAGGAGGACCAATATTTGTTCATGACACCAGAGAGATCGCACCAATATTTTGGAACCATTTTTTGCAAATTTGCTTGATGATGGATTGCAGCTAGTTTACTTTTAGCAAGATGCCCACACAGCGGGTGAAGATGAAACTATAAGATATATCCAGGAGTTTTATGACGATAGCGTTATTAGTAGAGGGGTGTGGCCTTCTCGATCACCAGATCTTACACCATTAGATTTTTATCTTTTTGGAAATCGCTTGCATAATCTTGATGAATTACCACAAGCTATTGAACTAGAAATACACAACATAACTGTCAATGAACTTCTCTGTGTATTTGATAACATGAAGAGATGAATTAATTTATGTTTGCAAGTTAAGGGGAACCATTTTCAATATTTGTTGTAATATTTTATAAAATGTGAAAATTTTCTGTTTACTCGGGATTAAATGAAGGCACTGTATATAGTGAGCCGTCAGTTAGTTTCACGAAGGTAAATAGGTTTTTGATTCGGCAAATCTGATTAACGCTTAGATCTATAAAGAAGTGTGGCGCCCGAGCAGGGTCTCCCATTATCCAGAAGAGAAAATCCGTTACATCATTGAAACTAGGTGGGTGAATTAATCTACTCGTTTTACTTTAAGTTTGGTTAAATTTGTAGCTTCTAATTTAGGCACTATATCGTAGATCAATGACAGACACCACATCAACTCTACCTACTCTTGTAGGACGTCGTATCATCAAAGTATCAGATCTGTAGTGACCATCCTCACAGATTAATTTGGATAAAAGATCAGACCATTATTGGCAGACATTTCAGTATAAAATAAGGTTGGCCATTCCTCCATGCTCCATACAGCAACCGATTGATTTCATAGTTTGTAGTGTCGCTATGATATTGCCAGTTTAAAGTTATTATTCCACTATATTTATGAGTTCTGAATATAGAGGTGGTGCTCGAATTCTTGTTAATGGAGTCTAGAACTGTCAGATAAAAAAGGTAGAGTTTTATTTTAACGAAACTCCTATCTCAATATTATCCTTTCAAAATAAGAAACATATTCTGGCAGCTCGTTAAGAGTAGGTAAGTACATAACTTTCGCGTTTAAGTTCAGAAGCGTTACTGTATCTATATCATTAGCCTGAGAAGGAAGCCATCTGGAAGTAAAGCAAAGTTTCGACACGTATACGAAGCAACTTGAGCAGTATATCAGTTACTTTTATTAATTTTATATATAGATAAGATTGTATTTCGCTATTCCAGGGGACTTCATAATGTGAATACCGGCTGTACGATGATACAGCGTATGAGACGAGGAAGCAAAGTGTGAAGATAATGCCTCCGTATCTACTTCTTGTAAGTACTTGTTCGCTGGTACTAAGTTCGAGATTTACTACATACCGCTTTAGGGTGGGGAAGATATCGTATTATTTAGGTGAGATTTTCTGTCGATTTATCCTACTGACTGCGCCACAAAAATATATCCAAATCTATAATAGCAGATTTTACTTTTCTTAGACTACATATAATTTCTTGTATTAGACATCTTCGTGGACAGAGATAAGCTCCACGAAGACGCCTCGACAAAAGCGTCCAAACGCTTATCAACGACGTCTTTCTCGACCGTCGTCCGAATCCTGGCACCACCACACGGCGTCATTTGCGCAGGTCCATCCACGGACGGCGGCATCGGCGTCGGTATCAATGGGAGTCGGAACAGTCCTAGTTTCGCGAATAACGCCGCCGTAAGAGGTCACGTGTTCGATACGCGCACCTGTCAAAATTGACATTTTTCGGCTGACGTATTCGCTAACATGTTCCGTCAAGACGGGACTGGTTGAAACTTAACATTTAAGGGGTGAGATGTATGTTAATCGCCAGGTTGTTGTTATGAAATGTAGTTTCGATGGGGTGCACGGGTTGTTCTTCGTGGACTGCGGACTTGGTCTCGATAGAATTGATGAGAGTGGTTAATGGTTGGATAGATTGTGAAAGGTGCGAGATCATGGAGAAGATATCGGTTGAATCGCTGACTCAAGTCGACAAATTCATCTTAGGTAAGCTTTGAATTAAAAATACAATTTTTTTTCGCCGTAAAATAAATAACCCTGCGGCAGGTCCCTTTTTTATATCCGTGAAGTCCGCACAGATTTATTTTTAATTCTAAAACTCTCGTAATATCTGTACCTATTTAATTAGTGAATTCTCCCCGACATGTACTCGTAAATAAACAAGATTTTAATTACAGTTCCCGCAAAAAAAAGAATTAAACAAAAGCTTTAGAGTCGGGCAAAATAACAAATGAAACAAAAGATGAACCTTCCACGAAACAAGAAATATTCGAATATGTCGAAAACAAGCTGTTCCTAGACGGTTGTCTTTCGGTAAGCGAATATCTGTCGACCACGATAGTGTTTTGTCCGATCATTAGCTGAAATGGGATCAGCAAAACACGCTCAAGTTATATATATTTGAGGGCGGTTGAATCGTACAAAAACAAGGGTTTTAACTTGCGCAGATGTACGTATAATTTAGCATAAGAAATATGAATCGTTATCGTGACAAATTCGGGATACTTTTTACTTTTGGAGGGTACTGTATATATATATACATGTAAATTATACGTAAACAACAGACGGTCGTATTATTAACACAATAAATATTATCCGAAGGAAGCTTTTACCAAGTTATTAACTACGCATATTCTAATCAAACTCTTATTTATTTAACCTTGAGAAATGAAGAATATATATCTCGTTCGTAGCTAGCTTCGCACGAGTAAATACACCGCAGGCTGTTTTCAGTATATATTTCACAAATTTACATAACCGACGATGTTAGATACGGATCTACCCAATATCTCTCCTCGAAGAAAGTCACATTTTGCAAATCCAACTGGGACACCTAGAGGGCTGTCCAAACTCAAACAATATAAAATAAACTACATTGTAGATTGTAGAAATATGTACAGTCAGTTTCAAATTAAATGTAAACACTTACAGTTACTCAATATTAAATGTGTAATTTATGAAAACGTAAATAGATAATACATCAAGCATTAGAACATTATTTAGATAGTGTCATTGTTGTTCACCCATTAAAACATGCCTGCTGATGACCGTGTTTTACGAGGCAGAAACAGTTTTGAAATCCGAAGATCTAAATTTGAAACAGTTTAATTCTATATAACAAATTGTGACCGTAGACTTTTGGACCTGATTCTTTCGAATATTGATACCGTAAAATGGGGGGCTACTTGGATCATCATTGGACGAAAGAAAAAATACGCACTGTACCGACCATAACATGAGCATAAAAATTATCCTCACTTTCGTAAAAAAAAAAAAATGCCATTTTTGGTTTAAAATAGTTAGATTTGAATGGTCACGATCTAGTCAAGGGTAAAGTCTTTATCGGCATCATTGTCGTGAAAGGGTCCTTGGTCGATGCTGGAATACCTTCGATTTGAGGTAACCCCAATGGAAGAAGTCACATGGATTGAGATCCGGTGAGCGCGGCGGCCAGCCAAGATCACCTCTCAGAGAAATGAGGCGTCCGAGAAACATTTCCCTGAGAATGTCCATTGATCGTCGCGATGTGTGTTGAAACCACACATTTTCTTCAAAAAAGTAATGCCCCTCGACGCCTAGGCGGGAAAGAGCACACCACACAGTCACTTTTGGGCTATGGAGGGGTTCCTGATGGATTTCCCGAGGATTTTCGTCACTCCAATATCGAATTTTTGCCACAAAGGTGAAAATGGGCTTCGTCCGTGAAGAGCACAGCATCGTCTCGGAGATCGCGACAAAGGTTCGTACGGGTTTCAAAATCCCTTTCACTTAATTCCTGTGCAACAACCATTTTGTAGGGATGCATTTTGAGGTCCCGGTGCAAAATTCGCCGAATACTGCGGTTGGAAATCGCCAAAGCGAGCGAACGACGAGGGGAATGTTCAATCGCGGCTCGCACATTAGCCACGTTTTCAGGTCCTGCTGCTGTCCTGGGACGTCCAGGCGACTTCTTTTTCAATGCTGATCCCGTCTGTCGAAAATTTGACACCCACACTTTAATCGTAGCGTGATGTGGAACAGGATCATGACGCTCGAGTCCGAAATGAATTCGAAACGCACGTTGTGTAGCAATTATCGAACCGCCGTTTTCGATAAACCGCTTAATAACAAAAGCGCGATGTTCACTAGACCAAGGCATGTTGACTACTGACAAATGGCATAAAACCGGCCTTCTAACGGTTTTTACCCCACTACTCTACCTCTTCCCTCTTCTGAGAAAAAGGGATTTGCAATCGGATAGGTTTTTCTGCCCCACCCTGTAAAATATGGATCCTTGCTGTCCTTATTACAAGGACTACAGATCCACTCGTGATATTTGGTACACCGAGCCTTTTCCTTTGACTTCCTCTGGTTACTTTCGGTGCGTTTGAAAACATCGAAGCATTAGAAGCATCCTGCTCTGCACTAGATGTCGACACCACGTCTTGTACTTCAACAGGCTGACATGTTAGCGCTGGGTACAATCTTTTTGCCACGTTTGGGCTTTGTTTTTTTTTCACCTGTACCACGATGTTCCTCTAAAGTTCTTGCAGATACTACGGAATCCATTTCAAGTCCTCCTGGGAGATGCCTTTGAAGCCAGATTTTAAATTTTCGCTTACATTATCGCCAATTCCGATCCACAACGTCCGAAGCAATTATGAGAATTGCTCTTTTGGAAGGCTTCCCGGGTATCTTTCCTTCCTCCACTTGCCCAACATTTGCCGCTATTTCTTCTTGATTGGCGCAAAAACTGCCACATCGAGAGGCTGCATGAGATGAGTGGCATTTGCGAGGAATGGAGTCATGTAAATAGATTTGTCTCTGCATGCTTGGATGACTTTTGGAGAAAAATGGCTAGCCAAATTGTCTCCAACTGAAGAACCACATTTGAACCCTCTCATCCGTAATGTCGGTTTCGTCATAGAATTTGGTGTTAGCCCTTCTCTCCTAAAACTACTTGACTCTTATTTAATCATGAGATGTAATTATGACCATTACAATGGTTACAAATCTTTCTGTTATTTGCCATCTTCAAGTGTTCAACATGATTCCAGTTTGGGTCCTCTACTCTTTGTTCTGTATATAAACGATCTGTTAGAAAATTTATCCTGCCCTGTACTTGAATATGCTGATGATCTTAAAATTTATGGATCCATTACAAGTTGGAATGATGTACTGAAGTTGCAAGAGAATATCCGAAACATTATCAAAACACCTCGGAGTACTTTTTGACTCTACTTTGAGTTTCGCCCCACATATTGCTAATCTTTCCTTATCGGCGTCAAGAACATTGGGTTTCATTATTCGTTCCTCACGATTTTTTCGAAGATACCGATCTAGTTCGGACAATTCGTGGATTGTCAGTCAATATTTAAAAAAAAACTAAAACTGACTATTATTCGAAATCACATGACCGATGCGATTTTAGTTACATACCTATAAATATAAGAAAATATCGATCACTAGGAAACTCAAATTTAGATAGTGCTATGTGATGCTCCACAACACAAATTTGGACTCCCCCCCCCCCTTCTTATACATATATGTATACAAGTAGGTTGCCTAGATAGGTAATAAAAAGAAATGGTTATTGCAGTTCCTGAAGGGAAATGCTAATAACACTACATTCTCTACTATAGGCATCTACACACAATGGCTCCCCCATAAAAATTGTAGTCGATAATTTTCAAACACGCGATTTTATACAGGGTGTTCGTGTTGAATTTTCACGATTGCTTAAAATAGAACAGTTGTGCATATATTAGAGAGGAGGGTAGCGATGGGTTTCGGCATGTAACCTGTAAATCTTCAATGTGTTATGGTTGCGGTTGCATTATCGTTTGATATTAAGGTAGGTAATGGTTTCTAACATGCAAACACGGGAACCTATTAGCGGTGCAAAGTTATACGTTGTTCTGAATGTCTTTTGGGAATTATAGAGTAAAATAATGCATGATTAAGTTTCATGTAATTTATTCAGTAAGTTTGTATTAGAGTGTAGATGTATCTTTATTTGGTTACTACTTGTACAGTTTTTTTTCTTGCCTTTTATAATTTGTCAAAACAAAAACTACAATTTGAAAACGATTCCTTCAAAAATCTGGTGTTTCCAAAGATTTTTTAAAGCTAAGGGGTCTTCTAGGTTTTTTAAGTGGTCACCCTTCCCCCCTGCCTCTCATGCAGAGGGGATTGGCATTGAAAAATCATACAGAAGTCTTATGGTCATTTTCAACCACCCCATCTTTCTTTGTTGGATCAGAGCCTTTCGTTAGGTCTTTAAAATGGCAAGAAAAACTCTTGTAAAGTGTTTTTGAGAGCAATACCAGAACAAACTCAAACGAGGAAATTTATAAACTTTTGGCCAAATAGGAACAAGAAACTACTTGATCTTAAAAGGCCAATATTAAGATGACTTACAGGTCTTTTAAATGGTCACACCCTCTTAGGTATCATCTCCGAAACATGGATCAAGCAGATTCAGACACTATCGTTAGACAAGTCAATAGATAATATGGTAGGCATTGAAAAATCTTACGGTCATCTTCAGCCATCTTTCTTTGTTTGAACAGAATTTTTCTTTAGGTCTTCAACAATGAAAATGAGAAAAGCAGGTCTTCTAACTGACCACTGCCCACTTAAATGTCGCCTCCAAAACAGACAATCCAGGACAAAAGTTCAGCAATGGAATTCAGAAGGAAGTACGTCCTTTTGATGACCAAAATTTGGACAAACTTAACCGAAGACGTTTATAAAGTTTTGGCCAAATAGGAACAAGAAACTTTTTGATCTTAAAAAGCCAATGTCCTCTGAGATATCATCTCTAAAACATAGACAAAGCAGATCAAGACTGAATCGTTAGACAAGCCAACAGATAACATATCTGAAATAATCTTTCATGCATCAATGATAGATTATTTGGGGTGTTAGTTTCAAGTCGCCAGGAATGTAGTTTCAGTAAACCAAAATTCGAAAACGGATCATTTCTCGTCCACAGAGGGGTTGGCATTGAAAAATCATACAGAAGTCTTAGAGTTATCTTTAACCATCTTTCTTTGTTGGATCAAAACCTTGCTTTAGGTCTTCAACAATTACAAGAAAAGGAGGTCTTCTAACTGAGCACTGCCGACTTAGATGTCATTTCCAAAACATGAGCGAAGCAGATCAAAGACATACATCAGTTTTGGCTTCGAAAAAGTCAAGTCAGGACAAAAGTTCAGCAATTGGACCAATTTTGGAGACCAAAATTTGAACAAACTCAACCAAAACATGAGCGAAGCAGTCGATTTTTCATTCAAGTTCGACAATGGGGTCCACAGGCAACTGCATCCCTTTGGAGACCAAAATTTGTACAAGCTCAACCGAAGAAATTTATAAACTTTTGGCCAAATAGGAATAAGAAACTACTTGATCTTAAAAAGTCAAATTAAGATGATTTACAGGTCTTTTAAGTGGTCACTACCCTCTTAGATATCATCTCCAAAACATAGATGAAGCAAGTCCAAGACATACGTGGATTTTAGGTTCCAAAAAATCAACTCAACACAAAGATTCAGCAATGGAATCCAAAGGGAAGTACGTCTCTTTTGGAGACCAAAATTTGAAGAAACTCAACCGATGAAATTTATTAATTTTTGGCCAAGCACAAATAAAATACTACTTGATCTTAAAAAGCTACTTTTAAGGTCATCTTCTACAAAACATAGGCTAAGCAGATCAAATACATACCTCGATTTTGGGGTCCAAAAAATCATTTCAAAAAAGAAGTTCGATAATGGAAGCTAAAGGGACGTACGTTTTTTTTGCAGATCAAAATTTGGACAAACTCAACCGAAGAAAATTATTACCTTTTGGCACTCTAACTAGTGAGCGAAGCAAATCAAAGATATACGTCGATTTTGCATTCAAGTTCGACAATGGGGTTCACAGGCAACTGCGTCAATTTGGACACCAAAATTTGGACAAGCTCAACCGAAGAAATTTATAAACTTTTGGCCAAACAGGAATAAGAAACAACTTGATCTTAGAAAACCATAATTAAAGGTACCTTAACAAATCTTTTAATTGGCAAGTGGATCACTTCTGATGCAGAGGGGGTTGGTACTGAATCAGAACCTTTCTTTAGGTCTTTAAAATGGCAAGAAAAAGAAAGAGCAATACCAGAACAAACTCAAACGAGGAAATTTACAAACTTTTGCCCAAATAGGAACAAGAAACTACTTGATCTTAAAAAGCCAGTGTTAAGATGACTTATAGGTCTTCTAACTAGTCAATGTCCTCTTAGATATCATCTCCGAAACATGGGCAAAGTAGATCAAGACAGAATCGTTAGACAAGCCAACAGCTAACATGTCTGAAATAATCTTTCATGCATCAATGTAGGTTCAGTGGAGCAAAATTCGAAAGTGGATCATTTCAGGTGCACAGAGGAGTTGGAATTGAAAAATCATCATCAACCATCTTTCTTTGTTGGATCAGAACCTTCTTTTAGGTCTTCAACAATTACAATAAATCAACAATTTAGGTCTTCTAACTGGATGCCGTCTCGAAAACATGGGCGAAGCAGATTAAGGACATACATCAATTTTGAGTTCCAAAAAAACTCAGGACAATAGAAGAGAGTTTGGAGACCAAATTTGGGCAAACTCAAGCAAAGAAATTTATTATCTTTTGGCCCTCTAACTTATCATTGCCTTCAAAACATAGGCGAAGTAAATCAAAGATATATGTCGATTTTGGGTTTCAAAAAGTCAATCCAGAACAAAAGTTCAGCAATGGAATCCAAAAGGAAGTATGTCCTTTTGAAAGCCAAAATTTGGACAAACTCAACTGAAGACATTTATAAACTTTTGGCCGAATAGGAACAAGAAACTACATGATTTTAAAAAGCCAGTGTAAAGATGACAAGGCAGATCAAGACAAAATCGTTAGACAAGCCAACGGATAACATGTCCGAAATAATCTTTCATGCATCAATGAAAGATTATTTAGGGTGTTAGTTTCAAGTCGCCAGGAATGTAGTTTCAATTGATCAAAATTCGAAAATGGATCATTTCTGGTGCAGAGAGGGTTGGCATTGAAAAATCATACAGAAGTCTTATGGTCATCTTCAACCATCCCATTTTTCTTTGTTGGATCAGAACCTTTCTTTAGGTCTTTAAAAAGAAAAAGTCTTGTAAAGTGTCTTTGAGGGCAATATCAGGACAAACTCAAACGAGGAAATTTTTAAACGATTCGCTAAATAGGAACAAGAAACTGCTTGATCTTAAAAAGCCAGTGTTAAGATGACTTACAGGTCTTTTTAGTGATCACTACCCTCTTGTTGGCATTGAGAAATCATCATCAACTATCTTTCTTTGTTGGATCAGAACCTTGCTTTAGGTCTTCAACAATTACAAGAAAATGAAGTCTTCTAACTCGTCACTGCCCACTCAGATGTCGTCTCTAACACATAGGCGAGTTCAGCAATAGAATCTAAATGAAAGCAGGTCCCTTTGGTGACCAAAATTTGGACAAACTTAACCGAAGACATTTATAAACTTTTGGCCAAATTGTAACAAGAAATTACTTCATATTAGAAAGCGAAAGTTAAAGATACTTTAACAGATTTATGATCTGGTCTGATCTTGCCAAAAACCAGGAAATTAGTTTTTTCTTAATAGTTTTAACCCTTTTACACGTAAATATGATGCCATCGAATCGAACTTGAAGCGATACTCGAGAGTTTATTCACGCTGTTTAGAATTCCCGAGCTCTGTTTATTTAGATAACAATTGAAGAGTACACCCAACTGTTTATTCTTCCCGATTTAAACGAGAGAATTTTTCCTCTCAACTATTATAGCTGTTGATGTTAACTACGAAACGTAAGGATGTCTTTAGCGGTTAATAAAACCGAAAAGATCAAAGTGGTCGTATTAAAGTAAATGGTTCGTTATTTTTGACAGGTTATTTCCTAATGATTTATTACTATTTACACATCCCTATGTAATTTCATTACATTCCCTAAACATATAATTAGGCTATTGTTTTTATTTATATATACTTTTTTTTAGGAGGTCTTTTCCACCATTTCCTCCTACACGCATTCTCTCTTTTTTTCCCCCCTGTTTAGGTTTATTTCGACCTTTTTCGAGTTATGCTGGTGGATCGGCAACGCCAAGGGAACAGAAAGAGATACAAGCTAGCTGTCAACTGCACATTTTTTCCATTTCGCTTGACATTTACGCCGTGGTTAATGACATGGCAACAATGTTAGCGTTTCCCTTCTCTCGCCCCATCCTACTCGAACCCGAAGGGATGTCTCGTTAGCTGAATGTAGATTTTTATATGCGTTATGTAGGGATGAGCTCGTTGTTGTTGTATGTAACGTATACGTACAGCCGTTAGTATTATGCCCTGGGTAATTTTGCTTTCCTCTCGCGTTTCTCAAAAAAAAAAAAAAAAAAAAAAAAAAGGAGGAAATTATAATATCGGCATACATCGTTTTAAAGTGAGACGATTTTGTTTTACTTGAATCTATCTTCGAGTATGGAGCCCCCTCTTCAATTCCCCAACATCTATCACCACCATCCCTACACTCAAACTCAAACTTTCCGGTCATAAATAAGAAACGCATCTCGACACAGGTTCTTGCCTGAACAATAAGGTAGAAGTAACAAAAATAAGAAATTTAACTTGTCAACTGCAATAAATTTTACGGCTTATATCACCTACAACAGACAGCTGTTCCCTGCTAGCTTGGCGTTGGCGGTACCGATATATATTTTACAATAAACTTTTAGGCATCAGCGATGTGGCAACGTCGCCGACTCATAAAATTTTTACCGTTTTAAGTGTGCCATTTCAAAGGAACACAGGAGGCAGTCTTTTGTTATTATCGCGCTGTCCGTCGTGAAATTTCCTTTAAATGACTCTTAAACATAAAAAAAAAAAAACGAAAAAAATTGTAAAGGATA
Source organism: Holotrichia oblita (assembly GCA_023690525.1). Taxonomy (NCBI): domain Eukaryota; kingdom Metazoa; phylum Arthropoda; class Insecta; order Coleoptera; family Scarabaeidae; genus Holotrichia; species Holotrichia oblita. Next base: position 113,082,041 of record CM043020.1, read on the forward strand.
TCGAATTCCGGTATCACTTTGAGGGTGGCGATTCGCGTTGAAGACAAAGATGACGCTATCCGAAACAGGGGCGAATTTGTTTCTTTCGATTCCATCTTCGTTTTAAACATACGTTTCGCTTGGATAGATTGTGGAGAGTAGGAGTAGAAATTGCGGAATAAAATTGTTTCTTTTGATGTTCCGGTGAAAATGAACTCGAATGAATACGAGGGAGAAGGAACTCCAGATGAAGCGAATTGGGTCGTTTTTCTGGAAAGTTATTTCGCGATAAAATTGTGTTAAATAATTCGCGTTATTATCGTAAATATAATGGAAATGTGACTTTAATTAATTGATGAATTCTTACTATTTTGATCAGTATTCAAGTTTAACAATTGAACGGTACAGAGGAAAAAAGATGACTGTCACAAATACTAGGAATTTAAATAAATAATAAGAACAATAGGAAGGAAGAAATAGACCAATAGTCATAGCATGTCAAAGAAGGATGAAAAGAAATTAAAAATGTTTTAAAGAAGAATAGTAAAGAAAATAGTTGGAGGAAAGAGAATAGATCAAGAGCACTACAGAAGAAGATGAAATACTAGAGAAAGAAAATATAGTAAAAATAGTGAAAGCAAAGAAAAGCAAAGAAAAGCAAGAACAAGATGACGACCTAAACTAAGATGGGAAGAACAGGTACTCAATGACATAGAAAATAGAAATATTACAAAATGGAGAGAGAAAATGCAGGACAGGTGTGAGTGGAGAAAAGTGGTCGAAGAAGCAGCAGATATGAAGATTGGTGGAATGGAGTGACGATCCATATTGACCGATAGTTTATAGGACCCCGCTAAAGAGGTGGCTACAATCCCGACAAGGATGTACAGACATATACAGGGTGCCCATCTAGTACGCGGAAGTCCAATATCTTGATTGATAAGAGAGCTAATTGAATCTGTTTTTATTTCACGTGTCTAGTTTTCTCAAGATCTATAAACCTAAAATAACGCCGATTATACAGGATGTTCCATTTCCTCTGCACAGACAGCAACTTTGTGTTTTTTTAAATACAAACCTCTATGTTTTATAATTTAGTTTGAATATACATGAAAAATAAAACGTCGAAAACTTGTTTCGTATAGCAGCTATAGGTGATTCCACACACGCCGAAATAATTGATGAGTCCAAGTGCGGCAGCACCCGTACTATTACTATATAGACGGTTCTATAGCAGTCAGTTCTCTGCTGTATAGGTTTTCAAGGCACGTTCGACGTTTGGGAAAAAGTTTTCGCCCACGAAAAAAAAAAAATTGGATCGTATTTATCAATTATCGTACTTTTTTAGAATGCTAAACGACTTCGCTATACGGATTTCTTTAGATGGTGGTGAAAAAAGAAAAACCAAGAATTGAATCTAAAAATATTGTAGGGAATTGAGTATAAAAAATTGAAATTTGATCAGTTTTTAGTAATTATTAATTATTAACAAAGTTCCACTCAAAACTGCACCCTTTCGGAAACTAAAGGTCAATTCCTTTGCATCAAAAGTGTAGCACTGAACTACACTTTATTTCAGAAGTCTTTCCTTTGCTGGCGTGCTACACTTTATTACTACACTTTTTCTATTCCTTTGCATGGTGTAAATTAAACCAGTGTTGTTTATCTCCACATGGGCAGGAGTAGAAGTGAAATACACTCGACATGCGCAGTAGTTCAGTTTCACATATTATTATAATCTATTCCCAGTAAATAATATAGTCTTAAATAATTCAATAATACAACAAGGGATAGATCTGTGAAAACTGTCTATTTTAATAATCGTAACTGGCGACATCTATGAATACAATAGCATACAATAATAAGTTACATTAAGTAAGTAGTTTTTATAGAAGTTTTTATTACAACATCCTATTGCCTTTAAAAAGCTATGTAATCTTTGAATTTTGCAGGTAGTTTTCGTTCCCTCTTTGGTCTTCCTTTCGTTTCCTCCTCCTCTATTTTTGTAGATTCTTCTTTCTTTTCGCAACCTTTTTGTTCCCTTCTGACAACTTTTTATGTTGGTTGGGGATAACTGTCGTAACTTCTGGTTGGTTTAGTGGTTCCACATCTGGTTTCTCGTTCACTGTTGCTTGTTCGGTACTTCCATCAGGATCTGTCTCTTTAGAGTTGTCTCCCTTTATGTTGATAATATTTCTTCGGTATGTGTTTCCGTTGACATTTATTAGAAGTGGTTTTTTGAATATACTGATTAATGGTTTGTGATCTGTTTTTACCATAATTTGGTTTCCTACCATTAGTTGGTCAAATCTTACGCAGCCAAAAACGATTGCTAATAGCTCCTTTTCAATTTGAGCAAAGTTTTGTTCAGATTTTGTTAGTGTTCTGCTTGCAAAACCAATTATGCAATTCTTTTGGTATGCTGCTACACCCAAACCATATCCACTTGCGTCGCATTCTAAAATAATTGGTTCGTTAAGGTTATAATATTTTAAAATATCTATATTTGAAATAATTTTCTTTATGTTGTTAAATTCCATTTCCGTTTCTTCATTCCAGTTCCATTTTGCTTCCTTATGTGTTAGCAGTCTTAAATTATTAGTAGCTTGACTCAAGTTCTTTATATATCTTCCTAAGTAATTTACTATTCCTAAATATCGTAGTAAGCTTTTCTTGTCTTCTGGTCTTGGATAATTCTGAATTGCTTGTACTTTGCTGTAGTCTGGGTTTAGCCCCTCTTTCAACATTTAATGGTGCTGGCCATGGAATATTTATTATATTCGTTTTAGTACTTTGCAATTGTTCGTTTAATAATTGGATTGCTTTAACTTGTTGCTATATTAGTGCAGCGAGCGTCTCATTCGGAACAGCCATTTTGTTTTAGTTCTTGGTTTCAGTACCAGCCCTCAATTATGCGGATAGGGAGTTTGTGTGTGTCGATTGAAATCTAAAAATAAGGAGAAAGTACAACCATTTATTGATATCCTTTTATCAAACTGTCGAGCTGCCTACACTCCAACCAAACAGCTTTCAATAATGTATGGTTCTGTTAAAGAAGATAACACTTCTGACAATTTTAAAACTGAAGCCTTGGTAGTTCGGTTATTTGATGAAAGGACATGAATTGTTTATGGATAGTTGCTATAATAGCTAGGAATTATCAGAAAAATTACTTGACTTGAAAACTCATACTAATGCTACACTAAGATCGAATAGGAAGAGCAACCCCAAAGATTTGGTCAAAAACAAATTATGGAAGAGGGAACATTTTTGGATCCGCAAGGAAAAAGTTTATTAACCACATGTAATCATCCTCGATTGATTGTTGTCAAAAAGAGACTTGGCAAGGAAGAGCTCAAACCCGAAGAAGTTAGGCACATACGAGGTTTGTCCGAAATGTATCCGACCTGCGTTCATATCTCCGCGATGGTGCTAGTCATCGTCATCCGGGCTGTGGCATCCTTCGAAGTAGGATTTGATTGAACCACATGCTCCCAGCGGTGCTTCCACATTTTAAAGCAGTCCTCGAACGCAGATTTTGGAATGGCCTTCAGCTCGCGCGTCGCATTACTCTGAATCGTCTCGATGTCGTCAAACCGCTTTCCTTTGAGCGCCATTTTCAATTTTGGGAACATCCAAAAGTCGCAGGGAGTTATGTCGGGACTGTACGGAGGCTGGCGAAGCTGCACAATCTTGTGTTTCGCCAAAAATTGCTGCACAAGGTTTGATGAATGCGCTGGCGCGTTATCGTGGTGAAGAAGCCAGTCACCGCTTGACCAGGAACGCGATCGTTTTCTTCTCACGGCATCTCGCAATATTTTCAGAACTGCTGATTGTCTGACCTCTTGGAGCAAATTAGTAGTGCACAACACCCTCACAATCGAAAAAAGTAATCAGCAAGGACTTGACATGGCTCCGACTTTGATGTGCTTTTTTCGGTCGCGGTTCGTCTGGACGCTTCCACTGCGAAGATTGTTGTTTGGTTTCAGGATCGTAGCCATAAACCCATGATTCGTCACCAGTAATAACCTTCTTAAGGACATTTTCATCATCACGGACCATTTCCAAGTTGTTCTGAGCGATTGCGGAGCGAAGGTCTTTCTGCTCGATCGTGAGCAATTTTGGAATGAAGTCATTCTCAAATTATTGTGTAAAATTTCCCAAACAGTAGTTTTAGGTATTTCGACATCATTTTCTAGTTCACGAACAGTCAAACGACGATCACCTTCAATCGCAAGTCGCACACGCTCGATGTTTTCCGGTGTTGTTCTCAGCGAAGGTCGACCAGAACGAGGGTCACTGTCAACAGCTTGGATAATTCTGAATTGCTTGTACTTTGCTGTAGTCTGGGTTTAGCCCCTCTTCAACATTTAATGGTGCTGGCCATGGAATATTTATTATATTCGTTTTAGTACTTTGCAATTGTTCGTTTAATAATTGGATTGCTTTAACTTGTTGCTATATTAGTGCAGCGAGCGTCTCATTCGGAACAGCCATTTGTTTAGTTCTTGGTTTCAGTACCAGCCCTCAATTATGCGGATAGGGAGTTTGTGTGTGTCGATTGAAATCTAAAAATAAGGAGAAAGTACACCATTTATTGATATCCTTTTATCAAACTGTCGAGCTAAGCCTACACTCCAACCAAACAGCTCAATAATGTATGGTTCTGTTAAAGAAGATAACACTTCTGACAATTTTAAACCGAAGCCTTTTGTAGTTCGGTTATTTGATGAAAGGACATGAATTGTTTATGGATAGTTGCTATAATAGCTAGGAATTACTGGAAAAATTACTTGACTTGAAAACTCATACTAATGCTACACTAAAGATCGAATAGGAAGAGCAACCCCAAAGATTTGGTCAAAAACAAATTATGGAAGAGGGAACATTTTTGGATCCGCAAGGAAAAAGTTTATTAACCATGTAATCATCCTCGATTGATTGTTGTCAAAAAGAGACTTGGCAAGGAAGAGCTCAAACCCGAAGAAGTTAGGCACATACGAGGTTTGTCCGAAATGTATCTGACCTGCGTCTATATCTCCGCGACGGTGCTAGTCATCGTCATCCGGGCTGTGGCATCCTTCGAAGTAGGATTTACTGTCCACATGCTCCAGCGGTGCTTCCACATTTTAAAGCAGTCCTCGAACGCAGATTTTGGAATGGCCTTCAGCTCGCGCGCGTCGCATTACTCTTGAATCGTCTCGATGTCGTCAAACCGCTTTCCTTTGAGCGCGCCATTTTCAATTTTGGGAACATCCAAAAGTCGCAGGGAGTTATGTCGGGACTGTACGGAGGCTGGCGAAGTTGCACAATCTTGTGTTTCGCCAAAAATTGCTGCACAAGGTTTGATGAATGCATCCGGCGCGTTATCGTGGTGAAGAAGCCAGTCACCGCTTGGACCAGGAACGCGATCGTTTTCTTCTCAATGGCATCTCGCAATATTTTCAGAACTGCTGATTGTCTGACCTCTTGGAGCAAATTAGTAGTGCACAACACCTCCCTCACAATCGAAAAGTAATCAGCAAGGGGACTTGACATGGCTCCGACTTGATGTGCTTTTTTTTCGGTCGCGGTTCGTCTGGATACGCTTCCACTGCGAAGATTAAGTTTGGTTTCAGGATCGTAGCCATAAACCCATGATTCGTCACCAGTAATAACCTTCTTAAGGACATTTTCATCATCACGACCATTTCCAAGTTGTTCTGAGCGATTGCGGAGCGAAGGTCTTTCTGCTCGATCGTGAGCAATTGAATGAAGTCGGCCCTCAAATTATTAAAATTTCCCAAACAGTAGTTTTAGGTATTTCGACATCATTTTCTAGTTCACGAACAGTCAAACGACGATCACCTTCAATCGCAAGTCGCACACGCTCGATGTTTTCCGGTGTTGTTCTCAGCGAAGGTCGACCAGAACGAGGGTCACTGTCAACAGATGTGCGGCCATTTTTAAACCGCCTGTACCACTCCTTTATCTGTATTATGCCCATACTTTCGTCCCCAAAGGCCTTCTGTATCATTGTAATCGATGAGCTAATAAAGTCTCTGATAAATCTCCTTCCAAACAACATTGAAGGAAAAAATCTTATAAGACGACAGAGAAATGACAATCGTTGAACAGAACAAGCCTGTTTTGAAACCTGAATCTTCTCCTTCGGCAAGTTCAAGCGGTCATTGGTCTGAGAAAAATCCAGGAACTGCCAGTGAGAAATCCAAGAAAATCGGTTTTTTTGAAATGCTGAATGTGTGCCAAAATGGTATACTACTGTTTTGAAGGCTGGCATCTCCAAAAATAAATTAAATATTTACTATAACATTCTTTGTTTGTTAAGTCCAGAATCCAATGTCAAGTTCATGTCAAATTGCACGTCAAAACAATGTGTAAGCCACACAACTGTCAAAAGTGTCTCCACAATGCAAAAACTTCATCCATACAAATTAACTTTTCTGCAGGATCTAAATAGAAGAATGTTTCAAAAATTGTTAAGAAAAATGTGTCGTTCAACGTGTTAATTCGGATTGACATCTGATCTGCACATACTTCAAAACAGCTGATTAGCATTGCCTAGATTACACCACACCAGAAACAAAAATAGAATAGAATCTTAAACCTTGAGAGTGGTGCGATGTGATGGGGCGAGAGGAAGAGGTAGGAGGTGGTAAATTTCTCTCGATATGCGAATAATCACCACCAATCGTGACCGTCACACTGCCTTGTTATTATAAAGTATAGAACTTCACCTACGGTGAAGAACAACGAACGAAGCCGGAGGCCGCAACAACCCAGGTAATGGTAGTGGTAAGGGCGGGAGGGGTAGGATGGCGGTAGCGGTGGTGTATTCGGAATCCGGAACAGTTGAATACGGTTATTACGTTGCAATTAACGAGCCGCCGACTACCGCGAGACAAGCGACGGCGAATCGAAACGCGCGAGGTGTAGAGGAGCAGAAGCCGGGATTCGCGTGTGCATTGTTTCTGTGTGAGGGTGGCCTTAAACGCTTGATAGGATGAGGTATTAAAGGGAAGAAGGCACGAAAGGGCGCAAGATCGATATAATTGAACTTAAAGAGAGATTTCTTTATTCAATGCATTTAATTTTTCTGCATATACCTTAATAAACCTCTTTTTCTCCACCCTCTCCCCTCCCCTCGTATATAAGATACGCGCCAACAGTTCCCGGGAGTGCTGCAAGGTCTGATTACCGCACCGCTAGTCCAACATTGTTATGTACAGGAGGCGATAAGGAACCGGGTCCGGGAGAAAACTGTTATATATTTAAGGAAATGGCGAAAGAGAATGCCGTCGCCGAGGAAGGCACGCGGAAAATGCGTTTTAAGCGGGATAAACTGAGGGTGAAAGAGGGAGAGAGAGAGAGGGAGGGAAAAATGAGGTGACGCCAAGAAGCGAAGTTGAGCGTTTTTCGGTTTAAATTTTTAAGGGATTTATCACACGTTCTGCTTGTATTCTCCTTTATTTTTTTTAAGCGATTTTCTTTTTTCATCTTGTTTACGTAATAAAATGAGATGTTAGAGGAATTTCTTACGGAGATTTTAATTTTAGATATGCGATGAGGAATTATTTTCGTAAATTATTAAATTCGACGGAGACTCAAATCATCATTTTATATAAATTAAACTAGTTCCACGAGATTTTAATTTAAATTGCAGTTCAAACATTAAATTTTCACGAGCGTATATTGTTACAATTCCCGGACGACCAAGCTTTTGTTTTTGAATCGTAAATTTCGGCGAAATTGCAAAATTGTAAAACGATGATGCAGTATTGGTTTTCTATAATTATAGACATACCTGACAATAAATGCCAATAAAATTAATAGTAATTAGCGAAAATAATGTCCCTTGCTACTCGATTATAATTTCGGCCGAAGCGGAGTGCTTGAATTCAATCCGTTCCATGCTAATCCATTTATCAAATAAATTAATTATGGGACTTAGGAATATTCTGGGCACCCGTAGTACTCATTTTTATAAATGCTTAATCCTAAGAAGTAGGAGGACTTTCGAAATCAGCTCTCAATCAGCTAAACCGCATTGAGAAACCTCCTCTAAACTAGTTAGGCATTCATTCATTCATTCAGTTAGCGTTGGACGCCTATTGTCCAGGTACTTGAGCTGGCGCTCTTTGTACCATCCCTATTGGAGCCCTCATTTCCAGTTGACAAGTTTACTGTCCTCTACAAAGTCCAGTAACTTGCCCACTGGAAACTTGAGTACCCTCGAAGGCTCCAGTAGATCCTTTCCGAAATGTTTCTGCCTGAGTACCTTCAATTCCTCACATGTGCACTTGTTTCCTCCTGTAATTCGCATCTCCTGCACCAGGGTTCGCTCACCCGACCCGTGTTGCATAGATGCTTCCTTAAGGGACAGTGTCCAGTTATCAACCCAATAATGGTCTTAACTTGTTTTTTATTGCGTCTAATTAGGCTTTCAGAGGACTTAACGTCCCCGTCCCCAATTAGCGCTTTAGTTTGGAGTTGACCCTGGAGACCAAATCGCCCTTCTAGTAGAATCCCTTGATTCCACATACGGGTTCTGGTCCTCTGAAGTGTTTCCTTGAACCCTCCTTGGCTAGTTCATCGGCTATTATATTGCCTCTAATATCCTCATGTCCAGGCACCCAGATCAAAGATACCTTGTTGTCTTGTGCCAATCTATTGAGGTGCTGTTTATAGTCTTTAACCAGTTTTGATCTGGTAAGAGGATTCATAACTGCCTTGACAGCGGCCTGACTATCAGTCATTTGCAGTCAGTTCTGCGCAGGCTGCAATAGCGAATACTTCTGCCTAGAAGACCGTTGCATGCTCTCCCAGGCTTAAGGATATCCTATGTCTTGGGCTCAGACCATAAATACCGGCACCTGTGCCCTTACTGGATTTGGATCCGTCCGTGAACCAGTTATCAGAGTCAACGAAGTCACCCCGTGGCTGGTCTCTGTTCGGTATTAGGATTTTCACCTTTTCAGTGAAAATAATTTCGGGTGCCGTACTGTCGCAAAGGCTCGTCCAGTACCGTACCCGTAGTGTCAGTGTACCCTGCTATCCCAATATTGGGGTACCACACTTTATTGGCTTTCAGTCTAAGGATCGCGGCCATAGCCTCCGCATTTACGTAAAGCTCCAGCGGAGGGAGGCCCACAATGGTCTCCAAGGATGCGGTTCCTGTGCTGTTAGTTGCTTCGGTGATTCCCAGCAGCGCCTGTCGCTGGACAGCAGTCAGCAGTCCCACTGCCGAGGACACTTCTGTCCTGCTTGATAGTCTATTTAATCATAGTTTTCCTAGTTTTCTTTTCACTAAAATCATTAATAACGTCTGAAAAATCAACAGTTTTGGCCAATTCATTCTCAATTGCCAACATTGCCAGATGGTTCAGACGAGTTTGGCCAGTTGTGCTTCGTTGCCAAGTTTTCAGTGAATTTGACAACCTACTACTACCTCGCTTATTTCCAGTCTGACCTTCCCTGCGCTTGCTTCCAACTTTCTGATGGTTGCTCATATGCCTATCTATCGAACATCGAGACGTTGTGCGGTGTGTACTCACAAAAGTAAATGGAGTTGCACTATATGTGAGACTTTGTTTGAACGACAAACGCAATTGTTTCCAAAATTTTCAACAATGCGAGTACTCCTACTGATTACACAGCGTGACTACCATTTTCCAAAAAAAAAAAATTCCGTTCATATTTTGTAATTTAAAATGTATTTGTTTTAATAAAAGTTAATTCAGGAGCTAAGATACTTTCAAAACTAGCTAAGATACCTTCTGGTTGTGAATGGTGATGAGTTCAAGCGATAGCGATGGTATCTTTAATCGTCACAATAACCGCAAGATTGGGGTAAAACAAAAAAAGGCGGACCGCGTGGTTTCGACCTCCTAAGTCTCGTCAGTGCTCCTCCGAATACAAAACCTAATTTCAACACAGTAAGCAATTCAATCTGTATCCTACAGCAACCGCGGCAATGAATTAATTCCAAGCCCCATTCCCTCTAGCGGACAAGCTTGGAATTGGTCTGCTTCTAATGCTTAATCTATTTTCATTGCATTATACTATAGGAGCACCTATTACAGGCATTTTTTTAGGTTTATGACTATTGAAACACGTGATTCAATTGAAATTAAATATTTGATAATTATCTATAGTTGTATGTCTATCATAATCATCCTTCAGGCACTCCTGAAGGACGTCGAAATCATTTTTCGTTAACTCCCGAGAAAAAGAATATATTGGGCTGGACTAGTTTTACAAACAATCGAAAAATATCCTGTAGTTCGAAATCGCTAAGAGATAGCGGAGTTCAGCTTGCGCCATTATTATTTTTAGGAACAAATGAGCTCCGGATCGTACCTCAATCCCACAAATTCCTGTAAACCCTCTCAACCATACCAAAATGAATCACCGTGTACTCAAATTTATAGACTTATCTTTAAACTATGAAGAGCTTTTCTAGATGTTGGCTACAATTCTTTAAGCTCCGAAACTGCTAGAATTAAAAAAACGCATTCAAGGAATCGTTATGGCAGCAATATTACACATAAAACGAGTTAAGTCAGTACATATCTATGCCCTGCTTCTATTATTCCTTGCCTAGTGACTTTTTTTTACATAAGCAGGCTAGCCTGGCCTGGCGGGGGTTAGCTCGGTTAGCCTAGCTTGGCGGAGGTTGGCTCGATTAGCCTGCCCTGGCGGAGGTTGGTTCGGTTAACTTGCTCTGGCAGGGGTTGGCTCGGTTAGCCTAGCATGGCGGGGGTTGGTTCGGTTAGCCTGCCCTGGCGGAGGTTGGTTCGGTTAACCTGCTCTGGCAGGGGTTGGCTCGGTTAGCCTGCCCTGCCGGGGGTTGGCTCGGTTAACCTGGCTACACAGAATTGGGTTGAGTCAGTCTGATTAAGAAGGGGTTGGCTCGGTTTGAATCGAATCTTTTTGTTTGTATACTAAGACTTCCTTTATTTATTTTGTGCTGGTTAACCGCTCTATAACCTGCAAGGACATACCAAATTCATCGAGACTTCCTGAGAAGAGCTGCAAAGACACCGATGACGGCGGCATCAAGCCGTAATAAAAATCATTACTATAGTAGGTTCACGATTCGAAGACCTGCACGTCATTAACAGAATTTTCAGAGTCACCAACACAAAAGGAATAAAATACCTATCGGAGATTAAACTCTACATCCTGCTAATACAGTTTTATGTTGGCCCGAATCTGCTCTCTACTATTATCACTGTCATTCGTCGTGAGCTTGTTTACTAACCTAACATGTAAACAAGAAATAAATAGATTTTGCAACATTGTTTTGACGACAATGATGACGTGCACGTCTTCGAATCGTGAACGGAGTTTATATTGTTGGTATTTCTTTAAAGATACCATTGCTTACAACCAAACAACAACCGTTTTTCCTCCAGTTTATTGTTATTACAGTGATGATCATTGTCGAAATATTATATATTATATTATATAGTACAACACAATTTCCGGTAAGAGGAGGTTGGTCATGTAAAATGGTCGATCTAACCTATAAATAATGAGTTTCTTTTTCTCGCGAAAATCGGTTTTTCCCGTGCAAAAATTTTCATAATATGTCACTTGAATTGTCAGATTGATGACAGTTGATCCTGCCATCTGATATCAGTAATATATACTACCCTCGAAGAAGTAGAAATATACAGGTTTTTTGTACATTTTTATAGATATTTTGAATATCTACAGTTTTTAAATACAATTTACATTCTGCGTCAAATAATTAAAAACAAGATGAGGATTCTTTAATTTAACGGAGATAATCAAACATCTAATGATTAGTGCTAAATAAATACGAATTAAACGGGAATTACTAACCTTTTTTTACATCTCGATCAACCGGTTTGCTGTCGCTATTGTTAGAAGCATAATTATCCGTAGAAACTGTCATCTTAGCTTATATTAAATAGCTAATTCATCACTAAATATTCATATACTGTCTCAACACCCTAGAATTGCACTATTTTAATAATAACAATGATAATACACCACACAAGACAACATCATTAATCTAACTGTCATATTACATGACGCCATTTTACATCTGATGCGTTCACTAACTGTTTATAATCTAGATATTACGCAAGGTGCGTTCAGTAATCACTTACGATCAATTATATTATATTTAATACAGGATTTTAGAATTTCATTTTTATTTTCAACATATTATTTTGAAATTGAATCTTTAAATCTCCCCAAACATAATTTGCTATCGTTACTACATATTTAAGCATCATCACTGATGTGTTTCATTATAAATAGTAATAAAACTCGGACAAAAGTAAGGAGATAAGATTCTCGGTAAAAAATAATAAAATGTCTCGAGCGTAATTATATCCGTGTTTCCGCTATGACGCAATAAAACACAAGTCGACGGAAATATCAAACGACAAACCGTCTTGCATTGAATTTCCACGTTGTCGTAAACATCTACCTTGCGGGCTTTCCGAGCGAACAGCTAAGACCTCCTTCAAACTCCCAAGAGAGGTCTAGAGTGATTAAATCTTAGACAAGGGAAGTTCAATTTCAGTCACCCGTGTTTTCGGTTGGAGCACCCTCCATCGCACAGTCGCGAATTCACTCACCTGCCTTCACCCGTTGTAATGGAGCTGTCTTGTTAATAGATTTTTTTCCCCCCTTTACCCCTCCGTTTTCGTCGGTATAGGAGGAATCGGGGATATTAGAAAGGTCTTAGAAGTCGATCGAGCGACTCTAAAATAAATACCCCTTTCCCCTCCCCCTACAGTAAACCCCGATCAATCGTCATTTCCTCGAGAAAGGACGACTTGATCTTGAAGGTAATTGAAACATCCGTCTTTTAGACTTTCTGTTGATTGCACCAATGTGTGTTGGGTCCAACACGCTTTCTAAAATCTAACGCTGTTGTAAAGAAAAAAAAAACGAAATCGATAAACAATCATTTTTAAACGAGATTTTAACTAAAATTGCCCTCCTTTCCCCTCAAAGTTCGCCATCCCGAATGTCACGAATTTTACGATTTTACTTTACATATCGGGGTTGAAATTTCAACGCGAACAGCTGCTCTCTAGCTCTTGGGGAGTCGCGTACAGAATAAATTACCATCCCGTTCTAGGTAGATAGGAAGGGTGGGAGGAAGAGGGGAGTATAGGAGGAGGAAATGGCACGGATTTGGGCGGAAACCTCCCCGAAGAGTAATAAACGAGTTCAGGAACGTTTCAATACATTTAAACACACCTGTTTTATCGGGATCGGAACTTTGTCGATTAAATTATACTTTTAAATTATATCCTGGGGGACGTTCAAGCAAACCACTTGTACTGCGGCAAGTGGAGATGGATGGCGGTGGGAGGGGGAACCTAGTACGAATATCGGAATGAACGTTACCGATGCTAGACTGGAAAATAGTTTTCTTCTTTTTTATTTCGAGAGTTGTTCGTGTAGGTTTCCTTCTTTGTGTGTGCCCTTTCCCCTCCTTCCTTTACCCCCTCCCATAACCCACTGAAACATAGGTTGTATTGTAATGGTGAGGATGAGGTCGATGCGAAGGAAACGGATGTAGATTACTGGTTCTCGAGCTTCCCTGATTTAAAAGCTGGGGTATCGAGGTGAATTATTCGTACAGTTTTTTTTTGTTTTACCTTTTGTTTTTTTTTTTTTGGAACTAGTGTTGTATGCATCTGTTGTTTTTGTTTTTTTTCGGTTTCTCATTTATCATCATTTAGAGTGGAACTGCCTAACAAAGAAACGTCAGCAACTACTTTTTAATTTCGGCAAAAGATTGTATGCCGAATCGGCACAATCCGTAAGGTGATACCTTTTCTCCTTTTTATCGCACACGCGATGTATCAAATATCCCCGAGCTTTTTGTTCGTTTCTAATATTTTTATCGTCACCCCGTGTGCTGGCTCTCGATTCTAGCGCATATAATAATGATTTATGATTTCAATTTTGGCGGGCATCCTTTTCTGGTGTTTTTTCGTCCCCACCGTTACACGTCGAATGTTTTCGCACACACAGGATGCGAGTTGTGCGGGAATTGATTTCCAACAGTCAAATATAATTTGAATAAATGCGCACTATATTCTGTTGTTTATTTCGCTCTGCGCGGAATCCTCGACCACGTAAAACTTCACGGTTAATCTGTAGTCGTATTATATGAAGGCATATTTCACGTGCAACGGCGCAGAGATGAAAGGAGATTTGGCAATCTTGGTGTTCACGTCGAACTTATAAGGTACGGAAATATATGAGGTATATTTTGCATATTTTGTCGTCGCGTTTTGTAGGACACGTTTACGGCAAATATCCATGTGATTTTTTTAGGAAGTATCCTAATTTCTTTTATTAACCGTAACTCTTTTGTTATGTAAGATATTAAGATGCGGTTTGAAGCAGTTCACATTGTAATAATATTTTTATTAACACTTATTAATAAAAAAATTAAATTGGAACCGTGGAGCATCGGATTTTTTCTAAATACGCATGATATGAAAACTTCGTCAAAATTAGGAAAATTAGGCTTATTCTAGTTATGGGCAGAAATTACAACTTTTGTTTATTACGTTATCTATGAAAAACAACACGGCTGTCATCATATGAACTTGTCAGGATATATTACTTGTCGATATTGTTTCCATATATTTCCAATATGCTTGTATTTTCGATATATTTGCAATATATTTTTAATGTGCTACTATTTTCTATTCCTTTTTGATATATTTTCTATATATTTTCTACATATTTTCTATATTTTTTAAACATATTCTTATTTTCTATACATTTTTGATATATTTTTAATATATTTTTCTATATATCTTCAACATATTTTCTAAATACATTTTTCGATATATATATTTTCCATATATTGCCAATATATTTTTATATATTTTGTTATATTTCCTCTATTTTTTCGTATTTCTGATAGTTTCTGATAGTTTTTCAATATATTTTCTATACAATTTCCATACAATTTTTATAAATTTTCAATGTAATTGTATTTTTGATACATTTTTAAACATTTTTGATTTATTTTCAATAAATTTTTCAACATATTTTTTAATATATTATCAATATATTTTCTTTACATTTTCAATGTAATTCTATTCTCGACGGATTTTCAATACGCTTTCTGTATTTTCAAAATATTCGTAATTTCGATATAATTGGCATAAAGTTTCGATGCATTTTTCTTTCTTTTTTCCATATATTTTCTATATTTTTCAACATATTCCTATTTTCTATACATTTTCGATATATTTTCCATATATTTTCTATATTTTTTCAACATATTGCTATTTTCTATACGTTTTTTCGATATATTTCCATATTTTATCAATAAATTTTCTAAACATTTTCAATATATTTTCGATGTATTTTCAAAATATTTGTAATTTCGATATAATTGGCATAAATCTTCGATATATTTTTTTTCTGTTTAGCATATATTTTCTATATTTTCAACACCATTTTTTATACGTTTTTGATATATTTTCATATATCTTCAATAAATTTTCTAAGCATTGTCAATACATTTTCAATATATTTATATCTTTATAAATTTTTCATATATTTTTAATATATTTTCGATGTATTTTCAAAATATTTCGTAATTTCTAGATAATTGACATATATTCTGTTTCTGTTTTCCATATATTTTCTATATTTTTCAATCAATTCCTATTTTGCATATATTTTTGAAATATTTTGTATATATTTTCAATAAATTTTCTAAACATTGTCCATACACTTCAATGTACTTCTATTTTTTATAAACTTCTCATATGTCGATGTATTTTCAAAAATATTCGTTATTTCGATATAATTGGCATAAAACTTCGATATATTTTCTATATTTTTCAACATAATCCTGTTTTCTATACATTTTTGATATATTTTTCATATATCTTCAATAAATTTTCTAAGCATTGTCGATATATTTTCAATATATTCCTATTTTTATAAATTTTTCATATATTTTCAATATATTTTTGGTGTATTTTCAAAATATTCGTAATTTCTATATAATTGACATATGTATATTTTTCTTTCTGTTTTCATATATTTCCGATATTTTTCAATCAATTCCTATTTTCTATATATTTTGATATATTTTCTATATATTTTCTACATTTTTGCAACATATTTCTATTTTATGTACATTTTTTTATATATTTTCGATATATTTTCTACATATTTTCTATATTTTTTCAACATATTCCTATTTTCTATACATTTTTGATATATTTTTTATATATTTTCGATATATTTTCAATATTTTTTCAACATATTCCTATTTTCTATACATTTTTGATATATTTTCGATATATTTTTTCTATACATTTTCTATATTTTTTTCAACATATTCCTATTTTCTATATATTTTTGATATATTTTCTATATATTTTCTACATTTTTTGCAACATATTTCTATTTTATGTACATTTTTTATATATTTTCGATATATTTTCTACATATTTTCTATATTTTTTCCAACATATTCCTATTTTCTATACATTTTTGATATATTTTTTATATATTTTTTCGATATATTTTCAATATTTTTCAACATATTCCTATTTTCTATACATTTTTGATATATTTTCGATATATTTTCTATACATTTTCTATATTTTTCAACATATTCCTATTTTCTATATATTTTTGATATATTTTCTATATATTTTTCTACATTTTTGCAACATATTTCTATTTTATGTACATTTTTTATATATTTTCGATATATTTTCTACATATTTTTCTATATTTTTTCAACATATTCCTATTTTCTATACATTTTTGATATATTTTTTATATATTTTCGATATATTTTCAATATTTCTTCAACATATTCCTATTTTCTATACATTTTTGATATATTTTTTATATATTTTCGATATATTTTCTACATTTTCTATATTTTTCAACATATTTACTATTTTCTATATATTTTTGATATATTTTCTATATATTTTCTACATTTTTGCAACATATTTCTATTTTATGTACATTTTTTATATATTTTCGATATATTTTGTACATATTTTCTATATTTTTTCAACATATTCCTATTTTCTATACATTTTTGATATATTTTTTTATATATTTTCGATATATTTTCTACATATTTTCTATATTTTTTCAACATATTCCTATTTTCTATACATTTTTGATATATTTTTTATATATTTTCGATATATTTTTTACACATTTTCTATATTTTTTCAACATATTTACTATTTTCTATATATTTTTGATATATTTTCTATATATTTTCTACATTTTTGCAACATATTTCTATTTTATGTACATTTTTTATATATTTTCGATATATTTTCTACATATTTTCTATATTTCTTCAACATACTCCTCTTTTGTATACATGTTTGATATATTATCTATATATTTTCGATACAATTTTTCTATATTTTCAACATATACGAATTTACCAAGCATTTTCGATAAATTTTATATACATATGTTTTCAATACAATTTCGATATATTTTCCTTACAGCTCACACCTTCCATCACCCAAAACGAAACAAAACAACAATCAAAATTTAGATGAAAGTGACAACTATTTAGACAACGTTAAAGTAAATTTAGAGTGGAAAATAAGAACACCAAGCTCTTTTATAAAAACAAAGTCTTCAAAACAAGATACACACACGGGTAATTTCCAAGATGTACTGGCCAAAAAGAATTTTCCTTTTTCATCCTTAAACTTGTCATCAGTGTGTCAAATATAATTAATTTTATTCATGTTTATTTCAGAATCAGAAATCAAAATGGTATAACTGGAATTACGGTGCACGAATCTATCGTCCATTGTGGCTACCCGTCTAACAAGGTAAGCTAAGCTATAAAATGGATCGCTCTAAAATGACGTTACTTTAAAATTAATAATAAACTATTACAAAAGCTAAATAGTTCTCGCTAGTGCAGGATAAATTTTATCGTCAAAAAATAATACCTACACAAAATCCGAGCTGTACTAAAAAAAAAGAAACGAAAGAGAGGAGTTGAAATTACGCCGCACTATTACCCGGTGGACTCAGACCATTATTTTAGGTAGACGAAACTGTAATTATAACACTACCACCGTCTCATTTTACCAAGCGTTAGTGTCTCTAGATAATATTTCATAATTAACGCGCAATTTTACAACTTGGAATTACACTGGTGCAGTTTAGAGAATTGCCTGTTACGCCCGTGAGTGGCCGAATTAGCTTTTGTTTTATGTTTTACACCGGCTATTGTTTATGTAACGAGGTCATTTTCTAAGGCTGTGTGTGATTTCGTTATGGTACGGGGTAGGTATATAAGCATCTATAGATTATAGATATCAATACTTTTTAAAAAGGAAAAGAAAAGGATTTTACGATTATAACCCGATAATAAAATTTCCAATTCGTACAAATTTTCTTTAACATTTAGACGATAATAACAATAAAAAGTCAGGGCAAAGTTATCCGAAGCGGAAACGTCGGAATAGCGGTCACATCAATAATGAATCAATTTTGCGTTTCTGGCCTATGGAATCCGGTGGAAATAAAAATAAATATAAATTTTATTATATTGTAGTCTTCCTTGTTTTTTTTTGTCTGTATTTGCAGCGTCCGCGTTTTCCCCCTTAAAAAAGAACGCAGAATAATACGCTACAACCTCTATATAATTTATGTGTATGTAAAATGTAAGGTATACTCAGATTTTATGATGTTAGTTCTTGCGGGAATATGACGGTGTCATCGTAAAATTTTTACGTTTTTACAAGACAAGAAGGTAGTGTTTGTTACAAGGAACATCTTCCTTATACGTGTCGTTAAAATGAACGACTTTGTGTAACATTTTACATAACCAAGAATAGATTTGAATGCTTTTTTTTGACATTTTGAGTCCATTAATTGATTCAAAGAAGATCAGAATCAGATTGAGATTGAGAAAAATACTACGAAAATTTTTGGCTCTCTGTAGCCATTAATTAATCCAAACGAGATATAAATTAGATTGATACTGACCTCTTCAGACTCTCATAGACGTCAACCTCTCTAATCGGTTGATAGACCCTCACGAGGGTATGTGGCGTCAGCGGAACTATGCCATTAGAGCACCCACTCGGATAGAATCCGAGTAAGACCGAGATCTCCTTAAGTAACTTAACACTTATTTCAATACGTGGACCAACATTCAAAGCAATAGCCAAACCTTAGATATGAACCAATCTACCAAACCATCAACAATAGGAACAGTTCTAATATGAACGCTTGTTTTTGGCATTCTGGGGCCATTAATTAGCCCAAACGGGATATAAATTAGATTGAGACTTCCTTTTGAGACTCTCACGGACGTCAAACCCCTCTAATCGGTTGATAGACCCTCACGAGGGTATGTGGCGTCAGCGGAACTATGCCATTAGAGCACCCACCCGGACAGAATCCGAGTGTCAACACAAAAAGAGAATCTGATGAACACAAGAGCAGTAGAGGGACAACTCGCACTAACGTACACCTCGTTGCATCAAAGCAAAATTTGGGTTCGAATTAGGTAGTTCCTACTGTCACACCGCAGACACCATCTCCAGTAATAATGGGATTCGAAAATTAACCACAAGAACAACACAACCTATTTTTCAACAACTTCCATTCGTAATTTCACGAGAAACGATTCCCAACAAGAATTCAATTCGTCCGATGTAAAATAACACAACCGTCTCTGTAGATGTTACCTCTACCGTTGTCGACGGTCAACTGAACTGAGTTTGTCGACCTTAGGTCGTTAAAATGTTATTGTGACGTCAATGTGACGTCAACCGGAAGTTATAAAATTGTCATTAAGTCAATATTGTTGTTATTCGGTAATTATGTTATTTTATAATGTATCGGGTAATTAAAAGTAAATAGAAAGAATAAATAATGTTCTATTCGAGAGAAAGGGAGCGATATACAGGGTGTTTCAATAGTGCGGTGTCGGTCGGTATCTCGATACCTGTTCAAGATAAAAAAAAACTTTCAAAATGAAAGTGCTTTCATTCTTAAAGGGGGCGATAGCTTAAAATTGCTTTCGTTTATACAGGGTGTTTCGTTTATACAGCCTTTAAAATGCATATGACAGGAATGTCAATGGTTCTTTAGTTGCAAACTACGACAAACTACGGTTACATTCAGCAGGTAGTAAGCTGGTCCTGTTGGTCTTTGAAGTAAAGTATTGAGCGCAAGGTATTTCTCTAGTTAGTCGTGTCCGGATACTTTTGAAGATCACTGTACATACATATACCTATACTATATATTTATATCTATATATACAAGGCTTTCAAGCTTTCAAATTGTATATGTTCCTGCAGTGCATACTATATGAATAGATATGTGTGCATCAAATTCAGAGAAATGCTGTGGGAAAAGCGTCGAATCCTTTAAAAGCTGCTTTTGTACGGTGAACGTACAATGGTTGTATGTATGTACATGCAGATTGCTCCAATGCGCTAAAATGTAAAGGGGGGAGGCAAAAAAAAAAAACTAGGTTTCGAAGCATAATACCGCGATGGCTTTCGAAACGGAATCAACTCGTTGGAAATGGGATGTTCGATCGGGATGCTGACTCTCTTTAATATATGAAAATAATATATCGGGTGTTCTATTTGAAAAAACTAAGTCCGAAATGGATTTACAAAACTCGATCACCCTGTGTAATGGGGAATAATTTCAAGTTGAGTATAGGCCATTATTTTACTCCAAAAGTTAGCACATTTAGCGATGCACTTAGTTTTTTAGTATTCATTTCGGGTTCTTAAAAAAATGGACGACATTAGAGCGTTTAGTGGTTGTGCAAATGCTCAAATTTGCAGTCAATACAATTTGACAAAGTCAAACTGGTCAAACTTGTTTAGAACGAACGGCAACGAAACTGGCTTTTATAGGAGAAAAATGCTCTGGAGGAAAGCATTCCATGCCTGGGTCTGCAAATATGGCAAATATGGACGGTTCAGAAAAGAAGAAACTTTTGGTAATTGGAAGATCGAAGAGGCCTCGATGTTTCAAAAACGTTCCAAAATTGTCAGTATCATATGAAGCAAACAAAAGAGCCTGGATGACTGGAGAGATTTTTTCAAATCTTCTACTATCTTGGAACGAGAACTTGCAAGGAACAAAAGAAAAATTCTTTTAGTGATTGATAACTGTCCTGCATACCCTAAATTGGATAATTTGGAGTGGATCGAAGTGATTTTTCTTCCTCCAAATGTGATTTCAGTTTTCCAACCCGTGGATCAAGGCATAATCAAATGCTTAAAGTCGTATTATCGAAGACAATTACTCCTAAAAATGATCAAAACGTCGAAATGAAAATGTCCTTTCTTGATGCCAATTTAGTGTTAGAGACCGCTTGGGAAAACGTGCCTGCAAAAACGATTTCGAACTGTTTCCGTCATGCAGGTTTTTACGTGGGTACTGGATTCACAGAGGATGATGATATTCCTCTTAGTCAGTGCTGGATGACTGGTGAATTGAGTATTTTGGAGTATTTCATTCTTCCACTCACATTTATATTTCGGTACCGTAAAGAATTCTTTGCTGCACTCATTTTAGTTGGTAATCCTACTCGGTCGCATTGTAATTTGTTGCCAACCACAAATACGAAGGCAAGTTGAAAAATTCTCGACCTGATAATGAAAATGCATTTGTTTTTATATATAATCTTTTCTTAGTTCGATACCTACACTTTGTCCAACGTTTCTCTAATAAATGGATTCCATCCTTGAAGTATGATTTCGGACGATCTGCAAAATATCCTTTAGATTATGGAATAGGTCATAAGTAGAATGACTACCTCACTACGAGCACAGTTTAACTTTTATTTAAAGAATGTGATCAACTTTTTAAAATATTTGATCAGGTATTGAACGACTTTGATCTGATATTAAATTGCTTTGATCAGGTATTGAATGGCTTTGATCAGGTATTGAACGGCTTTGATCGGGCATTAAACAGCACCATGCTGTTCAAAGTTGATTACATTCTTTAAATACCTAACAGTGAAATGGAATTAATTTTTTCCAAGAACAACCTTCATAATAACGAGATAATTTACACATGAAAGTAAATTCCTTCGCGAGGTCAAAGGTCAAACTGTAATGAGGTAGTCATTGTACTGTCATAGCTAAAGGGAGCCAAATCTGGCGAATAGGGTGGATGTTCCAACAATTCCTATTCGGTCAGGAGAAGGCTTAATGAAGCAGGATTGAAGAGTAGGAGACCAGCAATTGCACCACTGCTCACCAGGGAACATAGAGTTGCGAGATTGCGTTTTGCTAGAGCTCAGGCAAACTGGACTATTGACGACTGAAAACAAGTTTTGTTTTCGAATGAAACACGAGTCAGTCTGAAGTCACCAGATGCACGTGAGCGTGTTTGGAGAAAAGCACACGAGAAGTTTGCTGACTGCAATATCTCTCCAAGAGTTCCATTTGGTGGTGGGTCAGTAATGTTCTGAGGAGCAATTTGCTTTAACGCTCGCACGGAGTTGGTACCTATTCACAGGAGATCAATAAATGCAGATTTTTATATTGAAAACATTGTAGAAGAGCATGTTATGCAGTTTGGTCCATTTATCGGCGACAACTTCCTCTTTATGCATGATAACGCTGTACCACACGTTGCTGGAGTGGTAACGGACTACCTTTGTGAGGTGAATATTCATGGTTTAGAGTGGCCACCTAAAAGCCCAGACATCAATCTGAAACGAGCTGTTAGACGCCACATACCTGCTCCTAGGGCTCTTAGAGCACTTGAAGAAGCTGTGATTGCTGAATGGGAAAATATACCTCCAGCCACCATCTGCAACTGAATTAGTATGCTAAGACGAATAGAAGCAGTTATAACAGCAAGGGGAGGCAATACCCGATATTAATTTTATAAAATTCAAGTTTAATTTGATTTTAGAAGAACCTTTTATAACTGCAAGTGTTCACTGTGCAATCAAATTTAGATATTACTGTCACATTTTTGTTAAATTAACATTGTATCAGGTTCAAAATGTTATTAAAAGTTAGTTAAAGTGTTGTTTGATACAATTCATGCGTTATAATTTCAATAATGAAAGTTTTTGGCGAATTTTCTCACTTACTATAAGTGATGCGTTAATTTTGTCCATCTCAATCTCAAAATTTTTCACTTCCCACAAAGCATTTTTGTGGACACGGATTCCTCAGATCTTTTTGCAATCCCAGCCTGATCTCATGATTTTTTTCTTCTAGCTGGCCAAGAAGCCAGTTATTGTTTTATCCTTTGCAAGGTAATCAATACCAGAAAGCACTAACCATGACCTTTCCGGCAGATGGAATTGACTTCCATTTTATTTTGGGGGGGAGGATGGAACTACCGGCTACCATCCATCCACTGCTTTGATTGCTGTTTCATCTTTTTTTTTAGCTTTTAGCTTCTGCTAAACCGAATTTTGCAAACTTAGTCTCGTTGGAAAGAGCATTACTCTTCCAATCTAATGCTTACAAAATTCGAACCATTTTTACTGTTTTTTTTTCCCGAAGACGAAGACTGTAAACCGTTCATGAGATATGGTCGAACGTCATTCTTAGTTGGCCACCCGGTACAACCAACGATATTACAAACATATCTAGATCGTTCAAATCCATAGATACAACATTTCTTTAATTTTCGAGTGAATTTAAATTAATTTGAATCTAATCGCGCGGAATTAATCGCAGGCATTTTATGATAAACTAGGCGCAGTAGTTTTAAAATAATTTTAGTTTCTTAGATAAGATAATAGATTAATAAGTACGACTGTCAATATAATTTCGATCAAACTCTGACACTATCATAATATTTGCGTCGCAGATTATTTTATTACTGGAGAGATTACTACCTAATGTTGTCCAGTATTACCTGATGTGCGTGTAATAATACTAAATTAAAAGTGTTTAAATTAAACTTGGGATAATGTAAAAAGTAAGTACATCTACATTCTTAAATATATAGATTTGTCTTTTCTTAATATATTTAATTATTTACGGAATTTTCTCGTTAGAATTACATTCACGATTTAAACTCATAGCGGATAACCCTCCTGTATACGAGGTCTGACGATTAAGTATCCGAAAAATTGGTTGTTGGTGGTTTGGTTGACAAAAAAGACATTTTATTGCCTTTTTTGCATAGTCCTATTGCCATTCCAAAATCTGCAAAGTAATGGGGCTCCTCACGTAAAAGAACATTATCTTTGCAACTTTTGTTGAAGATAAATCGCTTCATTTTATTAACCTTCCAGTAGTCGCGCGAAAGTTCAAGACATGAGTAGTCGCACCGGTGTCACAGACCGTATAACAAATATAGCCCAAAAAAAATTCATTGGAACATACTTTTTGGAAACAACATCGGAGATTTTTGACATGACAATTGGTTTACTAAAAAAAAAAAATATTGACCTATATTGACCCATTTGTCTAAATCTAGCTCCAAATTAAAAAAAAAACAATTTTTTTGAACATCATAGTTTATTAAATTGAAAACAAAGGCTCTTCTACAACAAAACGAAAAACAAAATAATTTTGAAAATGGTTTAGAGCATTTCTCGGCACTCTTGGCAAATGCCAATCATTTGCTCCAAACACGTATATTTTTTGCACTTATGACAATTAAACCATGTTTTACGGTTTTTTTTCGAGGTACAGTAGAAACATCTACCCGGTACACCATTATCTGGAACGTCAGGTTCCACATTTACCCCCGATTATTCTTTTAGCCTACATTTCAAACTTCGAGGAATGTTGTTGATAGTGGAACGCACTTGTAGATGAGGTCTCAGCAGTTCATTGGAGAGTCGCAAATAATTCCTTCTCAAAAATCTTGATGTCAGGGTGGTTTGAAAGATACAGAAAACCAAACTCAGAAAGGAAGCACCGGGGTTCGAACCCGGTACTGCCGGACTACGAGGCAAGTGTGCAAGTCACTAGGCCACGAGCCCGACGATGGTCAATGAATAGTTTCTTTACGAGAGGTAGGAATGTGAACCAGTTTTCCATCGTTATATTACGACCTGATCCAACAATATGTTCACAAAGTCGTAGAACAACATAGTAAAGACTATTTGAAACTCTGTAGGGTCCTTTTGGTTGTGTTCCGACGTACACTTCTATCTTGCTTGTATAAAACATTTTTGCATCACATAATGCTAGAATTTTTATCCCGTATTTGTTTGGTTTAGAAGGAATAAATTGGCGAAAACTGCACCTCCCACGAAATCCTGGAAGCATCTCGTCCAGTCTGACAATTAGCAACGAATTGGTCAAAAATAGCACGTATAGGTGCCAATTTATCTGATGCTCTTCGAATTGATCGAATTTCTTTGCTATCAAATCTTAGACAACGAAGTAGAAATCTAAATCTTCGCAGACTGATGGTGAGACGAAATATTTCTACACCAGACCCATCGGTATATACCAGTCATATAAAGCAGTCCAAACAGAGCACGAATCTCAATTGGATTGGTTGGCGGTGCATCTCTGCTGCGAGCAAAATTGTTGGCAACAAATTCAATGTACATGATATTGATGATCTCATCATTGAAGAAATGTTCCCATATCTCGAGAGGCCCGTCCAAGTTTTTTTTGTGGCCAATGTCGAACCAGGCAAACGTTTGACGATATTCTCTTGCCGCGTTCGAGCTGTTTTTGGTTGTGACACAAATTTTCTCCAACGCGTAATTTTGTCTTTTCCGATGAATGACAATGTGTTGCTGTTGCTGTCTTCTCGTTGTTCATGATCAGAAATTTCTTGTTCAGAATCACTATTTTCAAGTTGTTGCTCTTCATGGTCCGAGTCATCCGTATCTGATTCTTCTTGATCCGAATGATTGCCACCCGCGATTTCTTGATCTTCATTTCCCATAACTTCATCCAACAGATTTTGCAAGTATTGCTGTTCTTTTTCGTAAGACCCCATGGCTAAAAAACAATAACGCTAGATTTCTTTGTGTAATTCAATATAAAATAACGCAAAACTAACTTGATTGAAATAGCTCAAAAAAAAACAGGAATAGTCGCGTCGGTCTCTGACACCGTGGGCGGGTCTAACTATGCACAACCACCACCTGCAACACTATCACTAGTACTGCACCTTCGTAGTATGTTATTGAGAAGGTACATAGAGGGCGGAGTTGCTGCGTCTTAGTATTTCAAAATGCTGCGTAAAATATTGTGTGGCCGGTCTCATAGACCGGGCGCGACTACTGGAAGGTTAAAATGAAAATCCCATGCTGCTAGGCTTTTCAAAACTCTGGTAGCTTCTGTCCTCCAGTCAAATATTTTCCAAGATTGGATCTTACGAATTGCTGCATAATTTTCTATTATTTGATCATATTCAATTGGATTTACAATAACAGACTTTTTTCTCAGCTGAGTAGCCTATTATAGGAAATATTAATTTTATAGTTTCGATCATTTTTGGTGCATCTTGAAGCAGTCAAGACGAAAGTATAGCCATCAAAGTAACATTTTTGTTTTGGCTTCCACAGCCATCTCCAAATAAACGTACAATTTTAGTAGTTTCAGTAAAACGAAAATTCTTCAAGAAATGATGGACTGCAGGGGCTATCGCATTCGAATCTTTTAGTGCATCCGTTTCTAGCCACAGGTATGAAAAGGGAAGGATCTAATTCTCCTTTTGAACTGCCATTAATAATTGCAAAATTCAGTAGTTCGGTAGTTCAAGTAAGGCCAAATTTTTTTGGCAATCAAACGAAAACTTTTTTATTTGTAGTTCTTCACTCTATAGTAGCGTAAAAGGGCTTTAGATTTCTTTTTATGTATTTTGTATTCAAGCTCAACTTTGTGCCGTTCGTCCTCCTCTAAATTGGTTTCTAATAATTCTTCACTTCTCAGGCACATAGAACAAACATCAGTTTTTGAAGTGCCAAAACCTGTATTGTAATTTCTATTCACAAATTCACGAAAATACCTCAGCTTTCATTAACCTTCGAGCAATACATTGGAAACAATTTCTTTCGATCACCTCCTCGTCTTTCTTTCGGAAAATGATTATTATGCACCAATTTTTTTTACTACGTTTTCTATCCTAAATCTGCTTATTTCGGAAATTTCTACAAATGCTTTTTTACAAACACAAATAGAAACTTTAGTGTCTCTTTTGCGGTTCATCGTATTAGGTCGTTTGGCAGGTTTGATCCTATTCGTTGACGACTAAAGGAGGTGGTGAAACCGTTTTATTTGGCTCATTCTCAAAGTAGAACCGAAGTAGGGGAATCCCGGCTTACGCCATTATGAGCGCAGATAGGAAACGTAGGTAAATGTTTTGGACGGTGTCTGTTTGAAAAATATAACAATTATTGTAGTACCTAGCTTGTGTTCCTGTTTGTGTGAATCTTACCTTGCTATTTTTATTATCTCTCGATTGGATTGTTGCCGTAGTTTCTTTCGGCCTTGTCCTACAGCACAAGGTTCATCATCACTTTATTCAATTCCATTTTCAAACTTTTGCGGACTTAAATACACTACGTAAACGCAGGATAAACTCAAAAAACATTTATATTGCATCCATTATGTCAACGCATCACGAGATTAGATGTTTTTAATTTTATTGGTGGAGGAGCCGATAGTTAGTTTTGCATCTGAATTGTCAATCCAACTCCCATCACCAGCCAATCCTGACAAATGCGTTGTCGAGTTTCCTTTTGGTTGGAAGTTACCAATCTGGGGTCTAATTTGGTGCACACTATCCTCATGTCTAAATCGTCACTTAAAATCAGCAGAACTGTCTCACGATTGATACCAGTCACTTCCGTTAGATGTCTAATCGAGCATCGGCGATCATCCCTCAATACTTGCTCGACTTTTTGCAGAGAGGTGTGAGAGCTTCATTCCGCTCCTCTAGCCCCTCCTCAAACTTCTTGCACCACTCATAGAATGACGACGCTGTGAACGTTTCAATTCTCGATTTCGTCCACTTAACATTACAATTTGCTCAAAATATTCTGGCGTACACATCATGTATAGAATTGCAGCATAACACGCAAACTACCGAGTGAAACGAGTTGAAACTTGGGTGGCGTTGGCGTTTAATTCAAGCACAAAAACTTTTCCGGATACTTAATTGTCAGACCTCGTATACGTGGCGGTTTCGAAATATTTCGAATTTCACGGAAGGTTTGTCGTGTTTCGAGAAAAAAACCCGGGCCCGCACTCTCTCTGTGTGTTTGCTTGTTAAGAGGATCTACCAGAATCAGATCATTAGAAGTTCAAATAAATTCGTTTCTCCCTCTGTCTGTTTTAATAATGTTTATTTGTCTTTCCTTTTTATTATTATTCTTTTTTGTTTCTTTTCATCGTTTCGTATTTCTTATTATTTATTTAATACCGCGGCAACCGTTCGCTTCTAAAAATAACCGTGTAATGAAAAAGAATATCCTTATTTTTCTGATATAGCCGGGATTTTTCCTCTCTATCTCGTTGAAATGAAATAAATTGAAAGTAAATATGGTTGTACCTATATTAAACTCGATTAATGATGTCGAAAGGTATATTGTTTTATAAACTGTGTTAATTGTGTTTAATAATTAAAGCGCAGAAATGATTTATATCTTGTTGACAAATCGAAATCAGACTGTAATTAGAGCAGTGTGATATTAACTGAGGTGAACAGAATTCTCTATAATTTAGTCCTGATTAATTATCTTTTCAGACTGGAGCAAACAAGGTGCTAAATTACTATCTCCCATCCTCCTTAGTTTGCACGACTAATATATGTACAAGATATTATCCATAATTTGATTTAATTAATTTCTATTCTCAATAATTAATTATTGCGAATAGAAAGATTGATAATTATTTTTCGAATTTTTATTTTAAATATCTTTAAAGTAATTGTCATTTATAATAATGCACTCCTTTCATAGTTTCAAAGTTGAGCTCATAGAATAGCCAAAAGTCACACATCTTGGTTCTGAAAGGACTCGATTTTGAATAGATTAAAATCAGTCGTTTTTTTATTGGGTAGATCATCAGTTCTCAGCCGTCCCCTACCAGTTTTTCGACCAACGTCACCAGTCTCCCTGAATAACTGCAGAGATCTTGTCAAAAGTATTGTAATCAAATACTAATTCAGGATATTCTTCACGAAAGTCGGCCAGAATTGACACAAACGTTCAAATTAAATGTCAAGGAATAAATGTCATTATGTGGAAGTGGCTAAAGTAACAATCAATTCACATAGCCTACTCTAATTATGATTTTTTTCGATGTGTCTATATTACAAATCGACTATTAATTCAATATTGTAGGTAACAACAAATGACGTATTTTTTCATTAAATGTCAAATGTGTCAAATAGGTTTTTCATCTATTTGACGAAAAGAGATTTAGCGATGTTCCGGCTGAAATTATCGATAATCGCATTCGTTAAATACAAAGAGAAGTAAAGATAGCATCTGAAGACAGTTCACGCAGTTTTGTGACGAACCCAAGTATATTTTGGACGAGTCGATGCCAGTAACTCAACGAAATTTTGAAAAACTCGGCATGGAAGATGAAGAAAGAGAACGGAGATGATTATAAGGAGTATACTGTAAAATGTATGTGGAATTCTATCACTAAACGTCTTCAATAGTTATATAAAATTGATCTTTTTCAAGGAATTGAATTCAAAAGTTCTCGAGATGCTCGTACTAGCAAATGATGAGTACTGCAAAAACTTCCAGATAAACGAAAGCAAAGTGCGACCTCTTTAAGTATTGACAATTTATTTGACATAATAGACCATTGTGAGGAGACAACGCCAAATGGATAATGGAGAAAAAATTCTACTATTTAGCTTCCGCGGAACTGGCATAGCGAGGAGGGGAAGGTGTCAACTACTTTGTATATAATTTCAAGATTGAAATTAAATCTGATGAAACTGAGTCGGGTAGAGTGGAATATAATCCCATATTTAGTAAGACCTTCCAACGAGGAAACCATAAATGCGCGGACAGTAAACGGTTGACGCCAAATATTCAAAATTCAGATCGTTATCCAGTCAGAATTTTTAAAATATTAGTTGGGAAACCTGGGCCTAATTTTACCTGCGATCGGCTGATCCATTTTGGAAGAAGAAATTCCTTTTGGTACAAAAATTCGCCTATTGGGAAGAACGAAATTTCGAAATAGACCAAACAAGGAGCAGAATCTATTGGTTTAAATACCAGATATCTCAAAATTACCAACAATTCTTGCCGTTCAACAGGTGTGTCACAATTAGCCCTCACAATGTCTGTGCACGATGTGCTGTTACTTTGAGGAGCTGGATAAAAGATAAGAGCATAGCTATGCCATTTGGTAGGCCTGTGATTTGGCGAGAACAAAAGGATCATTCGACAGACTGCTACTTATGCTGTACAAAGACCTTCGGGGTTTTCAGTAAAAACAAGGATAAAATTACCTATCCTAATTTACCTTCTGCCAGTCATCCAGTTTCTCATTCGGTAGCTTTGCCAGTACCAAGTCCTATGGATGTTTGGAACCAAGGACATGTTGAATCCGAGATAGAAGAATACATTTCAGAGTTGTCGGACACAGATGAAGAATATTTGCCATCTCAAGAGGACACGCCTCATTTAATAAATCAATTGGAATTAAATGACCTAATTAGAGACCTCAATGGATCAAAAACTCAGGGAGAAATATTAGGATCAAGACTGCAAGGATGGAAGTTGTTAGCTCCGGGTACGCGTATTTCTGTAAAGAACTGTCACAGTATTTTTCAACTGAAGAAGGTCTTTTATTTTGCAAAAATGTTGACGGTTTCCTAATATATCTGAGGCAAAACTTAAAGAGGGGATTTTTATAGGAGCCCAGATTAATCTGTTACAACAGGATCGAGAATTGGACGTATTCTTGAGCGATTTAGAACGGACTGCTTGGGATGCATTTAAAGGTGTGACAAAGAATTTCTTAGGAAATAAAAAAATCTGAAGATTGCGAAGAAATTGTTAGTGAACTTGTTAGAAGTTAGCATGCATTGGGCTGTAATATGAGTCTTAAAATACATTTCGTGCATTCGCACCTGAACTTCTTTCCCCCGAATCTTGGAGATGTTAGTGACGGGGGTGATGGGGAAAGATTTCATCAGGATATTCCTCAGGAAGGGCGGTTGGCTTCATATGAAATAAAGAGACGAGAGCGTCGTACTTTGCTTGCTTGAGACCTAGTTGCCCACAGTATAAAGATTCGAAAACAGCAGCTGAAGTACGTGTCTTTCTCTCGCAATTCAGATATCTGAATTCATCATCGAAGTTTTCCTTGAAAGAGATAACATTTGGTAAATTTTTTGAAAAGTTTAACCAAGAAATTTTTTGCCAATTAACTGCAGATCTGCTATTATCTTCTTTTTCGGAAAATAAAAGCGCTCTCAGCATATTTTTTCCAATTCAAAATAAACGATAAATGAAACGGCATGAATAATGTAAGGCTTGTCTCCTTTTCTTCGAGCACATCTTGCTATTGTTTTCCAGTCAGAAGGGATATGTACCTTTCCAACTCTTTTAAATTCTGTAGCTATGGCAGCATGCATCGAGTCGCACTCCATCTCACTATGTCCTTTCACCAGAAATTTGAGGTCTATTGTTTTCAAATGAGGAACTTCTTGAACTACTTTTAGGTGCCACAAATTTGTTAAGATTTTGGCCGCCACATCTATCACTGTAACAAACAATATGCTCCACTGAATCTGGTAAACACTTGAAGTAAGAATAAAGCCAACTCGCAATTTCGCAGCTGCCTCTTTTCCCTTCCACTTCATTCCACATAAAGCAGTCACCTTGATGAGAGGCGGTATTGTATACAGTAAAGTTATATGTTTTAAGCCGTTGCTTATAAAACAACGCATTATTTGTATTGTCACGAGGTACTAAAAGTACCTGTTGCAAATCAAAGTTACAACAAAGTACATTTCCCTCCGAAGCAACCGCCTTTGCAGTGTCCGATCTCTTTTCTTGGCGTGCTCTATTTTTGGCATTTATGTGTTCTTGATAGTCAGCGTCTAAAATTTGTTTGTCATGACCTGAACTGTCATACGCCATGCATATCCGACACTGATCCTTTCGTGGCCGAAAAAATCCCAAATTATACTCATCGCAAAATGTTTTCCTGTACATACCTCTACTGCCAATTTCGGTATTCTGTCCTTCCCCATTCTTTTTTATACAAGTCATACATTATGGTAATATTCAGATCTGGATATAAATATTTTCGTTGGGTGTTCTCGCGACAATAATGAGACGGCATGACTGGAAACTTTTCAATGTGTTTCCTAATTCCTTGGAGCACTTCAACTGATGTAGCTTTCTTAACGTGTTTTCCTCGTTTATCACATTCAGCAACATTGCCTTCCGTCCTTTTTTTCATTGCAATATCGACAACACCCTTCCGAATTCCAAGAGTACTGATAAACATCTTTTTACATACTTGAAGTTTGCCATTACTTTTGGGTAAAGAGAATAAAATGGTACTGCTACGTTTGGAATTTTCATTTGTAATACATTTTTTATTAATTTTTCAGTGTTAGTATGGATAAAGTTCCTTTGACTTTCGTAAGAGCCTAGCTGATAGTAATGTTGAAAAATATTGAGTCTTTCGTCATCCGAAATCTTCTCCCAACATCTACGCCGACAAGTTGATGGACACGGATCTTCTAACGATGTTCCAAGTACAAATATTCCTCTTGACGAAACATAGTTCTCTCCGCGTAATTTTCTTCTCTTCTATATATTCCGACTCCAGTTCACAGGGTTCTTCTTTCTTTTTCTAGGTTTTTCTGTTCTAGTGGGTAATTCCTCCATACCCTCTAGTTCTCCAGTACTCCTAGCAAAATCTATGTTTTTCTTCCCTTTAGTGTTTTTCTGTGTCTTTTGAGGAACACTTGTTTTCTTTTTAATTTTTTTTTCTGTGTGGTTACTGTTTTCAGTTTCTGTGTCTGAACTGCTCGAAGGCAGTAATGATTGCCACTCTATTTCAAGCCCTTCTAGATGTTAAAACAAATATCCACTTTTAGCACTGAAAAGAGGAAAAGTAAATTACTCGCAATATGTAGACAACTCGATTTTGCCAAGTTGTAGTACTAAACAGGCGATATGATGATCACGTACTTCAGCGCCATCTCACGTCGTCTTCGAAACTATACGATAATTTTAATGGCGATCGACTTGGTTTGACTATTGACAGCGTTTGAGTTTAATTCTGGTTTCAATTTCACAGTTTTAGTTTAACAGCTTTCACTCAGTTTTACTTTCTTTGTAGTTGAGATATAATGTCAGTGTTTAGATATTTAACTTTTTTATGAGATGAATAGTTATATCCAGTAATTTTTCATTTGTATTAAGAAGTGTTTGTATAGACCAGGGATCGCCAAACTTTTTTGATCATCGACCCCTATATCATTTTTCGAAATCTACATCGACCTTCAACAAAAGTAATTTTCAGTTAATTAAGAAAAAACTATCTAATTAGTATTTGTATATTGTGATTTACTTTACGATTTTAAACATTTATTCAAGTAATTTTATATTGTGTAACAATAGTTTTATAAAATATATCTTAATGTTGAAATTTAAACACCTTAATTTTTATTAAATAAGATGATTTAAGATATTAAATAATGAGATGGGTGTGCTTGGTGTTTCTTTGCAACGTTCGCAATATTGGGTTCGAAATTGGTCAACTTCAATCTTAAATCCCCTCGAAACTCCACATTTAATTTGTCCTGTACTTGGTTAAGATTGAATTGGAAACGCCAGCATAAATGGCTGAGCTATTTCGTAAAGTTTTACATATTTTTATATTTATATTTGTCCAAATTTTATTTATTGTAAAATTTTTCATAAGGGTCTTTGCTTCAAGATCTGACAATAATTCAGCAAGCTCATGTTGGAGGTTGACGTCCACGTTTTCAATTTAAGCGGAAAATGGCGTAATAATCCACTCAGGGATGTAATTTTTTTCCAAATCAAATCAACAAAGCGCAGTTTAAAATTCTCGCTTAATTTTTAAAGATGACTTGTTTATATTTTCAAGTCTTCTTCTTTTATTCCTAATTGTCACAGATCGACCCCTTGGCTCAAATCGACCCCTACTTGTGTTAATAGACCACTTTGGTGACCTCTGGTATAGACCATTAACTATTGTCGAAGAACAATAAGGATGTAGAGGTTCATATTCAAACATGGCTCAGAAAAAAAATTTGATCATGTAAATTCAATCTTATAAACTCTTTTATAAAGAGAAAAGTTTTTATTTTGCTACGTCACAATATACAGGGTGACATAGAAAAAAGTACATTGGATAGTGCCACACAATAGAGGACACTAAAATAAGAAAAAAAGTTATGGGTCCGCAAGACCTTCGGTTAAAAGATACGAGGTGTTGAATTTTTTTTTAATTTATTTGCAAAAACAATGATTAATTAAAACAAAAAATTAAGTTTTTAGAAGATGTTCAAATTGTTGCCCTTGTACTTGAATACATTTTTCCATTCTTCTTCTTAATGATTGACGGCATCTTTGAAATATTCCTGGGTTATTACGAAATCTATCTGCCGATTCCATAATTCTTATCCACAATTGTTCTTCATTATGTATTTCTACAGCATAAACTTCATTTTTCATAAATCCCCAAAATGAAAAATCGAGGGGATTAAGGTATCGGGACTATGAGCTGGCCCCCCTCGACCAATCCACATATTTCCAAATCTCCTGTCCAAATATTCCCTTGCCACTCGAGAAAAGTGAGCTGGCGCCCCGCCATCATGCATGTAATACATTCTTCCAGCAATGGCCAATGGGACATCCTCTAATAATGTGTTTAAATCATTCTCCAAGAAATTTCGATACAGTGCACCTGTCAATCGAAATGGGCCAATTAAATAATTGTCAATTATACCTGCCCACACATTAATTGAAAACCCATATTGGTGACTTCGAATTACAGTTTGATGAGGATTTTCATCACTCCAATGGTGCATGTTATGTAGGTTCAGTATACCATCACGACTAAAACCAGCTTCGTCAGTAAACAAAATTGATGAAATAATGTTTTGTCTTTGGTTTTGCAACCATTAGCAAAATTGTACACGAGGAACAAAGTCATGTTCCAATAGTGAATGAATTTTTTTGGAATGATATGGGCGAAGAAGTTGTTCTTTGAAAATTTGTCTAACTCATTCACGGTTAAGGTTTCGTACCGCTGAACTTGTTTTTCTCGTGCTTGTTCTTGGATTATTTTCTACCATTCGTAAAACAGTTTCTTCGTTTCGCACAGTGCGACGAGTTCTGGAAACCCCACTATTCAATTTTGGTTTTCTAAAACAGCCATCTTCTCTCAAACGCCTATGCACATCAATAAATGTTCGAACATTAGGAACTTGTCTTAAAGGATATCTTTCTCGATAAATACGTTGAGCTTCGTAAGAATTTGATCTAGCTTCGCCGTAACACATAATCATGTCCCTGTATTCTTCAAAAGTGTAGTGAACCATTTTTGAAAGCAAATTTGAATAATCAGTGAGAAAAACTTAATCACGAACACAAAATTCCTCAAACAACAATTACATCAGTTTGACAAGTGTCATTATGACACATTATTCAATTGTTATTTTTTGATTAATTAGCGTGCATTGTCGGCTTTCAGATGCATTTGTACTGGAACCATAGATATTCAAAAAAAAAACCCAAAAAAAGAAATAAAATTCAACACCCCGTATCTTTTAACCGAAGGTCTTGCGGACCCATGTTCATAGGAATTTTTTTTTTCTTATTTTAGTGTCCTCTATTGTGTGGCACTATGCAATGTACTTTTTTCTATGTCACCCTGTATATTGTGACGTAGCAAAATAAAAATTGGTTATAATACCAGACGTGATAGAAGATATTTGTTTTTATAATAATTATTAGGAATATAAAACAAAATAATTTTGTGTATAATTCATAAAGAAAATTAAAAAAAAATAAAAATTTGTTGCCACAGATGTTTTTAAATTAATAAATAAGTGTTATAACCTACGCTTCATTAATTAATAGTTTAAATATACATCGGAGATCACATTGATTTGAAATAATTAATATTCACGACCAACAATTCACATCTCCATTCACAAAGTTTAATACAAACACGTTATTGCAAATCATTTCTTACTTGAACACGCATATTCAATGAAATCGTACGAACAAATCTATTTGTAAAACTTCTATAAATATATGTATGAAACGTATTATACGTTTTACAACTTCAACTAAATAGTATAAACATTTAAAAAGAACCCACATACATTCATATTTATACGTGCCTACAATTCTACTGGACGTTCACGTCTGTATTGTATACACCTAAGCGTTCAAATGACTCGAATTACTGATGATGTTTGAGAAAAAAAACCTTGCCGTATACGAAGTGGATATGTTTAATGTTTTTGTAGCGGGTTTTTATTTTAGTGGAATATCGATGGAATTGTTAGATTATGTGGAAAATATCACCTGTTTTATTTTGTAATAAAATGTGTTTAGTATTAATACATACGGTTAGAATATAATATACAGTGCTGGGTTTGTGCCAAAATGGGAAAGGGTTCGTTTCACATTGACAGATCTCTTGAGATGCAATCCGTTTATAGGTAAGCATCGTCAAACTATAATAAATAAAATATTGTATAATCAATGTTTTAGTAACGAATTAATTACTTCGGATAATTGAAAATAAAACTAATTTATGCATAATGTACCGGGTGACCAACTAAGAATGTTTCAGGAACGGTTCATAGTACAATTTTGGGGAAAAAAATATTATTGACTAAGCATCAGATTGAAGGATTAATGCTGTTTTCAACGAGACTAAGTTTGCAAAATTCGGTTTAACAGAACCGGAGTTATAAGCATTCTTTCAATACAAAGTTTCCCCTCCTCCCCTTCCCTTATTTGACAAAATCCAAGAAAGTTGTCCGATGTAAAATATGCAAAATTTTCAGTAGATTCCGATTTTTATATTTACGATAGACCTTAAGTTGGTAAATTTTGCGTAAAATAAGAATTAAAATTTTCAGTTACGCCCTCTAGCGGACATCCTACGCTTTCCAAAATAATTTCCAGATGTTTCTTGGGGTCACTTTAGTCAGTCATATTTTTTTCCCCAAAGCTATACTGTGAGCCGTTTCTGAGATATGGCCGAGGGACATTCTTAGTTGACCACCCGGTACATATACCGGGTGTCCCAATAGTGCGGTGTCGGGCGATATCTCAATACTAGTTTGAGATACAAAAAAAAATTTTGAAAAAATTTTTAAAAATGCTTTCGTTTATACAGAGTGTCTCAGGAAAGCAGTACTGAATCGAAGTTTATTTTTTCAAATGGAATACCCTATTATTACATTTTCAGAATCTACTCTAAAATCGACATACTTTTTATATACCATTGTCTACACCTAATCCTAATAGTTTTTGAAATATTTGATATTTTTTCTAATAGATGTCACATGCAGGTACTATTTTTCTAAGTCATATCTTACTTATGTTTGACCCTAGAAACAAAATTTTTGGTATGCGAGTAGTAGTAGTACTACAATAATTTTTACAAATTGCTAAAACTATTTTATTTAATACAGAGTGTTCAAAAAAGGGAAAGCAATATAACAAATTTCAGATATCGCCCGACACCGCGCTATTGGAACACCCTGTATACAGGGTTTTCAAAATTAAGTCGGCACTATTGCTAACTTTGTTATTATTGGAGCTACAAAGTTGGTTAAATAGGCAAACTAGTGTAGTTTTTCAAGCAAATTACAATGGCATTTAAAAAATAATAATTGACATACTGGGTCACGTGATATTGTGAAAAACGTAATTTTTTTAAATGGGACACCCAGTATACAGTTCTCACGGTCGACAGAAAATTTAATTCTGAACAAAAACTTTCCTATGAACTTTTATCCTAAAGTCAATAATAACAGAGTTATTGATGATTGTTTTTACAGAAACTAAAAACAGTATTGTTTATTTTAAGTTATTTTATTAGTTTCGAAAATAAAAAAAACAAGAAATTTTAAATTCAAAGCAGATGCTCAAAAACATCACCCTCTTGCTCCAAGCACTTTTGAACCCGCCTGTTAACACTTCTAGTAGCCTTAGCAATGATTCTACCATCAATATTATTAATAGCATGGCTGATGCTTTGCTGGAGATCTTCAAGAGTATCATACCGTCTTTCACAAATACACTGCACTTTTCACAAATCCCCAAAAAGAAGAAATCCAAAGGTGTTATGTCCGGTGATCGGGGAGGCATACGAATAGGCCCGTTAGTTGATAGATATCGGCCATCAAAAAGGTCATGTAATAAGTTATGAATTTGGCGAACATTATGGGCAGGAGCGCCATCTTGTTGAAAGAATATTTGTTGTCTATCCATTAAATTCAGGTCATCCAAGAATTCTCCAAGGATAGCGGTTAACATTTCGACATACCTCTCGCCAGTTAATGCACCTTGATATAATACGGGGCCTACAATTCTTGAATCAATCAAGCCACACCAAACAACACTAAAGCGTTTCTGCGGATTACAAGGACGGAAAAGCATCGGGTTTTCTCGACTCCAATAGTGGCTGTTCTTCCTGTTATACATACCCCTGTTGGAGAAATTTGATTCGTCACTCCAAAGAACCAAACGCCAAAAATTATGGTTAAGTCTAACTTGATTAATGTGCCACTGACAAAACTGAGTCCGTCTTTCTTGATCTCCCGGTACCAGCGTCTGAATAGGTCTGTATTTGAACGGCACAAACTTATATTTTTTTAGAATATTGTGAATAGTTCCCAAAGATAGTCCACTTTCTTCCTTTAAATCATTAATTGCATTATTAGGATTAGCTTCAAAGAAAGCTAAGACGTTAATTTCAGTTGCTTCGCTTATTATAAATTGTTTTTTGGTTCTAGTTTTCTTGAACACATTTTCATTTGATCGAAACTTACAAAAGTACAAAAGTAAAAAGTACCTTCGATCTGGCAAGTTGCGCGTAGGAAATAAAACACCGTAACGTTCACGAGCTTGCAGGGAATTTTTATTACAAACGATCATATCACATTTTTCTAAATGCGTGAAAGGCATTTTTTCATCAATAAACACAAAATGTTAATTGCTTACTGACAGAGGTTTAATGCAATATTTCAATGTTGATGACATTTGCAAAACAATCGAATTTTGTTTATGAAATAACAGCCACCTTGGCAAATTTGAAAAATCATCAATAACTCTGTTATTATTGACTTTAGGATAAAAGTTCATAGGAAAGTTTTTGTTCAGAATTAAATTTTCTGTCGACTGTGAGAACTGTATACTGGGTGTCCCATTTAAAAAAATTACATTTTTTACAATATCACGTGACCCAGTACGTCAATTATTTTTTTTAATGCCATTGTAATTTGCTTGAAAAACTACACTAGTTTGCCTATTTAACCAACTTTGTAGCTCCAATAATAACAAAGTTAGCAATAGTGCCGACTTAAGTTTGAAAACCCTGTATACAAAGATATGTGTAATAAGAAAAATACAAAAATATTCAGTTTGCCTTGACTTTTCACTAATTCCAACCGCCATTTTTCTTTAAAGTTCATTATCGCGTGTTTATATTACTTAACAGCTTTGCAATAACAGTAATTACAGATGCTTACATAATCTGCATATGTATATACCTATATACATACATATATAAGAGTACGTAATAATTAAACGCAAGATTGTATCTGCATCTTACGTTATTTACGACTTAAAAAATTATATGATGTAGGGTACTCAACCATTTAATTTATATTTTACGGCAAATCTAACAGAAAAATGATAACTTAAAAATTGCAAAAGTGCTTTTTAATGTGGTCTTCAGGCTTTCACGGCCGCTGTTGATGGCTGTTCTTCGGTTCTCTGGTTCTCTGCCGTGTAGAAAGGTTGTGGTACTTGATGTTTCGATCATCTTGTCGTGATCTTCTTCACTTCACGTCACTTCACTTCTGACAAGATGACAAGATGATCGAAACGTCAAGTACCACAACCTTTCTACACGGCCCGAGAACCGAAGAGCAGTGCTTTTTAATCTTGGTTTTATTTATAACGTTTCCTACTGGTTGTACTTTCATGAACTCAGTGCGAACGTTGTATTCCACTGGTAATGTTCAGGCATTGTTTTTCTTTTAAATTTTGCATTCCACTGGCAACTGGCACTGAAAAAGTTTGCACTGAGTTCAAGATTTACTGCACTCATCTTCATAGTCAGTTTCGTCCAGTTCAAATATGACGTCCAATAATAATGTCTCCTTGACAAATATAAATGAATGATTACATCTTCTTGTGAAAATGAACAAGCAATGAACATGTTTTTAAAAAGAAAGCCATTGAAAAATAAATTATTTAGATGTAATAAATGGTACAGCCTGGCAACAGCCTTTTTAAACACTGGCCCACTGGCCAGAAAATGGTGAACTCAGTTCTGTGAACTCAATGTACCTACATTCAGTGCTACCAGTAGAAATGTCATTAGAATTAATGAAATGTCATTAGTGTCAATGTCATGATTATATAAAATGTGGAACTGTAAATATGTCTTCTATTTGCTTAAGGTGAGCAAAAATACTGATTCAAAACTATTATTAAGCAATATAGATATTATCTCATACAATGTGAGTCTACACAAAATCATTTCGAGGAAGTCTATGATGGCAAACTGTTTTTTTTTGTCAACCTTTTTTTGTGTCTTCAAAAATTCAATTCTTCTAATTAACTACTACAATAAAGAGAGAGAGAACAACAGGTTCAAAATACGAGCGTAAAGAATTAGATGGTTGGAGCACATCATTCAAATGCCAGAACAAAGAGTACCGAAAATGGTTCTGCATGGAGGAGATGCTGGAGACCAAAGAAGTGGTTTCAACAAGCAAATAAAACGAAATTGAAGAAATAGGAAATTGGAGAGAAATAGCAAGCCATCAAAGAAAATGGAAGGAAATAGTAAAGAAGATTCCTCCTCCTATTTAGATGAAAAAA
Organism: Holotrichia oblita; assembly: GCA_023690525.1. Lineage (NCBI taxonomy): Eukaryota > Metazoa > Arthropoda > Insecta > Coleoptera > Scarabaeidae > Holotrichia > Holotrichia oblita. The sequence continues at coordinate 113,123,097 of CM043020.1, forward strand.
GCATCGGTTGAATGAGGTTTTTAGAGAAGATCGTTGATAACATCTTAATCGTTAAATTTAGACACAGACATCTTTATAATTTTTGGTAGGGGGTTTAATGTGCTTTCACATAGGATAAATACAGGGTGTTCCATTTAACTTAAAAGAGTTATTGATAGTTGAAAAAATATTAAGTATAAATTGTTTTGCTGAACGCCATGTAGCCAATATCAAGATACTCTACCGGTTTATTGAAAGCACGCCTTGTCAAAATAACTTCTTACAAATATAAATCGTCCAAGTCATACAGTTTTCCTGTTTTTAATATTTTCGCGAAAGCCGACATTTTCATAAAAATCAAATTTTCTCGAAATTGGCAGCAGATGGGTATAGGGAACTATGTACAAAGTTATCCTAATTTATGACGTAGAATCCAAAAATGATATACAATATAGGGTGTTTGATATGCTCTACTTTTTGGAATCACCCTGTATATTTGCAAATAATTTTAAAATGTCCTCCTTATCGTCCTACATATTTGATTAAAATTTGAAACTCATATCTTTTAGCGTTTAGACACAAGAGACCGAGGGAACCGTGGTGACTCACCCTGTATACATATAAAGAATGAGAAAGAGAGATAGAGGGAGAGTTTAGAAACATATACAGTTTGATAGATTACTGCAAATCACCCTGCGAACGAGTGCAATGACAATAGATCAAGACATTCGAAGCGAATCACATGGTTTTGACCTCACAAGTCTCATCAGCGGAACTCCAAATGCAAGATCTAATTACATCATCACTGTTTTTAAAGTTAAAAGGCATTGGAGTAGTGGATAATTTTTCGCTTGAAATATTGGGTTTTTCAAGCAGATCAGGCAACAAACAGTAAAACTCTCTACAAGTTTCTCTTTTAAGATTTTTTTTTTTGATGACTGCCTGGGCGGAGGAACCGTAAAGGCAAGCTCGGCCAAAAGGAAGATCTATTGTGCCCGAGTGCTGTTTTACTCCTTTTAGCCAGATTGCACCCGGACAAAGAAGTCCGGAGAATTTTTGCAGTCTCTCTATTGGAGATGTTGACATTGTATTCTCTACTGAAGCTGAAAACGGGCGAAATCTTGTCCGTCCTCATGAACAATGGTACTGTCTGCTTTATGAAGGTGAAGATGATCTCCCCCTGCATCCACTACATTTTGCTCTACATTCCCCACAGAACAAGCTGCATTGGAGAAAGCCCAACTCTTTTAAGATTAATGTTATGAATGTAGAATCTTGATTTCTTTATTTTTGCATATCATCAAGCATTCGTATTGAGCATCAGATTCTAATGAACTGACGCTTTTGTTTTTCTTTAATTCTTAGATAGTTACAGTTGGCATTCCACGGTGTCCCATTTTGGGTCCCAATCTTATTAATCTTGTTTATAAATTACATAGTTTATTTCGCATATTATTGCTGATTCTAAATCGTAATTTTGAAGATTGAGTACCGCCCGAAATTTAGTGTATGCAAAGAAAAAGAGATAGTTAAAAAAAACTAAATATTTCTCATTATTTTCAGGAGGGGTTCGAGTGGTCCGAGGCTTTCTATGATGAACGACAGGAACACCGGCACACCTAGTAGGTAATATGAAATTTAAATTACATCTAATAGAAATCGTTTCCGTATTAGGTGCATGAGTTAGACGTACATATGTACATATACAGGGTGTTTTCTAATAGAATGTCAATATTTTAGGGGACGATTTTCTGGCCCATTTTAAATAGAAAACTCCATATGAACGTATGACCTAAACGTCTTAACTTTTGAGATACAGGGTGGTAAAGTTTTCAATGTTGTTTTAGTGAAATTTGTCATATGTTATTGAGTGCATCACAGTTTTTTTTAATTCCACCAGTGGCGTTCGTACGGAATTTCAGCTAAGACGTTTAGGTCGGACGTTCGTATGAAGTTTTCTTTTTAAAATGGACCCTAAAATATTGGCATTCAATTAGGAAACACCCTGTATATGTACTCGTACATGCATATGTATGTATCCGCCTTTCTTACCCGAATTAATACCCTCCTCCGTCTCTATTAATCGAAATGCACTAGGTGAGCAGTTCGATAACAAATTGGTTTTGGGCCGGTGCCGCTTATACGCTACAGATAATTGACGTAGTACGTAGCTGTCAGAAAGCGGCGATGTCGTGTCAGCATATTACCATAATGCGCCCGAGCTTCAAACAACGGAAATTTGCTCTTGGGCGTCCTCGTTTATACATATATTCCATAGATATGTAGATTCTATTATATTAGAATCACTTAGTTAATTAATGATTGATGTTGAACCAGATTTCTACACACATAAGGTAATCGCGGGTGATATGAAGCACGTTTTGAAATATCTCAATACCTCGTAAATTATAAACTGCTGTAACATGTGCGCTGGTTTTTTATATAGATAATCCCATTAACCAGCAAAGGAGGGCAGTGTTTAGTAATGCCATCTTTCGAAATAAAGGAAAACACATTTTTAGTCAAAGTCAGCAATTCGGCCATATCACCCTATAGGGTTGGGAATATGACGCACGATGGGTGGGTGATATGGCTTATGGACATTTCAATTTCATCTTTGGCGAGGGGAAAGACAAATTGACCGCGGTATTTTTTCTTCATGAAGTTGACCTTGATGGCATCGCCTTCACATTCCACTACATTCCCTACGTAATACAGTTTAGACTTTCCCATAAACTCGACCAAAACATAGTCCCCGACCTTGACATTTTCGGTAGGCTCAAAAAAATTTTCTTCCGTTATCGTCTCTTCTTCAGAAGAAGCATCTTCTTCCCACTCTTCCCCTGAAGATTTTGCAAATTGATCCTCAAAAGTGGTTGTATTCTTTGTTGGTATGCGAAATACAAACGGCTCAGCTCTAGTTTTTCTTTTCCCTTTAAGCTCTCGGTCCGCTCTATTTTTCATTTTCTCTTTCTGTGCTGCTATATTTTCAGGCGTTGTAAGCACTTGAGCACGCTGCTTGCGCTTAGGAATGGTACTAGAATCTGTGGGTACCGGAGAATCAGTATCAAGAAACTTCGACGGCGTCATTTTAGGTACTCCAGCTGCAGAATTTTTCTCTGGAGTACCAGGTAGTTCAGACGTACTGCTTTGTTGTGGTGATAGATTTGTCAGATATGCATAGTCAGGAATAGCCGAAGGCTGGAATGGATGCACTCCACATGCTCGAAAGCCTGCTGAACCAGTTGCAGCTTGTGCCCACGCTTTCTGTAGAATAAGTCCAAAGTAGCGACGCTCAAATTTCTTTCCCGGATTTGCTACTCCCCATTCGATCGCTGCGCGTTTGAAGTAGACCGGTCCAAGGACTGAAGGAAATGCGTTGTGTGACTAGGCAGACACAAAAAGTGTACGTCATGTTGGAGGGCTGTTTCGAGAATTTCAGGAGAATTGACATGTGAGCTATGACCATCCAGTAGTAGTAAGCATGGACCAGCTGATTTTCTGGGAATAAAATGATTTTTTTAGCCAGTTCAGGAATATCTCTTCATTAATGTATGCGAATTCCCGTCTCATTTCCAAGAATGCACCAGGAGGTAAGTTGTCCAACCAGGCTTGCTGCTTGTTGACACCTTTGAAAATTATATACGGCGGTAAAAATGTTCCTTCAGCATTGCAACACGCAACAACGGTAACAGTTTCTCCTCTCTCCGATGACTGCCTTGACTGCACTGCCTTGCTACCCTTTTCTGCGATAACTTCATTTGGGGTGTTGTTCAATTGTAGCCCGGACTCATCTACGTTGTAGATGTTGGAAGGTCTGTTAAAGTGGCTTCAAGAATCGCAAAATAGGCGGCTACTTCTTCTTTGTTCATTCCTTTGGCTCTTGCATTGGACACTCCTTGGGCTTTTCGGACAGCCAGAGATTTGTTGCGAGCCAAGAAAGCTTTGAGCCAGTCAATGCCTGCCAACCGCTTGTCTTTATTGAATTTCAAATTCAGAATATTCATTTTCTCTGCTAAATTTACATGCATCACAATCTTAATTTCTGCATCCAAGCCTAACACAGGAGGTTGGCCAAGCCGTCCTTTCTTTAGATTATTGGATTTTAAACGGGTCCGCAAAGTTTTTTCCGGAATGTTGCTCAATTTGGCTGCTGCTCTAACTGAAGAACCGTCAGAAACCGCCTGAGCAGCTTTCTGAAGATCTTCTTCTGACCATATGCCACGAATTTCCTTTGATTTATATTTAGGCATCTGTGAAGAAAAAAACCCGAATACACATTATTCATAAATGAAAAAGATGATGGGTGATATGACGCGCGTCATATCACCCGCGATTACCTTATATGTATATATATATAGAAATTTTCTCTCCATATTTACTATATGACATTATATAATACATAATTGGTAGTGAAATATTACAGGAGTAATTTTAACAAAACCCCAACGTTTTGTTCGCTTGCTTTGTACGTTATATACGGAGGTTATAGTAATAATAATACTCGTATACTTAATTTTGACAGAATTACACAGTTAATTTCTACTGTAATAAACGTAAAAACTAATTACGTACGCTGTTAGTGCGAGCTCGACTTTTACACGCAAATTATCGCTTTATATATATCACTCAAGACAGATCTCTCATCTTGGAAACAAACTGACACATCACATAAATATGAAAAGGGATGCTAAAGCAACCGGCACCAACAACAAGCACAACAACAACAACAACAACCTCGCTACACCAACAACGAACTGGGGTAGAACAACTTTAAATTAAATCAACTACTAAAGAGAGATACACCTCATCTGAAATATCCTCGAAACCGACCGTTCATCTAGGATGAACGTCGTTTCACTACGAAATAGCATCGTAAAATTCTCCAAACTAGGAAGGATAAAATGTACATGTTTATCGAAACAAGTGAAGTTTATTATTTTGGAAATGAAACATAATATTTTGGAAAGATGTATAAATAATGTCGTACAGGTTTTCCTAATAAATTATTGCTTTGTAATTTTGTCGTTTGCTTAACTCGCAAAATGTGATATGCTGCGAGTAATGTATTTTATAAAAACAAACCTGTATAAAAAAAAAGAAGTTAGTGGTCGAGTTTCTCGGTTCATTTAATTTATTTCATCTTAACCCTTTACGTCCGGAATTAACTCATTTTTTAAATATTTAATTTAAACTTAGAAAATAGAGAGAGCGAGTAGAAGAATTAGGGCCCCTTTTCTTGCACCCATAACTAGAACCGATCAACCCTGCGGCAACGTTAATCCTGAATTTTTGATCGTCTATTTGATTTTGTTTCAAATCCGGAGCACCAGTAAAACAAATCTTTTAACTGCTCTTCACTTCTGAAGAAGATCGGAACGTCAAGTACCACAACCTTTCTACAGGGCAGAGAACCCGAGAACCGAAAAACAGCCATCAACAGCGGCCGTAAAAGCCTGAAGACTACATTAAAATCTTTTAACTTGTTTGTTAGATCTTCTACCTAGATCCTTTTCTGGCATATCTCCTATTTTTCCAGTATATATTTGAAACTCGCAAACATATCGGCAATCATCAGCCCGTACCCAAATTTTGAAGCCACGCTTCGTGAGTTTTGCCAGCATAGATTGCTTCATCGGAGATCTACCTTTGTTTTTGATCATGCTTTCGTCAATAGCTTGAGACCCACCTGGAGAATAGTACTCCTTGTACGCTCTAGAGATCCAAGTTTATAGAGCTTATTGTAGTTCAGCTCTAGAGAATTGTCTGCAAAATGCAGATTGCTTAGCGGCCAATAGAATCTGTCTCTAGAAATAACTTTAGAGATGTAAAAATCCCTAACTTCTTCTTGAGAGGACCTGTAGGCCATACGAGCGTTATGGACTTGCCGTCATCGTTTTGGAAAAATTTGGGGCTTCACTAGTATGGTGGTTAAAAACTAAAGAAGAGCGAGGACGACTCACCACAGCGGCTTGCTTGTGTGGATATTACAGGCGTAATTCCAACTAGGCAAAGAAAACAGAGTTGCATTATGCTAGGATATATTTGAATCAACAGCAACCAAGAAGCTAATCTATTAGCAAAGAAGGGAGAGACCAGCACTGTTTTGCGGTATAAGAATGAGCACTTAGAAAAAATATATAGAGAGAGAAGAGGATTCCTCTGGGAGAATCTCCCTGGTTTGAGACCCCCCCAAAAAATCGCCATTACGTTATTGTGGGTACCAGATCACTGGGGATGTGGTCAAAGAATAAACGATATTTCTATGAGAGGTGGGGCAGGAGAAGGGATCATCAAGTTAGAGCTGTTATAAGAGATTTAGACAAGATTACACTTCTTAATATCCCTTTGATAATAATGGTCTAAAACCACATCAAACCAAAAAAAAAGGACGGAAGAGGGGATGTGGCTTAATATGGACAGCTATTCAATAGGGGTTGGTCTAAGGGTTCTGCTTATAATGCTCATAGTGTTGTTCAGTTGTGTACACAGTTGTACAGTAGTCCGAGTGTTGAAATAACTAAAGTTTTGGCAGAAGCACCGCTTAGTTTACGTTGGATGTTGTGTTGAAATAATAATAAACAATAATGGAGCAAGGCACGGATCTCTGAGGCAGACTATGAGGTAAGATTAGCCAATTATCAGAAAATAATGGAAATATATGATTTTGCGATAACGAGAAAAGAACTTCTTTCCTGGTTGTCCATTTTGTCGAAGATTGATTTGAGTCCTTTAAAGAGGAACATAAATAAACTATTTGTTCGTAAGAATATATGAAAGTAATTTATAAGAACGATCCTTGCAAGACAAAAGTGGTGCATGAAAAGACTCATCTTCTTCTCAAACAACAGCAAGTTCTGAAAGGGAGAATATTACCATTTTTACTCCTTCCCTATTCTGCTGTAAAGCAGTTTCAGCAAGTGGCGTAAAAGCTCCGCTTCTTACTGCATTCAAAGATTAAAAAAAACATTTTGGGAGTTCTGGGAACCTATAAAAGATAATTGATGGAAAAGGATGGCATATGTAGCTACATCAAATTACTTCAAAAGACAAACTTTCATCTCAACTGAATCAATGCAATCTGAAATTGCACACACAGTATATAATCAGAAGTATGACGCTCCACAAAACAACATAGTCAGTAAGTAGTAGTCAAAACAATCAATTGTCTACATCTAAAACAGAGCCAACTTACTCAGTCCAAAAAGTTCTTTACTAGATTTCTTGGTGCAGAAGTAGAACACTAAACACTTCAACCCACTAAACACCAAAAACTTTTAACTAAACTTCGACGCGTTTCGACAGCAACGCTGTCATTATCAAGGCGATAATAACACTTTTATCCCCTATGTAATGATGCCTTGATAATGACAGCTTTGCTGTCGAAACGCGTCGAAGTTTAGTTAAAAGCTTTTGGTGTTTAGTGGGTTGAAGTCTTTCACTCTCAAAAATCAATATTTTTAGAACCCATAAAAGTGTAGGAGTTTGAGTTTGGCCCTCTTTTTTACTTGGAAAGATTGAACAAACTCTTCAGTATACAGTTCATGATACTCAAGAGGAAAATAGTGGCTCTCGGAGCAGAAATTAGAAGTTCAGAACAAAACGAAAAAAGCAAAGAAAACTATTATTTGAGAGTGATGACAGTAGAAGTTTCAATAATACACACAAATGTTTATTTTATTGTTGTTTATCACTTATGTAATGATGCCTTGATAATGGCAGCTTTGCTGTCGAAACGCGTCGAAGTTTAGTTAACAGCTTTTGGTGTTTAGTGAGTTGAAGTGTTTCACTTTCAAAAACCGATATTTTTAGAACCCATAAAAGTGTAGGAGTTTGAGTTTGGCCTCTTTTTTTACTTCAAAAGATTGAACAAATTCTTCAGTATACAGTTCATGATACTCAAGAGGAAAATAGTGGCTCTCGGAGCAGAAATTAGAAGTTCAGAACAAAACGAAAAAAGCAAAGAAAACTATTATTTGAGAGTGATGACAGTAGAAGTTTCAGTAATACACACAAATGTTTATTTTGTTGTTGTTTATCACTTATGTAATGATGCCTTGATAATGACAGCTTTGCTGTCGAAACGCGTCGAAGTTTAGTTAACAGCTTTTGGTGTTTAGTGAGCTGAAGTGTTTCACTCTCAAAAATCAATATTTTTAGAACCCATAAAAGTGTAGGAGTTTGAGATTGGCCCTCTTTTTTACTTAAAAAGATTGAACAAACTCTTCAGTATACAGTTCATGATACTCAAGAGGAAAATAGTGGCTCTCGGAGCAGAAATTAGAAGTTCAGAACAAAACGAAAAAAGCAAAGAAAACTATTATTTGAAAGTGATGACAGTAGAAGTTTCAGTAATACACACAAATGTTTATTTTGTTGTTGTTTATCACTTATGTAATGATGCCTTGATAATGACAGCTTTGCTGTCGAAACGCGTCGAAGTTTAGTTAACAGCTTTTGGTGTTTACTGAGTTGAAGTGTTTCACTCTCAAAAACTGATATTTCTAGAACCCATAAAAGTGTAGGAGTTTGAGTTTGGCCCTCTTTTTTACTTCTAAAGATTGAACAAACTCTTCAGTATACAGTTCATGATACTCAAGAGGAAAATAGTGGCTCTCGAAGCAGAAATCAGAAGTTCAGAACAAAACGAAACAAGCAAAGAAAACCATTATTTGAGAGTGATGACAGTAGAAGTTTCAGTAATACACACAAATGTTTATTTTGTTGTTGTTTATCACTTATGTAATGATGCCTTGATAATGACAGCTTTGCTGTCGAAACGCGTCGAAGTTTAGTTAACAGCTTTTGGTGTTTAGTGAGCTGAAGTGTTTCACTCTCAAAAACCAATATTTTTAGAACCCATAAAAGTGTAGGAGTTTGAGTTTGGCCCTCTTTTTTACTTCAAAAGATTGAACAAACTCTTCAGTATACAGTTCATGATACTCAAGAGGAAAATAGTGGCCCTTGGAGCAGAAATTAGAAGTTCAGAACAAAACGAAAAAAGCAAAGAAAACTATTATTTGAGGGTGATGACAGTAGAAGTTTCAGTAATACACACAAATGTTTATTTTGTTGTTGTTTATCACTTATGTAATGATGCCTTGATAATGACAGCTTTGCTGTCGAAACGCGTCGAAGTTTAGTTAACAGCTTTTGGTGTTTACTGAGTTGAAGTGTTTCACTCTCAAAAACTGATATTTCTAGAACCCATAAAAGTGTAGGAGTTTGAGTTTGGCCCTCTTTTTTACTTCTAAAGATTGAACAAACTCTTCAGTATACAGTTCATGATACTCAAGAGGAAAATAGTGGCTCTCGAAGCAGAAATCAGAAGTTCAGAACAAAACGAAACAAGCAAAGAAAACCATTATTTGAGAGTGATGACAGTAGAAGTTTCAGTAATACACACAAATGTTTATTTTGTTGTTGTTTATCACTTATGTAATGATGCCTTGATAATGACAGCTTTGCTGTCGAAACGCGTCGAAGTTTAGTTAACAGCTTTTGGTGTTTACTGAGTTGAAGTGTTTCACTCTCAAAAACTGATATTTCTAGAACCCATAAAAGTGTAGGAGTTTGAGTTTGGCCCTCTTTTTTACTTCTAAAGATTGAACAAACTCTTCAGTATACAGTTCATGATACTCAAGAGGAAAATAGTGGCTCTCGAAGCAGAAATCAGAAGTTCAGAACAAAACGAAACAAGCAAAGAAAACCATTATTTGAGAGTGATGACAGTAGAAGTTTCAGTAATACACACAAATGTTTATTTTGTTGTTGTTTATCACTTATGTAATGATGCCTTGATAATGACAGCTTTGCTGTCGAAACGCGTCGAAGTTTAGTTAACAGCTTTTGGTGTTTAGTGAGCTGAAGTGTTTCACTCTCAAAAATCAATATTTTTAGAACCCATAAAAGTGTAGGAGTTTGAGATTGGCCCTCTTTTTTACTTAAAAAGATTGAACAAACTCTTCAGTATACAGTTCATGATACTCAAGAGGAAAATAGTGGCTCTCGGAGCAGAAATTAGAAGTTCAGAACAAAACGAAAAAAGCAAAGAAAACTGTTATTTGAGAGTGATGACAGTAGAAGTTTCAGAAGTACACACAAATGTTTATTTTGTTGTTGTTTAGATACCAGGGCAGTTCATATATTATTGTCCCTAACAATTTTTGTCAAATTTTTCTGTTGGCCATTATGACCATGAATGAAGGGTTGTCCTGCATGGGATTATCTGAATAAGTTTGTACAGGAGTCTATAAAGGCATCTTTTTTTCTGAGTGAAAGCCAGGTTATTGTATTAGGATTGTGTCAAGTATGGTAACCCCAATCTTCCAATATTGTAGGTCAGGTTATGACATGGTATTTTGAAGAACCATTATTACTTAACATTTCTTATATTAATTGGAACAAGAAGAAAATTTCCGATACAATGATTAACACACCATATATTTAAGAAAAAGACGCTCATCTTCAACAATAGGAAACTAAACAAAAAACCCCACTAAGATGATCAAAAAAAGATATATTTGTATGGACTATCAACGATTAGAAAAAAAAATTGTTTATTAAGAACTTGTTTCTTGTTGAACGCTGAGGACGTTGACTCACCCTGTGTTTGTGTATTAGATCAAGCTAGTTTTCAACACTATACAGCGGTGACAATAACAATAATCAAACTCCCTTTAATAATGCGGTCAGGATTAAAGGGTTCCAAGCGTAATTCCAGTAAAGGGGAGGTGACATATTAAATTTTCTAAGTTGTCGTACGTATGTGTGTGCCGCCGCCGCGTTTATAGCAAAGTTGGGGCTAATTGGGGAAAGTTACCGAAAACATTAGTTCACGCGCCCCAACTATATATAGGAGGTTGTGTGTGTGTTCCGCCTGGAAGGGACATTTTAGTAAATAGTGTCAGTAAGGGAGGACAAGGTACACATATTTCTAGGGCAATATATAATAATGGTTTAATGCGGTGAATGAAGTTACGAGTTCCGGAAGGGTTTATTAGAAAATTATGTTTAAGGGTAACATGAAATAATTAACGATGAAGTTCCTCCCCGAAGCTGAAAGAAATATATCTTGGTCGTGTGAGGATTTTACAACCGACCCCTCATAATATAGACACACAATCTATACGCAGTTTTTTCTTTCTTTTTTCCTCGCCCCACCCTCCCACCTCGGTGGAAAATAGAATTCGGAAACCTGTCCGAGATATCACGATAGACGGAGAAACACACATACGAGAGGAGGTAGATATGTTTCGGTCTCGTGGGAAATAAATGAACAACAGCTGCAAATAGGCTTCTAAAAACTGCGAGGGCGGGAAATTTACTGCAATTTCGGATCGTCTATCTTCGGACGAAGAAAAGCCAGACACCAATCGATACAACGTTTCGTACAACCTCCGTTTCCGTGGGCGACCATGTCCCGGGACAAATTGAGTTTATTACATGTTCGAAACGCTATCTAATATATTAGTTTGAATCGAGTTAATTTTGCTGAATTGTTTTCTCTATGTATACAGGGCGGGGGAGGGGAGGAGGGAAGGAGGGGGGAGAGGGGAGGGAGATTGTTATTATATATTTAGAGGATTGGAGTTAGCATATAGAATAGAATAAGCTTACTTTCGCCCAGAAAAAAGATAATGTCACTCACGATCTACATAGAAAGAGGTTGTCGAAAGAACCTAAAAACATCAGCTGCTTTTATAAACCTCACATCAGCTTATGACAGCATTTTGGAGACACGATCTCCTGTACAAATTTATTCAGATAATCCCATGCAAGACAACTCTTCAACTCGTCATATTGGACAACAGAAAAAGCTGGACAAAAACGTTAAATGATGGTCTCCCTCAAGGATCCCTGTTCGCCCCATTACTATTTAATCTTTATATCTCTGATATGCTTCAAATTAGATTTCGACAGTTTGGATATGCGGATGACTGGGTTCTGGTAGTGGGACATCGAACCTTTGAAGAAACTGAAATCCTACTTCCGAAGGTGGAGGCAAATAGATAACTCTAGCTCCACCTTGATGGTAGATTGCTTCAACACACACACATGCACGTATTAAGCCACAATCCGTCTCCCACCCATCTTTGGAGTGCTGTGGAAATTAAGAAGTGTAATGTAGTCTTCAACTTGAACGACAATTTGATGTTCCCTCCTCCTCCACGTCTCTCATAGAAATATCGTTTATTCTTCCACCACATCCCCAGTGATCTGTTACCCACATTAATATAACGTGCGTTTTTTTGGGGGGTCTCAAACCAAGGAGATTCTACCAGAGAGACGTTCCCTCATCCTTCCTCACGCTACAGAAACATCGTTGACTCTTCCGAATCAATAATAAAAACAAAATGAAAAACTTTGTTATACAAAACTAGGGTAGGGTGGCTTTGTAAATTCTGTATTTTGGATGTCAAAATAGTAAACCATATTGTTTACATTTAATAATTTGGGCTAAACGGTCTTGAGCCCCTGCATGATTCTCTACAGTGCCCACACTCCTTCTATACAATACCAAACTTAACATTTTAAATCTTCTTGTTCTAAGGAACAGTTCTCAACAGTTAACAAAGTCAAGATGACCATTTCGAGCAAACAATTTTAAACTTGAATTCCTAAAAAATGCTCCTGAGATACATTCAAAGTCGTTCTCTTGAGGTGTTGCAATCTTTCTTAAGAGATCTAGTTCACACACACATTCCATTTTTTTTCTGATGTCCCGTTGGCCACCATCCCAACGTCTTCTTCATTTTCAAGCTGAAATAAATCTTTTTTTGGCTGCCGAACTGCTTTGGTGGTGAGCTATGACCTCTAGTTTGATTTTGAGGTTGTGTTAAGGTACCACTACAGGGGCCACTACACACTTTCTCCAGTTTAAGCGTCGCGACGCTTAAACTGGAGGGAGTTTAGTTTAATTATTAGACAGAGATAGTTTTGATTGAGAGGTTGGCAAGATGTACTTTTAGCCTTAATGGCTGATGTCCCCTTGGCCACCACCCCAACGTCTTCTTCATTTTCAAGCTAAAAGAAATCTTTTTTTGGCAGCCGAACTGCTTTGGTGGTGAGCTATGACCTCTAGTTTGATTTTGAGGTTGTGTTAAGGTACCACTACAGCGACCACTACACACTTTCTCCAGTTTAAGCGTCGCGACGATTAAACTGGAGGAAGTTTAGTTTAATTATCAGACAGAGATAGTTTTGATTGAGAGGTTGGCAAGATGTACTTTTAGCCTTAATGGCTGATGTCCCCTTGGCCACCACCCCAACGTCTTCTTCATTTTCAAGCTGAAATAAATCTTTTTTGGGCAGCCGAACTGCTTTGGTGGTGAGCTATGACCTCTAGTTTAATTTTGAGGTTGTGTCAAGGTACCACTACAGGGACCACTACACACTTTCTCCAGTTTAAGCGTCGCGACGCTTAAACTGGAGGGAGTTTAGTTTAATTATTAGACAGAGATAGTTTTGATTGAGAGGTTGGCAACATGTACTTTTAGCCTTAATGGCTGATGTCCACTTGGCCACCACCCGAACGTCTTCTTCATTTTCAAGCTGAAAGAAATCTTTTTTTGGCAGCCGAACTGCTTTGGTGGTGAGCTATAACCTCTAGTTTGATTTTGAGGTTGTGTTAAGGTACCACTACAGGGACCACTACACACTTTCTCCAGTTTAAGCGTCGCGACGCTTAAACTGGAGGAAATTTAGTTTAATTATTAGACAGAGATAGTTTTGATTGAGAGGTTGGCAAGATGTACTTTTAGCCTTAATGGCTGATGTCCCCTTGGCCACCACCCGAACGTCTTCTTCATTTTCAAGCTGAAAGAAATCTTTTTTTGGCAGCCGAACTGCTTTGGTGGTGAGCTATAACCTCTAGTTTGTTTTTGAGGTTGTGTTAAGGTACCACTACAGGGACCACTACACACTTTCTCCAGAGAAAGTTTAGTTTAATTATTAGACAGAGATAGTTTTGATTGAGAGGTTGGCAACATGTACTTTTAGCCTTAATGGCTGATGTCCCCTTGGCCACCACCCCAACGTCTTCTTCATTTTCAAACTGCAATGAAAGGCTTCCACTGTCCAATGGAAGATTTTTTGATTAGTCTCCAACTGTTGACGATGAGCTCTTATGTGGCTTTTGGTAAGGCCACAAAACGTCTCTGGTTACCACCTCAAGTGTCTTGGTACATCCTGGTCCATCAGTGTAACTGTATTCCTTTGGGCCAGAGTTTTAAGGGTCAGCAGACAATCCCAGGTTAGCCTCGATTCAAAGGTCTGAGAAAATGTAAATGTGTGCACTTTGATGAAACTTGATATGGGTACATTGTTCAGTGACATCTATTTGTGCCTGAAAAATTGTTGGGCTTGTACCTAAGGCCACCGAGACATTGCATCTCGACCCATCGATACCTATTACCACTCCTTTAATGGCTTTACATTATGTATTAAATGGTGATAAATAGTAAAAATGTGCTTGAAGGTCGGTGTAGGATTTTTCTAGATCTTACACGTGCTTTTTTTTTTATTTTTTCGTCGCAAACTAATCTTGTCGTAGCACCAGAGGAAACCTCATATTTTTACACGAACTATCTAAGTAAGGATCAGGTGTTACATAACCCCATTTCCTTCAAGCTATATAACTACTAAGGGAAGAAGCATCTCCTCCATCTTACCTACATAGTAATACCCGCTCCATATAACCTAATTCCATGACTTACTACTTTCTAATACCACATCCGAGCATCCAACCGGTGTGGAGGAGTCTAGTCGCACGAACTTTACGTTCATCGTTCTCGTTACTCGGGAGTTTTCAGCTTCAATAAATCGCGAAAACATCGACGTGTGAAATCCCCTCTTCCCTGGCCGAATCTCGTTTTTGGGGGGATACATATATATATATGAACGTGAAGGGGAGGGGAGGGGGAGGTGGAGACTTACCAGGAAATAATTCAACAACTTTCGGAGAAATCTGTGAAAAATTGATATGTAAATGTGGAAGCAGAAGTGGGAACGTTATGAATGATGATCATTACACGGGGAGAACTTTTAAGTTTTATTTTTTTGGGGATATTTGTTACGATTTTTTTTTTCTCAGAATTAAAGCTGTTAAATTTATTATATTGAAAGACGCACGCCACTGATCGCGATGATACAGCGATGACGTTCATTTCCTCCACTTTCCCTTTCTACGTTTATCCTCCGTTTTTCTTTTTTTTTCCCCCCTTACACTATAGGTGTGTCCCCCCGATTTATTTTACTTCTTTTCTTTTGAAATTTCTCTGCCAAATACACTCGCGCGACTCACAACATACACACACGCAAGCGAGGGAAAAAAAAACCGGGGGACAGGAAAAAACTATAACGCAGGGTGTGGAGGGGGAGGAGGAGGGAACGGAAAAGGTTGCGAAATGCGGTTCCGTGAAAGAAGAGATCTTTTGAGCAGAAAGACACCACGTCCTGGATAGCGGGGGTTGGTAATAGGTTTTCTTTTTGAAGGGCGTGGAAGTGATTTTTAGCGCTTGGCAGTTGAATGAATGGGAGGGGGGTGGAGGAGGAGGAGGAGGCGAACTTAAAGAGTTTGAGGTGGTGTTTTCGGTACAGCGATATATTTCGTTTGACTCATATATATATATAGAACATGTGTGTTTAGAGAAGTGTGATGAGATAAGAACTTTTTTTGTATGTAAAAACGGTTTTGTTGGGTGTTTCCATCGGATGGATCCACACTACGCTAATGTTATCGGATATCCGCCAGTATTAGCTGTCGTTTGTCTGAATTTTTGCTAACGGGAAAGTGGGACGGTTGGAAATTTAATAAGAAATTAAATTTTGCAATAATAGCGTTAAAGATCAGATTCGTGACGTGGCACCCACAGATGGGTGCCACCTTAAAGAATGTATAAAAATGATTAACACAAAACTTTATTATTTTGTTCCTATTTTGCACAAATATTGTATTGAAGAGAATTTCGAACGTTTACTCTACTTGCATAACTCCGATTTGAATGAAACTCGGATTAAAATATTTCAAAAAATTGATCATGTTTTTCAACATAAAAGTTGATTTTCCTCGAAAACGGTCAACTTTAGAGCTCATGACGAACAGTACTTTTTTTGTGTAGAAAATATTGGCGGTTCAAATAGGTGTCTCAAAACCGTAATTTTCCAGTGGCGTAGAAGTTGGGGAGAAAAACAACCACTACCCCTTCAAAATCTTCACCAATTATGACTTAAAAAAAAATTCTCGCACAGAACTTAGCTTATTATCTGGGACTGCGTAAGAGCCCTAAATGAGGTGGGCACCCTAAGGAAAATAACTTTGGCCTGGGTCCCCAGCCACACGGGAGTGAAGGGAAACGAGGTGGCCGATGAGCTGGCCAGATGGGGTTCGTCAAGGCCTTTCATAGGAGCGGCCCCTTCCTTCGGCATTTCCAAATCACAAATTAAGAGGTCCATCTACGAATGGTTACAAAACAAGTCCAAGGAATGGTGGGAAAGATCACCAGGACAAAGACAGGCTAAGGAGTTCCTAAGAGAACAGAGGCCTAAGTTTACTGAAGAGCTACTGAGTAAAGACAGGAAGACTGTCAAAATGATAGTAAGTCTGATGAGCGGTCATTGCAGACTGAATAGGCATATGTTTAACATGGGCCTGGCAGAAAATGCTCTCTGCAGATTCTGTTAAGAGGAAGAAGAAACCCCAGTTCATGTTTTGTGCCACTGTGACGGCCTAGCGAGGACAAGGTTTCTAGTAATGGGGGTAGAGAACCCCACAGCCAACGGCTACACAAAAGAGCCGCTCTCAAAAATGATAAGTCTGATTAAGCAGGCGAAACTAGAGAGCGTTCTCTAAGGTAAAGGGGATCACAATAGACCTGTAAAGGTCGCGGTAAAACAGGCCCACTCCTAACCTAACCCAACCTAGCTTATTATGAGTAGAAAATGCTTACAAAAGCTGTTTTTTTTTTACGATAAACGGTTTGCAAAAAACGAATTTTTGTTATTAAATTTCAACACCCTGTATCTCGAAAATGGTGCATTTTAGAGGGTAAGCTGATAAAAACTAAGTCCTGCGCATTAGAAACATACCAAGCTATATAGACCACCCACTACAACCACGTAGCCCCTTTTGGAAACAGCTTAAGTACCTGCAGGTCAAAATCAGCTCGAAAACAAACCCAATACCAGGTCAGCTGCTTTCAAAACCAAGCAAGCTCTAATCCAAATCAGCTATGTATGGTTCGAGTTGCCCCAGATTTCGGCAAATCCACAGAATTCCAAGGTAAGAAGACCTAGTTTGCTGACACTGAATAACGTATGTCTCAGCAAACTTAGGAATATCATGTCAGCCTAGCTAGCAGATTGACTTGTCTAATGAAGTGAGACGTTTGAGTTTCGTCTTAGATCAAAAACTTTCCTGAAATAGTCATCTCCAAAATCCAAATTTCCAATATGGTCCTCTGGACCTACTTAAAACTATAGTTAGATCTATCGTCACATATGCATCACTGGTATGGTGGTGAGCAATAAGCAAGTCAGGAGACTTAGTGGGCCATCTTCGAATTTTGGACGAATTAGGAGAACAGGCTAAGCTAAACGATCGTACGACAACGAGATTCGATTTCGAAAAAACGGCTTGAAGTGGTAATTTCTTGCTGTCTTGCCGATGTGTTTGCTGATGATTTCTGCAGTATCTTTGGATATTGGACATCTAATCTCTGACAGCTTGAAGCCGTGATAGTCTTCCAGGCTTTTGACTTGTCTTGTCAGCTTCATCTGCAATCTGCTTTTACGGATGATTTTCGATATGGTGACATCTCTGTTAATGCAACAGGAGAATCCTAAAGTTTTTTGCTCATTCTAACATTTTTTTTTTCCTATTGAAAGCAAATCTCGTTCCATTTTATTTTCAATGTTATGTCACTGTTTACAGCACATATTCGGTCCAACAATTATTGAAAAAGAGAGGTGTGAGGTGAGTAGATCTTATAGAATTCTTCTATGCAAACTGTTCTTAGTTGGCCTAGAATGGTCCTTAAAATGTTCAAGCCAGCGATGAAATAGATCAGTCGTTATACAACGGTTTTTTTAGGTATTTTTTTAATGCCTGATTCGAGAGCCTTATCCAAAAATTCTACCTCCTTTCTCTTTCTTTTGTGTAGGAAAGTTGGTGGAATGAACGGGTCTTAGCCCGAAAATGACTCTGTGGTTATATATTACGGTAATTAGACCCATGATAGCATACGGAGCAGTAATATGGTGGCCAAAGGTGCGTCAGGCGGAAATGGCCAAAAGGCTGGCAATGAGATCGACTCCACGGCCGCAATGGAAGTAATTCTAAACCTGCCACCACTATAAATTTTTATACAAGGAAGTGCTAGATCTGCAGCATACAGATTCATGCACAGTCAAGCACCGATACCAACCTAAATAGGAAATATCAGCCCCCTCCCTCCCCACAAAAAAACGGACTCAAACTGGTACACAGACGGCTCTGAAACTGATTACGGCGTAGGAGCTGGCATTTATGGGAAGTAGCCTAGCAAGGCCCTTTCACTGAACTTCAGCAAGGACTCGAAATTCCAGGCTGAGGTTGAAGCGATTCACCACTGTGTCAGAGAAGTAGATAGATGGATCGAACCAAGTAAAAGTGTCGCTGTAGCACTTAAAGCGATCAGTTCCGCAAGTACTGATTCAAAACTGGTTTGGGATTGCTTAAGAGCCCTGAATGAGGTGGG
The DNA here is from genome assembly GCA_023690525.1 of Holotrichia oblita. Lineage (NCBI taxonomy): Eukaryota > Metazoa > Arthropoda > Insecta > Coleoptera > Scarabaeidae > Holotrichia > Holotrichia oblita. The sequence continues at coordinate 113,141,813 of CM043020.1, forward strand.
CACCAAAAGGAAATTAACTTTGGCCTGAGCTCCCAGGCACACGGGCGTGAAGGGTTCGTCAAGGTCTTTTATAGGAGGCGGCATCACAAAATCGCAAATTAAAAAGTCCATTTACGAATGGAGATATAACAGGTCTAAGGAATTGTGGAGGAAGACTGTCAAAGTGAGTTGATCGATCATTGCAGACTGAATAGGCATATTTTTAACATTGGGCTGGCAGATGATGCTCTCTGCAGGTTCTGTCAAGAGGAAGAAGAAATCCCAGTTCATGTTTTGTGCCATTGCGATGGCCTAGCCAGGACAAGGTTTCAGAGCATCCTCTAGGATAAAAGGGGATCACAATAGACCTGCAAAGATCGCGGTGAAACAGCTTCGCATTCCTAATCTAGTCTAATCTGGTGGAATGAATTGCTTTATTGCCCAAATCAGGTAACCTTTTGATTTTTTTCATCGGTTGAAATCTTATTAACACCATTGTTTTTAGTCAATATTGATTTTGTAGACGTGGCTTGCAAGAAGGCTCTTGCAGTGCTTGTTGAAATTGGTTGTCTTAGTGATAAAGCAGAAGACACTCACAAATAATAAAACTGAAAACCAAAACAGTGAAGAACCTTTTTTAAACATTATGACGCACGTTCTAACACTTATATTTCGCACGCCACTGGCATAAATATCCATAAGCATATATCGTGATCCCCTCCGATCCACTCAAGAACGAAATAAAAAAAAATCCATTATTCTAACTTCCCTCCCTATCCTCCTTTCGCAAATTTCCTTTTCAATTGTTCTTTTTCCCGTTTACCTTTTTTTTTTTCGTTGTCGCCCAACCCTCCTTCTACCCCCCGCCATTGCATGACCGACTTCGGCTAACGCATATTTCCGCTTTGTTATTTGCAGAAAGAGGCGGTCAGTAATGATACGCTTGTTGGGGATGCGGCTGATGACTCGCCTCCTCTTGGTGGTGTGTTCGCTCAGCCTCGTTAGTATCTTGTTTCTAAGCCGCTGTGGACTGAATACTTTGGAACCGGAGCAAGAAGACGGCGAAGGACAAGCAGCAGCGCAAGCGGAATTACCAGGTAATGTAGCGTCATTAATTCTCTTCCGTTTCTCCAACTAAAGTTTCGTATTTTATCGCGTGATTTCTTTTTATTCTATTCTAATAATATCTAACAATACTAGTTAAAATATATACTATTTTTAAATTTTAAATTCTACTAAAACGAGTACCGGGCGAAATTTTAGTTAACGCGAGCAAAAACCATCTGTAAAACACTCATACACACACACGCGCGAACGAAAGCGACCAGGAATAAAAGCCGAGAAAAACTTCTCGGTAACGGGAAACGTTGCGGTAGCCGTTTTTATCTCCGAATGTGCCGCGCAGAGCTTCGTCCCGGATTATCCGATATTCGGTGGAAAACAAAAGGCGAGCGAGCCGGCACTAAACTCGACTTACACGAGGAGGAGCGCCAAAAGCCCACGCCGTGTACTTACGGGAGAATGTACGCGTAGAGAACTTTTCCCATTTAACAATATTTGCATGGATAAAAGTTTAACGTAAAAACATCCGCAAGAAATTTAAGAGATACACACGGTGCATGCGAGACGGTTGTTTCCGGCGGAACGATGGGAGGGGGAGGATCTCTAGAATGGTTTAGTGTTTCGGCGTGTCACCATTAAAATTGTAAATTTTTCCTTTATATCTAGCTACCTGGATCTTATCAAGATCGCATTAGATATAAATATGAAGTACTTAGAGATTGTAGATGCTTTCTGATTTTTCTCAACTTTACTATTACGTACAATTTTGACAGGTGTAATTGTCAAAATAAATTTGACAGCTGTCAAATTGTAAAAACAGTTATTGTATACCACTGCCACCTAACCGTAAACACATTTTCGTTCCCAGATTAGATAAACGTCAAATCTGTCAAAATAAACATATTTTGACAGCCGCGAAGTTGTAAATTTAATTTTTATTTACAAGTTTGTGGGTTGTAGCAATCAGAACATTATTGACAGCTACCAAATTACAAATCTCCGATTTCCGATTCGACAATAATTGTAGCGGTCAAAATACGTCTCTACAGTTGTATGATTTTGAATTTAGTAATTTCGAAAAGATGTTTGACAGCTGCCAAGTGGTAGAAACAGTATTGCCATAAGATATCACAGTTTTAGTTATTGTAAATTATCTGTAAGCTAGAGAACTGTAAAGGCAGTTATTTTCTTGGTTCCGCTTTGGCTGCTGTAGTAACAGTTCAAATACTTCTGACAGCTGTCAAATTGTAAAAGCAGTTCTTTTCTAAAAGTTGAACAGGTATATAACTGTTATTAGATATTTTCTAACTGCTACCTATTTCTTTCAGATTTGGTAATAGTAGCCGGAAAATAAATGCGTATTTTGACAGTCGATTGCTTCAGATTTGACAATTGCAGTTGTCAAAATACATCTGAAAGATGTAGAATTCTAAAATCAGCGTTCTTTTACAGTTTTTAGTGTCGTAACTATTAAAAAAAAAATCTGACATCTATCGATTGCTTTAGATTTGACGATTGCAGCTGCCAAAATACATCTGACAGTTGTAGAATTGTAAAAATCAGCATTCTTTTACAGTTTTGAGCGTCGTAACCATTAAAAGAATTCCTCACAGCTGTCCATTGCTTCAGGTTTGACAACTATTGCTGTCAAAATACATCTAAAAGTTGTAGAATTGTAAAATCAGCATTCGTTTACAGTTTTAAGAACCGTAGCCATTAAAAAAAATCTAACAGCTGTCAATTGCTTCAGCTTTGATAATTATAACTGTCAAAATACATCTGACAGTTATATGTAGAATTGTAAAACCAGGATTCTATTACAGTTACGACTATCGTAACCGTTAAAGAAATGTTCGACAGCTTTCGATTGCTTCAGATTTAACAATTGCATCTGTTACAATACATTTGACAGTTATAGAATTGTAAAATCAGGATTCTTTTACAGTTTCGACTATCGTAACCGTTAATGAAATGTTCGACAGCTTTCGATTGTTTCAGATTTGACAATCGCATCTGTGAAAATACATCTGACAATTTTGTAGAATTTTAAAATCACAATTCGTTTACAGTTTCGAGTATTGTAAATGTTAAAAAATATTTGACAGCTGTGGATTGCTTTAGATTTGACAATCGCATCTGCCAAAGTCCATCTGACAGTTATAGAATTGTAAAATCAGGATTCTTTTACAGTTTCGAGTATCGTAATCGTTAAAGAAATGTTTGACAGCTTTCGATTGCTTTAGATTTAACAATTGCATCTGTCAAAATACATCTGACAGTTATATAATTGTAAAATCCGGATTCTTTTACAGTTTCGAGTATCGGAACCGTTAAAGAAATGTTTGACAGCTTTCGATTGCTTTAGATTTAACAATTCCATCTGTCAAAATACATCTGACAGTTACAGAATTGAAAATCGGGATTTTTTTAGTACTTCCAGTGTCGTAACCTTTAAAAGAATTTCTGACAGCTGTTAATTGCTTCAGATTTGATAATTATAGCTGTCAAGATACATCTGACAGTTATAGAATTGTAAAACCAGGATTCTTTTACAATTTCGAGTATCGTAACTGTTGAAGAAATGTTTGACAGCTTTCGATTGCTTCAGATTTAACAATTGCATCTGTCAAAATACATCTGACAGTTATAGAATTGTAAAATCAGGACTCTATTACAGTTTCGAGTATCGGAACCGTTAAAGAAATGTTTGACAGCTTTCGATTGCTTCAGATTTAACAATTGCATCTGTCAAAGTACATATGACACTTATAGAATTGGAAAATTAGGACTCTATTACAGTTTCGAGTATCGGAACCGTTAAAGAAATGTTTGACAGCTTTCGATTGCTTCAGATTTAACAATTGCAGCTGTCAAAATACATCTGAAAGTTGTAGAATTCTAAAATCAGCATTCTTTTACAGTTTTTAGTGTCGTAACTATAAAAAAAAATTCTGACATCTGTCGATTGCTTTAGATTTGACGTTTGCAGCTGTCAAACTACATCTGACAGTTATGGAATTGTAAAAATCAGCATTCTTTTACAGTTTTGAGTATCGGAACCGGTGAAGAAATGTTTGACAGCTTTCGATTGCTTCAGATTTAACAATTGCATCTGTCAAAATACATCTGACAGTTATAGAATTAAAAATCAGGATTTTTTTTACTGCTTCCAGTGTCGTAACCTTTAAAAAAATGCTGACAGCTGTTAATTGCTTCAGATTTGATAATTATAGCTGTCTAAATACATCTGACAGTTATAGAATTGTAAAATCAGGATTCTTTTACAGTTTCGAGTATTGTAACCGTTAAAAAACGTTTGACAGCCGTAGATTGCTTCAGATTTGACGATCGCATCTGTCAAAATACATCTGACAGTTATAGAATTGTAAAATCAGGATTCTTTTATAGTTTAGAGTATTGTAACTGTTAAAAAAATTGTTTGACAGCTGTCGATTGCTTCGGATTTGACAACCGCAGCTGTAAAAATGTATCTGACAGTTGTAGAATTATAAAACCGCATTATTTTACAGTTTTTGAGTGGCGTAACCATTAAAAAATTCTGACTCAATTGTTTCATATTTGGCAATTGTAGCTGTCAAAATATAACGAATCTGGCTGTCATTTTGTAAAATTAAACATGTCGGTAGATGTAATATTGTACTTTTGCCAGCTTTAGAATAATTAGTTTCTTCTGATTTCATAGATGTAAATATGAAAATATTTCTGTAACGCAAACATAATGTCGAAATTTTTCATTATTTTGACAGATGTTACCGTTAAAATGCTCCGGACAACTGTCAAATAGAAAAATAGTGATTTTCTCTCGTTATATAATATTTCTTGGTAGTTATTAAGTGATAAAGAATATAATATTTTCTTCGAGGTATACGAATCATAGCTGTCAAAATATATCAAATAACTGTGAATTTTAACTGTCAAAAATTGTAAGCACCTTGCTTTTTTACATCAGACAGACGTAGCTGTCAAAATACATGTGAAAGTTGTAAATTAGTTCTGCCAACCACCAAATATGTAGAAATAAAATTTGGCGGTTATTACTATTATTTTTGACAGCTGTCAAAATTAAAAAAAGAAACTCAAAGCTGTACAAAAAAATAAATATTACAAGATAATTCTTATTGTATACATCACACTATGCATAGCAATGTATTGCACTCACACCCTACTTCACGTAGCTTCGCTCATTCTCTCTCTCTTTTATCCTTCTCACTCCGTCTACAGAAATTACCTAAGCAATAACTCTCTGTCTATCTGATTAGGGGCCTCTGCTCGGGATTGTGAAGGCCCAAGGACCATATTTATCTTCAGCCCATCGCCTGACAGCTCGCTCTCGTCCCGATTTATTATTTAAATGACAGGCGACGCGCAGTTTGCATAATCCAGATAAATACGTTATAAATTCGGGGTTACCCAGAGAGAGAGAGAGACAGAGAGAGAGGGAGAGGGCCCACCGTGAACGGCACCCTAATGTATAATATTTTATTCAGGCGTCGCGGGTTCGGCCCGCCGTACACCCCGGAACCGAACGTTCGGACCTCTGTCCCGCTATAAAATCTTTACGATCCGTTCAATTTTTCCACCGCTACTTCAGCGTCGGTCGGGTACGACCGCAAATAATATAGTGAGGTCCAGGGGCGTTTTCGTCCACCTGTCCCCATTAGAGGATTGTTATGTTGTAGAAGTGAAGAGAGAGAGAGGGAGGAATTTTGCGGGTAATGATGTCGTAGTACAGATTATTTTACTATAGTGACATCCACTGCATAGATATTTTCTTCGGATTTATAAAGTTTCCTTTCCGGAAACGAATCGGTTTTAATTCGTTTTCAATCCGTCGTGGATTTATCCAAGCCCGAAGATAAATTCTTCCTCGCGCGTATATCTCGCACTTCACATGGCTAACGGGATTACGTCCGTGCCATTAGCCATTCCACAATGGCGGCCAATCGCGTCCAAATCTCCGGGTAAGTTTAAATTACTATCGACGGCAATTTGCGACTCGTAATAAAAATAAATTAAAACAGATGGCGTCGGAGGATCGAGTCCGTGTATAGCTGACCCGCCACTCTCGCCGAGACTATTCAATTACGTAAAATTGATTAACATATTTCTTTTTTCTGTTTTGCTTGCTGTTTTATTTTTTGTGTGGGTTTTGACCGAGCAACGGCCGAGCAAACTTTGTCCGGGGTTTGAGTGGGATGCGTCCGCAAAAAATAATAATGAAAGGGTAGTTTTTAGTGATTCATATTCATGCGGTGTTGTTTCGATGCTACGAGCTCGTAGTTTCCGATCAATACGCTGCTAATTTCGGGGTATTGTTAAATTGTACCAACAATTGTGTAACTTGTACGACTAATGAAGTATCGTGTTCGCTGCGTTCGGGTTCGTGTTATAGCTCTCAACTCAAATGTAAGTTATGTGCGATGTTGCATCTATGTTAGGTAGGTTTGTATGTATGTATGTACAGTAGGCCTATTTAATCTGTGGACACGACAGGTAGGCGACTCTTGCTGCCGTGTCCATGGACTAAATAGCCCTACTGTACGTACCTTAAAATCAGATGCATTTAGCAAAGGTAAATTATAGAATTTAGATTTTGATAAGTCAGCTGTGTTTTTTTTGTTTTGGGATCAAGAGCTACTTTATGGAGTCGTATTCATGATGAAAAGGAAAGGAATTTTTCGATTTTACGTACATAATGTTCTTATTATGTCACCCAATTGAATGACAGTATAGAAAACTCGTTTCATAAGACGTTCTGTTGCACTCGTCGTCGATGATTGCAATCATCGCTTGCATAAAAATTTCAAACATCTTTTACTCTATCGTCTGTCAAATCTGTCAAATCTAATGTCAAACTGTATACCTCCCTAGGGAGGTACATTCCATCGTGAATCTTCAAACAAAGCAATAAGAGCTAACTTACGGAGCATGCGCACATGTTTTTTTTTTATATTACAGGGCTAACATGCCACCCAAAGGAAAGGTGACCACCTCCCCTTCCACTAATCACTCAAACTTCAAATCGGATTGACTCTCGTCGATATGAAATACCACAACTTGCGGAATGTTTACGAGTTATGTTGAACTCTTAAATGCATGATTTTTTGTTTAAAATTAAAAAAAAATTAAAAACTCGAAGATTTGACAGGGAAAAATAGAAAAAAATATTTCATTTTGAACCATTTTATTTTTTGAAATAATTACAAGTGAAATTGTTTGAAACAATTATTATGCTTGTTGAGACATAATTCTACACCACACTTCTCACACGTGGTATGGGTAAATCCTTTGCAGTTAGGTAGCTTGCATCGCATTTTTTAATCTTCTATAATTGGTCAATCCCCAGTTTGGTCTCTCAATTTTGGCCTGAACAGTATATAAATTGGATTCTTCTACAATTTTTCTTATCAACTCACTAGAGGAAAACTAGTTTCAACGCTAACATTTCGTCAGAAACTTCTATGTCTCCATGGAAACGTAGATGATCATCATTTAAAACCAAAGACTTAGATTTCCAAACTATATCCTTTTCTACGGCTACCTTACTTCATTTCAATGGCAAGAAAGAAGAGAGAGGCAAGTTACCTTCTTCATCCTCTGGCTGTTCTTGAACACCACTTCTACTCGCACTTCTTCTAACGTCTTCGATTTTTACTTCATTGTCACATTCGGGCAAAATGCGGTCTTCTGAATTTCTAAATCCAGTGTCGTCGTCGTTACTTAGGCTGGAAAAATTGCCCAAAACTGTTCAATATCATTTTTTGCTAGAATCTTTTTCCTGCCCATACTGAACGAACAATTAAAAACAATGAACTCAACTGCATAGCGTTGAGGATAAGGTACAGGGTCAAGAAAACGAATGATACCTCATGAAATGAAACACTTTTCTCAACCAAACTATAATCAATAGTAAAGTTAATATAAGGTTCTTTCCAACAACGCTTAGAACCAGTTCAGAATTAGCCAGCGCATGAAGTCTTTTACAGGTTTATTATGATTTTTGTTAAACATGTCCTGTACCCAAAGGCAATCGTTTCTGAGATAATTACCATTAATATCATGTTACTCAGGAAGATTGCTGTTCTTTAAATCATCCAAATAATGAATTAGTAAATATGGTTTTCATTCTTGGTGAATGTTTTTGGCTTCGCGTGTCTACAAAGAAAAGTATCCCGATTGACGCCAACCAGACGTATCAGCAGTTGAGAATCTTTTTGAAAGATTCGTTGTATCTGGCAGGAATGTCGCATATTCTAAACCTACCTGTGACAAATCAGTCTTAAACGAGGATAGATAATAAAGCAATAATAATAACAGCCTTAGCTGAAGATCCAAGACGAAGTGCTAAGCAAATTGGGGAAATTGCAGAAGTTCGCAGAACATCAGTTTGGCGTACCATTAATAGCGAAAAATTTCATCCATATCGGTTCCAAAAGCACCAGAAACTGATTGGAGATGATCTTTTATGAACAGCCACAATTACCATCATTATTCTGATATACAGGGTGTCCCATGATATGATTGCCAAAACCTAAGGATGTATTATTGAGGCAATTTGAAGTCAAAACTGTCTAATGAACATGTGACCAAAAGTCTCTCGTAACAGAGTTGAAGTTCTAGATAATCCCACTAATGCGCATTAGGTGGCAGCGCTGATTTTTTTGTTATTAAAAAATCGCTGTGGTACTAGGAATTTACACTGTTGGGTGCTCGAAAACTCACGGCAAGTAAGAGAATTACATTTTCAAGATAGATCAAATATGTACTTAATATTTTCTGATAAAATCAGTATTAAACGTACCAACATTACATTATTCAGATGGTGTCCCTCATTGTCAACACATTTCTCACGCGCCATTTCAGAAATATTTTGTTTCAGATCTGGCATTGTAGCCGGTCGATTCTGGTACAATTTACCAGTGAGACATCCCCAAAGGAACTAATCGCAGGCATTGAGGTTGGGCGATCTGGGAGGCTATTGAATGTCCGCTTGGTGTGTCTCCAAACATCTCTTTCAATGTATTCATTGAAGCCCTTGCAGTGTGAGCAGTTGCTCCATCCTGCTGAAACCAATTAATTCCTAATGGAATACCACGTTAATGTTGTAAGCATATTTACGTAACGTCAAAGAAGTGGAGGCCAATTAATCCAAAAAACTTTCAATAACCTTCTCGTTGTGTAACTGTCGCTTAAACAACTCTTGAGGATTCCCTGGTGCCCAGTACCGACAGTATTAACATAGCCACAGAGATGGAAATATGCCTCAGATTGTTTAAAATTTGGTCATTCATTCAGGAATTCTCATATCCTTGTTACTCAATTTTTGCATCCTAACAAGTTTGTAAGGATGAAGGTTAAGCGTGACGCACATGTTCAAAATTCTCCGACGTTCGAACAGTACGTTGCGTCCGAATTACCTCGTCGACTTGACGATGCAATGGATCCGCTGGTGTTGTCACAAGAAAATTCATACGGATCGTCGCTTCCTTCCACCATTGATTCTTCGGTACTTGCCGCAATTTCTTCGTATCGAACATTTCTAATTTCACTAGGTGCGATCCTTTTTCTCCCGGAGATGTTAAAGTACAAAATCCGTCGTGGTGGTTCCAAGAGATATTTTGTGAGATTGAAGAGGTAGTTGTCGGTGATGGCATAATTCCATCTAATTCGTCGAGAACCGTGCTTGTAAGGGAGTCCTGCCAATCGGGAGCATCGACAGTATCCTCCACTCCAGGAACAATCGTGGATAATGTGTGCGTGGTCTTCGTGCCAAACCCAAATGAAGACTCCTCTTTGATATTTTTGTTGAATACATCGACTAAAATATATTTCATTTTCGTATGTAGTAATGTTTGGGAGAACATCATGTATAAATTTTTTTCCTTTAAGAGCTCCTCGAAATTCTCGAATGAAATTAGTAATTTTTCTGATATTTTCTTCTCGCGTTGCTCTTTCTGAATTTTCCTCAACGGCATCAAAAAGTTCTTGAAGGTCCGTTTCCCAATCAGATACTGGTCTTGAATAGTCATTGATATTGCTATCTCCAACCAGAGGATTATTTTGCAAAGGCGAAATTCCTCCTCCCACATTAATTCTATTAAACCCAGAAGAGAGTCCTGTTTCGCTGTTTCCTCCTCTACTGCTTCCGTCGCTATGTCTACGTGTTCCGTTTCCATCGTGATGAAAATCTAAAAACTAAACCATAACCTCTACTAATTAACCCATAACCAGATAATGAAAAATTATATATATATATATATTTAGTCCACACGCCATAATTGTGATGAACTGTTTAACGAAGCTATTGAATTATGCGTTCGTATTTTGCGTAATTTTGGTGCCTCTTCCCATTCACCATCAGCAACTCGGAGTATGGCACATTCATAATATCTTGCATCCATTGCTTCCAGGCACCACGAGCAATGGACATGTTGAAAAGCATGAATGTGCAATGACCAAATGCGGTATTCATAATACGTCTTTGCAACATTTTCTATTTTTAAAATGCACCTTGAGCAACTAAATGCACTTTTTTTACCGTGGTCTGTTTCGATTATAAAAAAATTATTGCAATGTAGTTCCGGCGAACCATGGCTATGTGCCTCCAATAATTTCTTAAAATTTTCCGGATCAGGATGCCCAAAATTTCCGTTTGGATAAAATGTTGCGGCACCGCGGTTGCTTAACAATGAAAGATTTGGATTTTTCTTCAAAAGTGTATTTTTTACCTCGTCTAAGTTGGTTTGATTCAGATGACAATAGGAAGAACACGCTGAGGATGCGTCACCTTCTTGTGGAGTATAGCCGTCAACTTCGACTGGAAACAATTCAGGCACTAAACTTTCGTTGAAATTTGTCTGCTCCATACTACTTATTTATCTTGTCGATGCAAACTTAAATATGGTAAAAAGACGAAAAACCTTCGGTTTTATTCCCTCAGCGGCATCGGCGGCTAGCGGGTGGGGGTATGCCTCAGGCAATGGCATGGGGGGGGCAGGAGCGCCGGTCATGACTCGACTCGAATCGGACGCCGTCTCCCGAAAGTTCGTTACCCACAACACGATTATTTCGATTAATGTTGAAATGATTCATTGTTTTTAAAAAATTTCTCCGCTACGAATGCACGATCTTGTGCGGTCCAGCGCTCCATGGTGACTGAAATGCTTTGAGCTGTCATGCAGATGTTCTCAAGTCCAGCCGTACCACTCCATGCGATTCTATGTACAACTAGTTGCAAAACCGTCAGGTTTCTCTGCCGGATCCTATAGGAAGTGTTTAAGTAACTGGGTTGGATAACGATTCATTCCACATGGTGATGCTAGACTAGAGCTCTTGATCTTAAGATGGTTACACCAGTCAAGTCACTCTACAAGTAATCAAATTGGTGCAAGACAATCAAATTGTAATTCAGAAATTGCTAGCAGATGCCTCACATATCTTGCAACCACTTGATGTTGCTTGTTTTCTGGAGTTTAAAGTGAAATGGGATGAATTATTATGCACTTGAATTTGAATTATGCACTTGGCAATGGTGTAATGTAGAAGAATGCCAGTCAAAACTTTAGAAAATACTGTTTTAGAAAAACAGGAATATTTAGCCAAGACTGCCAAGTCTGCCAAAGTTAGCAGAATGGTAATCGAGTCCAGTAATAATCATAATGCAGTTCAAATGGTAGCTAAGTAAACACTACCACAGGTAGATACCAACGCTTGATTGATAGAAGCAACATTTTCGGTACTCTGTATATTTACCTTCAATTGAAAAGAAAAAAAAATTCAAGCTCGATGGAGCAATACCAAACCCAATTAAAACGGTAAAGGATCAAGTTTCCATTCAACGGACTCAACATCTCGAAATCTTAACGAGAGGGCGAACATGTTTTCTAAACGAAGTTAATTCGAAGTAAGACTCCTATATAAGATTAAAGGAACTCAAACGGGGACGTAATTAGGAACGCTCTCTAAGTACACATCTAGTTAGAAATACGTTTTTTTTTCTTATATTTTAATTTAAGGAGGGATATATTTAGCAATAAATTTAGTTAATTAATCGCTCTTAATAGGACCCTCGAATCTCTCTTATTTTTTTTATTTTTTCTTTTGTTTTCGGTCAACCTTCCTAAATTTTCCCCGCGCTGGCGCTGGTTGTTATCAGATATTGCTCGGTTGGCGTTAAACTTACGTATAAATTACTTCACGCGTTAAGATAAGGTAAATTACTGGCCGCCGCGTGTTATCCGACTGGGTAGTCGCCGAACTGACACATCTAGGCTAACGGAATGGGCTCGATAGGGTATGGGGCGATGAGGTGTATCTGTGCCTCGTCGAAAAGGCGAGATACACGTGCTAAAAGTGGAGTGGTTTGGGTGTTTTGAGGGGTGGGAGGGAAAGGAGACCCGCCTTTATGGAGTACACCGGAGATAGATACTCTAACCCGGTAATTCCCTCAAGTTGTTTCATTGTTGTTCTTGTTGTTGTAGTAAGGTGTATCGGGAAATATTATCTAATTATTATTAATCAGAAATTAAGGTTGGCTGTGATTGTCTTTTGTGTGTTCCTTTCGGCTTTATTTTCATATTTGGAAACAGCAGAATGTCTCAAGGAGCAAGGTCTGGACTATGGTGGAGGATGATGAAGAAGTTTCAGTCCTGTAAGTGAAGTTTTGGGCGGTGAGCTGGAGCCTTGTCACGATGGAGAAACTAATTGTCCACTCTTGAATTTGGCCGCAGGTTCTTCATCGATTTGATGACTTCGAGGAGGCACTCTTCTGCGTACCACTTAGCTGTGATTGTCTTTTGTGTGTTCCTTTCGGCCTTATTTTCACATTTGGAAACAGCAGAGTGTCTCAAGGAGCAAGGTCTGGATTGTGGTGGAGGGTGGTGAAGAAGTTTCAGTCCTGTAAGTGAAGTTTTGGGCGGTGAGCTGGAGCCTTGTCACGATGGAGAAATTAATTGTCCATTCTTGAATTTGGCCGCAGGTTCTTCATCGCATTTGATCACTTCGAGGAGGCACTCTTCTGCGTACCACTTAGCTGCGATTGTCTTTTGTGTGTTCCTTTCGGCTTTATTTTCATATTTGGAAACAGCAGAGTGTCTCAATGAGCAAGGTCTGAACTGTGGTGGAGGGCGGTGAAGAAGTTTCAGTCCTGCAAGTGAAGTTTTGGGCGGTGAGCTGGAGCCTTGTCACGATGGAGAAACTAATTGTCCACTCTTGAATTTGGCCGCAGGTTCTTCATCGATTTGATGACTTCGAGGAGACACTCTTCTGCGTACCACTTAGCTGCGATTGTCTTTTGTGTGTTCCTTTCGGCTTTATTTTCATATTTGGAAACAGCAGAGTGTCTCAAGGAGCAAGGTCTGGACTGTGGTGGAGGATGATGAAGAAGTTTCAGTCCTGTAAGTGAAGTTCTGGGCGGTGAGCTGGAGCCTTGTCACGATGGAGAAACTAATTGTCCACTCTTGAATTTGGCCGCAGGTTCTTCATCGATTTGATGACTTCGAGGAGACACTCTTCTGCGTACCACTTAGCTGCGATTGTCTTTTGTGTGTTCCTTTCGGCTTTATTTTCATATTTGGAAACAGCAGAGTGTCTCAAGGAGCAAGGTCTGGACTGTGGTGGAGGATGATGAAGAAGTTTCAGTCCTGCAAGTGAAGTTTTGGGCGGTGAGCTGGAGCCTTGTCACGATGGAGAAATTAATTGTCCACTCTTGAATTTAGCCGCAGGTTCTTCATCGCATTTGATCACTTCGATGAGGCACTCTTCTGCGTACCACTTAGCTCTGATTGTCTTTTGTGTGTTCCTTTCGGCTTTATTTTCACATTTGGAAACAGCAGAGTGTCTCAAGGAGTAAGGTCTGGACTGTGGTGGAGGGTGGTGAAGAAATTTCAGTCCTGTAAGTGAAGTTTTGGGCGGTGAGCTGGAGCCTTGTCACGATGGAGAAATTAAGTATCCATTCTTGAATTTGGCCGCAGGTTCTTCATCGGTTTGATGACTTCGAGGAGGCACTCTTCTGCGTACCACTTAGCTGTGATTGTCTTTTGTGTGTTCCTTTCGGCTTTATTTTCATATTTGGAAACAGCAGAGTGTCTCAAGGAGCAAGGTCTGGACTGTGGTGGAGGCTGGTGAAGAAGATTCAGTCCTGTAAGTGAAGTTTTGGGCGGTGAGCTGGAGCCTTGTCACGATGGAGAAACTAAGCGTCCATTCTTGAATTTGGCCGCAGGTTCTTCATCGATTTGATGACTTCGAGGAGGCACTCTTCTGCGTACCACTTAGCTGTGATTGTCTTTTGTGTGTTCCTTTCGGCTTTATTTTCACATTTGGAAACAGCAGAGTGTCTCAAGGAGCAAGGTCTGGACTGTGGTGGAGGGTGGTGAAGAAATTTCAGTCCTGTAAGTGAAGTTTTGGGCGGTGAGCTGGAGCCTTGTCACGATGGAGAAATTAAGTATCCATTCTTGAATTTGGCCGCAGGTTCTTCATCGGTTTGATGACTTCGAGGAGGCACTCTTCTGCGTACCACTTAGCTGTGATTGTCTTTTGTGTGTTCCTTTCGGCTTTATTTTCATATTTGGAAACAGCAGAGTGTCTCAAGGAGCAAGGTCTGGACTGTGGTGGAGGCTGGTGAAGAAGATTCAGTCCTGTAAGTGAAGTTTTGGGCGGTGAGCTGGAGCCTTGTCACGATGGAGAAACTAAGCGTCCATTCTTGAATTTGGCCGCAGGTTCTTCATCGATTTGACGACTTCGACGAGGCACTCTTCTGCGTACCACTTAGCTGTGATTGTCTTTTGTGTGTTCCTTTCGGCTTTATTTTCATATTTGGAAACAGCAGAGTGTCTCAAGGAGTAAGGTCTGGATTGTGGTGGAGGGTGGTGAAGAAGTTTCAGTCCTGTAAGTGAAGTTTTGGGCGGTGAGCTGGAGCCTTGTCACGATGGAGAAATTAATTGTCCACTCTTGAATTTGGCCGCAGGTTCTTCATCGATTTGATGACTTCGAGGAGGCACTCTTCTGCGTACCACTTAGTTGTGATTGTCTTTTGTGTGTTCCTTTCGGCTTTATTTGCACATTTGGAAACAGCAGAGTGTCTCAAGGAGCAAGGTCTGGACTGTGATGGAGGGCGGTGAAGAAGTTTCAGTCCTGTAAGTGAAGTTGAATTTGGCCGCAGGTTCTTCATCGATTTGATGACTTCGAGGAAGCACTCTTCTGTGTACCACTTAGCTGTGATTGTCTTTTGTGTGTCCAAGACGATAGTCCCTCGACAATTCCAAGTACGGCATCATTTTCTTATTTACAGATCGGAATCTTCTGACATCTTAAGGGAGTGTCCTCATCATCGAAGACCCGAGTCTTGATCGAGACATCATAATAGTATAACCGAGTTTCGTTGCCTGTTATGACAGGGTTAGGCGATTCAAGTGTTACCTATTCAAGCGACCATTGGTTTTTTGTGTGAAATTATTTTTTATCGATTCAAATTACAAAATGTGTGGAAATAATCAAAATTTCAGACTCCATTCACTTTAGCTCGATGTGGCCACCTTTTGCCTTGACTATGGTCTTCAACCGGTTAAAAAATGAGTTCGATGTTGCACGAATATGATCTTGCGGTACTTTGACCCATCCCTATACAATGGCTTTCTTCAGCGCATCCATACTGGCATATTTTTTAGGATGGAACCCCAGATAGAATAGTCCATCGTGTGGACGAAATGAAGTGTAGAACATGGTTTGGTTCACACGAGCTTTATGAGACGGTGCCGAGTCTTGTTGGAACTTCCAAGATCTACGAGCGAAACGTTTGCGAGTCCACGGCTCTAAAGCAGCTTCCAAAACATTTTCACGATAATAAGTCGCATTAACTTTGACACCAGGCTCGATGAAAACGATTGGACAGCGTCCAAGCGGCGATCACAATTGCCCATATCATTACTTGAGATGGAAAATTACTTCGGATGGCCGTTCGCAGGCTCAATAAAAAAAAAATTTTCATCAGTGAACACGATGTTTGGAAATTCGTCAGTTCGTTCGTAAGATCGTGTGCCTGTTGGAACTTGTGGAGCTTTACCTTGAGCTCATTTTGGAATATGCGTCGGATGCTTCGCTGGGATATTTTCATTTCTTTGGCCAATTGATTACCCCTACGACGTGGATTTCGTTGAAGTCGAGTCTTCACTTTCCGAACCATTTCATGTGATGTTGCGAGCAATCACACTATTACGTTTGAATTTCCATTTTGTTCTATAAAATTTAGTTGCAGCTGGCTTAGCTTAGCTTCTAAACAGTATAAACAGCTGTTATTAGTATGAATTTGACATAGCCGGCTTCTTCTTCTTTGGTTGGGACCGTGATCTTCATTTGATCCACTCAGCCATCTACAACCCTTGGAGATTGAGCAACAAATCTCGCGTGGAACACGTCGATATCTCCATTTCTAGCCGGCATTATCGGTTTGCCCAGTATTGCCAGCTAACCCCGGATATTGTTCACATATCAAGATTGTCCCTTAGCAAACATTTTGTAGTTAATCAATGCGCCACAAGCGGCGACAACAAAGTTTCTTTCATGTGCAAATGATCATGCGGAATCGAAGGAATTGCCGGTGAATTTAGGCCTAAGATATCATCTATTTTCTAGTAGCTCACTCGCCTGCCTCCGTTAAACATTATCGACACAGCAGTAATGTTTGTATGTACGAGTATATATACAGGGTGTTTCCTAATTGAATGTCAATATTTTAGAGCACGATTTTTTGGTCCATTTTAAAAAGAAAACTTCATATGACGTCTTAACTTTCGAGATACAGGGTGGTAAAGTTTTTAAAAATAAATAGTTTTTCATTAATTCCTGTAATACTACTGTAGATATTTTAATGAAATGTGGTATACGTGTACTATGTATCAAGAGGCATTATTGAGCTACCTATTTTGACAGACGTTTAGGTCATACGTTCATATGAAGTTTTCTTTTTAAAATAGATAAAAAAATCGTCCCCTAAAATATTGATATTCAATTAGGAAACACCCTGTATATATATTTTTTTTATTTAAAAGAAGACAAGGATATCGTTATAAGCTTTCGCAACTTAAACATCCACACAGGACATCACTGTATTAACGTCGACTCTTCAGCTCAAACGTTGTAGGCTTTTCCCTTTGTATTCCTCTTTCTAGTTCCACAAGAGGGAGAGGAGTATATTTTACACTGAGTATGCATACAAAGACAGCGGGCAAAAGACAGGCGAGTCGCGAGAAGAATATTTATTCGAAAAACGGCGACGTTAATTCTGTATTTCGCGACGATAATGGAAAACGCTGTAGGGTAAATTATGCAGAAGGGGTGTGGGCCCTCTTTTGAAGAGACGAGACTCGACGAGATAAAAATATAGAAGGCAGCGAACGGGGTTACGTGAGAGTTGATGGACTGGTCCCGTCGTTACTTTTACGCCGTAGATATAATAAGCGCTCGGAATGTTGTTCTTTCTGAGGGGCGGGATTAATATTGCAAGATGTTATACGTTTCGAAGTTAAAATGTTTTTTCTTTCTTCTTTATTAGCGTTCGCGCAAAATTTGATTCGATCTGATATATTTTACTCGTATGTATCTGCTTATATTCTAAAACATTGTTTATCTTGTGATTCGGCGATCTCGAAACGATTTACCCGCCAGCGAAACCGCACGTCGGTCGTCGTTCATTTTTCATTTTTCAAAATCGGGAACAGCCACCACAACAATACTTCACCCGTGATTGACAGGTATTAAAATTTATTCTTTATACATGGATTATGTCCGATCGCGACAGATGATACGTTTTGTATGCGCGCCTACATGATAGATCACCCCTTATATAAAATTATTTATTTTTCGCTGAATAGATGGCGTTGTGGTTGCGTACACTGACCGAAAGCTAACATAACCCTGCTATAGAATAATATATTTACCTACTCCTTTAAAAGAGGGAGATGGCATGAAAGGTACATTTTTGCTCTAATTCCGATTTATTCTACGTATGCATCGTAAAATGGGGTGAAAATGTGCCACCTTTTGGAGAGCTTTTTTATGCTCTCCCAACATTTTTTCAATTATTTGGTTGTACGAGAAGTGAAACCTTGACTGCAATAAAGTTTGCAAATTTCTTTCCATTTTTGTGAGTCAGTGAGTCAGAATCTGTCTTTTTGCACTAAAGTTAACTTCTCCTGCTCACTATAATGCACTTTTGTTTCATTACGCATTTTATAAATTGTAGCAGAACACAACCGAATCCATAAATACACCCAACACAGACTCAACTGGACTCAACACAATGAACAAACAATAGAAGATCCAATGCTTTTTTGTTGGTTCGTTTCAGCTTTGCCAACTGAAGAAATAATTACAGTCACCCTTGTGACCCTCACTTGAGTTTCGCTCACCACTCAAGCTAAGGGACTGCACTATGAATACGATCTTAAGTCTGCGAGTTCTTCTCAAGTGTCTCAGTTGGTACCATATCTGTCATGTCCTGTGCTTGCATCATCGCTGTCAAATTCGTCATTGAGGCTGAGTCTCCGATGAACATCGGGTCGCTTATGGGTCTGTCCCAATGAAGTTGGAGGTTGTTGGAACTGGGGAAACGTTAAGCTGTCTTCTTTTTTGCGTTCCTGTAGACGCGATGATCTCCCTCTTAGAATTGAGATTTTCAATACAGGTCTCGCCAACCATTGCCCTTACCTCAGGTAGCTCCAGAATTTCATTTTTGAGCACTGTCATCTAGCAACGATTGTGGGCATTTTCTTTCCAGTCGTTTAAAACCCAGACAAGCTGAACCAATCAGATGAATGCCAGATCTAATGACTGCAACAGAGGTTGGTAGTGTTGGAAGACGGGGGAGAGGGGGAGGGAGCAATACAGGAAATGTCATTTTCATTGCAAAGATGGCAGACATATCTCAATCCCTAATAGAAACTTTGCATTCCCAGAAATTATAAAAACTAATCGAAATTTATCTCAAATGTCGAGGTAGTAAACATTTTGACAACCTCCACCACAATATCCAATTATGTAGTACACGTTTTGTGTGCTTTTATCTCTAACTTATGCTGCTTCGGGAACACTGTCCACATCACTCTTCCCATGAAAGATTTTCGACCTTTAAGTAGATTGAAGTAGTTCGATGGTCGTACTTTCTATAGCAGGTTTGAATTAATTACTCCTAAGCTCTCTAATCTGCATGAGGTAGCCCTTGCCAACTACGAAATGTGGTAGAAACTTACGAGTGATATCCTCGGAGGAGAAGGGGATCGGATCCAATCCAACTGTCTTTGCAACAATGGGGTTGGTAGACGTAGAGATCCTCTCAACGGTTTTCCTCGCCAGCTGGAGGATATATTGATCTAAGGAGGAGATCGTCTGCCGCCGCCTGCAAAATCAAGTCGACGCAGTCGTCCAGTGGTGAGCCAAGTGGAGGCTGATACTGAATGAAGCGAAAAGCGTGGCCATCAGGTTCACAAGAAAACGTCGGCCCTCACAGGAAAACAGGAGGAGTCCGCTCGTCCTATACCTTGGAGTAGTCCTAAACCAAAGACTCATCTTTTAGGCAGCACGTGAATAGGATAAAAAAAAAGTTTCAAGCCGCCAGGTCCGCAGTAGTGCCGCTGCTCTGCTCCTAAAGCAATCTGTTACTGAAGATAAAAATTCGAATCTACCTGACTATCACGTATGCTGTTCTGTCCTTGTCCAGTCTAGCCCAGCTTACCGAGCTGTACCCGGACAGACCCCCGTCCAGAATCAGAATTCCAAGAGTATTAAACGCAGCTGCAGAGTAAAATCTCTCGACGAGCGAAGCTTAATCGTCCATCACGCACACCCATCAACCATCATAGGCAAGAATGGCTACATTTGAGATAAAAAGGCTCAAGAACGGAAATTCAGCCTTAGCCGTGCCGGGATCACGGTAAAGATTGACGTTCCGGACGAACCAGGAGACGCTGGTAATTATGCGCAATATCCTGTTTTGTTGGGCTTCGACACGTTTTAGTTTTTAGTACTAAAACCGTGCCCCATATGTGAGAATTGGTCTTAGGAAGACGAGATAAGTCAGAGTTTTGGAAAAAAATAGTAAAATTAGTTGGCTAATTGCATTCACGTGTAGACGGAGGGTAGGTCGCCTGTCGAGTAGTTTTCCACAGTTAGGGTGTCGTGTGGTGGTCTGTGACGTTTGGAGTAGTCCTCTAACGAATTATCATCAGGCATGTCGCTGTTTGTAAAACTTCCTTGCGTCTTCAGGAATAGCTACATTGAATCTCTGCCCCTTTAGTCTTATTAAATAAATTTCGTATTATTTTTTTTGAAGTCCGAAATCATTTTCTTTTTTTTGGAAACGTTGTGCTGAAACCAAAAATTAAAAAATACAAATTTCATTAGTAATTATACAGCGGACATTTTCATTAAAGTGGATGTTTAGTATCAGATGAAGTACATGTCTTTGTTCTAGCAGCTTTCGAAACAGGCTAAAAACGGACGTTTTGACAAATTATCTCCGACAACACAATCCCTTTTCTGTTCATGTGTTCCATATTTAAGGAGGTAAAAATCATACCACCTGGCACGCAATCCTCGAAACCGGAAATTGTTAATCCCTATGAGAAAAATGACGTCATTCTCATGAGAATCCAATGTTGGCATTCTTGAATACTTTTCCTATAGGAATTGGGATAAAAATTCTCTTGGTATAATTCTATCTAATGCAAGATTCCTTTATTTCTTGATTTCCCAGGATTGCAGTTTCACCAGTCCCCCAGAAGTAGAACTGTTGGAACACCTTCAACAACCTAATTAAAAGACGTATTCGTCATACACGTAAACATGGTGAATTCATAAAGATATTTCAGTTAAGAATATCTCATTATTTCCCTACTTTAAAACGGTGTTTACCGTCCCACGTCTAAAAATACCACTCTTTGGGATTTAATGGCCACGTGGGCCGCAATTTCCGCGTGCAAATCCGGCAATTTTATTCGAAGACACGTCCGCAGCTAAATCCGCATTAAAACTAACGCTTTTCATTCGCGTTGTGCCGTATACGTGTTACCGGATTAAATTAGGATTATCGATTTAGAACGGGATCTGCTTCATTCCCCACCATAACCATCAAAAATATCTTATGAACAATAAAAAGAGAATAAGATTTATTTTGATAGACACCCCCATCTTACCTAAGTTTCGCGAAACAATTCTTAATTAAATTCGACAGGCGAAACCATATCCCCTCCCCCCTTGCGGAGTGCTGCCAACCTGTGAGAAAGTTAAACAAGCAATGTTGGAAAAGGGGTTTAATAACAATCGCAATATGTAAATACGCAATCGCTTTAGAAACGGAGCAATTTGGTTGGTTAGTGTGTGTGTGTGTGTTGGTGCTCCTCTAAGGAATACCTTTTCCTCCCTGAATTATTGTTGTCGAGGTATCGATTCCCGGCTCCGGTGGTAAATCGCTGCGAATTTACTGCAAATTGCGATTTCATGATGTTAATGGCGCAGATTGAGGTTCGATTAAGCAAGTTGTAGAACTGCAATTTATCGATGTTATCCTATATTTCTCTGTATAAAAAAAAATACCGGGGGTACAATTATGTTAATTATAAAAAAGAATAAAAGAGTTTCATATCGCTAAACAACCAAGACAATTAGCTTCATAGCTATCCCTTCAGGATTTGAACGCTTTCAATTGTTCTTTATGGCAAATTCATTGAATCTTTAATTCCAAACAAGCAGCAAGAGCACGATCAAGTTTTAATACTTCCTTCTTAATAACTAGTCCTTCAGGTGGGTGGACATGAATTTCCGAATTTAATTTTCCATTGAGGAAAGCAGCTGGTATGTCAAGCTATTGTAATTGTTGTCACTTTTCCTCCTGAATTTGAAATCCTCTTGCTACAATCCGTGCTTTCTTCCTTCCATCCTCTTTTGTTTTAAGAATCCCTTTTGTTTCTATTGCTTTCTTTCTTTTTGCTAGATCTGATTCTCTCCAATCATTTTCCATCATCATTTTCTTTTTCTGGTCCTAATCCATCAAGAAATCGAAGGCAACTAAAAGGCAGATAAGCTTGCCAAAGAAGCAGCGAAAATGCCTTTCGTTGCACCTTATCCCTGTTATGGACTGCAAAATAGCCACCTAGAACAAATGGGAGGACAACAGAAAGGCCTCCCATTGGCAGAATATCCCAAGACAAAGGCGCTGATATCAGGATCGCCTAAGACAGCACAATTGTTGCTATTCTGCAGCAAAGGGAACCTTGGACTGCTGGCAGGGTTTCTGACAGGTCATATGGCCAAGAAGTACCACCTACATAAACTCGGAAGAGCTGAAGATCAAATCTGCCGTCTATGTCAAGAAGATCTAGAGACAGCAGAACACATTTACTAATTCTAAGGTTCATCGCCCCATGCAGGTCTCGGTGACTAAAGGCAGCAGTACGACTGCCCTCATATCTAATATATAATGTATGAGCAGATGGCAGCACTGTTTGACAGTCATCTTGCGCAAGTAATAGCGATGGTGATAGTTTGCAAGCAACGTAGAGGGAGACGTCATGGTGCCGTTCCATCAAAACACGCGATAAAATGTTAGATTAATAACTTTGAAGCGATTGAATCTGCTCCAAAGAAGAAATCAACAGGACGATCAAGAAGTGCTCATACTCCATAGAGCATTGATGTGTGTTTTACGGAGTCCACGGTGTTCAATTCGTCAGCAGGCAGCTGCGGTTCTAAAGGGAACGATTATCAGTTGCGATTACAATTCTATCCATAAATGTTAGTCCACAAACATAAACGATAACGGTAAATTTCTACGCGAGTTGTGGATGTTAGATGAGGTTCACTTTCACCTTACAGGGTGCGTGAATAAGCAGGACTACCCTTACTGAGCAGACACACATCCTAAGGAAATTGATGAACGTCCTTTACACGCTAGTATGGTGTGCTGTTTCAGTACATGGAAGCATTGGACGGATATTTTTACGAAAACGGACAGGGGATCACAGTAACTGTCAATTTTCCACGTGTTCAAGAAGTCTGGCTTCAACAGGATCTCAAAATTTGTCCCCCTAGTGGGGCTATCTCAAAAGTTAAGTGTACACGACTCGATCAAGCACTCTGGATGAATTAAAACAGAGAATTCGGGATTAAATATACAATATTACAGTTGAGATGTTGCAGTGGGCAATGAGGAATCTCAACAGTAGATTTCAAGGATGCATTCCTCCATCATGTCCTCGAGAGGTCTTCTATAATTGTTCGATCTACCACCTCTGTGGTGAGCTTTATTTTACTGTTTTGATTGTTTGCAATCGGATATTTTGTGACTTCCGTTGGACATGGAAACCCGCAACAAATTGATTGGGCCAATATTGGTTAAAAATTGAAAAGGTCCATCATATATAAAATTATTAGCCCAATATTGTTTCTAATATTGGTAAAATATATATTCAACTGCATTTGATAAGATTGGACCATTATGTAGCAAATTATTAGTAGATGAATAATATATCATCGTCTCCTTGTTTTGTATTAGGATTTTATTTCCTTCTTTTTCTTCAAAATGAAAGAATGATAGCCTCAAGCAATATTGGTATTATCTGCAGATAATGAAACACAACGTAAGAAAATATTGTTCCAATATTACATTTTCAAGTCTATAGCCAATATAGTGAAACCGACAATGGTGATGGAATATTGGGTCAATATTGTTTTGACAATATTGGCATGTAGTAACCTACAAAATATTGGTGTATTATTTGTTTTAACAATTTGACCAATATTTGAAAATTTATCGTGGCATAATATTGGGCCAATGTTGATATTATAATATTGGCGAAGAATATTGACCCAATATTGGTAAAATAAATTTAATATTGGCCCAATGTATTTCCAAAGTGTCCAGGGTCAAGTGCACCAGGTTGGCAACGCCAGATTTAACTTGGTAAGACTGTAATATTGCCTGCCTTGACTGGCTAACTCATTTTTATTATGTTTAGTTGACAAAAATAAAAATTTTATGTCAATATTATCCCTCACTGAATTGATAACTTTTTTTTTAGAAAAACCAAATACTAATCATCATTAAATTTACTAAATAAAAGCAAAAACTGATGGAATCACTAACAAAACTGTAAATATGATAATGACAGTGGAAACTGACAGTAGTAGGAGGGGTTAACTCAAACCTGTTCAACATATAAAAATAAAACTGATCTATTTTTTATCGAAGTAGGGATTTTTGTGTTGCCAACTCGGTCGGCACTTCGAGTTGGACACTATGTAGGGGAAGGGCGGGCAAAGTGACATAGTTAACGTTTGAAAAATTCTCACAATTTCAAATATGCTCCATAGAATCTCAAATTATGCCTATTTGGCTTGAATGTTATTGGTGTTTAAAACCCCAATCAATGGTAGCTGCATCTTATCACACCCAACTAAAATACTAATTTTTATGCATGGAGGTAATATTTCACTTTGCCCGCATTAATGCGGGTAAAGTTAAAATATGGCCTGGTCAAAGTGAAGTGATACAATAACTGAAATAAACACATATTTTTTTATTCTCTTCTAAATTTAAGTCATATAAACATGGAAATAGAAAAAATAAAAACAAAAAATAATATAAACTCAGTACTAAACTATATATTGGCAAACGGAGAAAGCTCGGGAACAAGGAAGAAACCTCTTCGCATTTTCTTAGGCTCGTCAATGATCATGTGCAAATCTCTGTAGGAATATGTCATTAAATCCTCTTTCACGGGCCATCGGAAAAATTTCTGAGTTTTTTTTCCATACATTTTACATTGACCCCATCGCTGGATTTCTCTACAACCAAACCTGGGAAAAGATTTCCTCCATATTTGACAGCAACCCAGCTATCTACACTAATTATGTCTGATGTGATGGTCTGGTTATTGTTTCGATGACCTCTGTCTTCATCTATAGAGAATTCGGCCTCCTCAGAGTCATTGTTACTAGCCAGATTGAGGCTCGTGTCACTTTCAGTGTGTGACGGGAAAAGGTGTTTTTTGACTGGCTTGGCCCTCTTTTTGATCCCTTTTTCTCCTTGTTCTGCTTTTTTCCTTTTTAATTCTTCAATAGCAGGTGTACTCGTAGCTACAATAGTGGTGCCTCTGCGCCTCTGACCCCTAGAACGTATCGTCGTCTCATCAACATTGCCCACATGAGGAATGGGTAAAATATCGTAAGGTGAAACAATTGTCGCTGTAAGATGTCTCGTTTTTGAAGGAGTCGAAGTTGAGGGTATTACAAGCTGGTGCTCATTTCTAGGCAAACGATTCGTTGTTTCGGCAGATGAGAAGTAATCACTAGGAAAAACCCTTTCGAAAGGATAGATCCCTGTTTTTTTAAAGCCAGAAATTGCGTTCTGTAAGGTGGCAGCTTTTGAATATGCTTCCCCAAAAAGAGCTCCAACGTCGTGAATCGTGACCACTTTGCCAGGATGTTCTCTCAGCCATACCCTTACGGCCTGTTCGTAGTATGCTGAAAGGGGAAACATGAAGGAAATGTCAAGTGGTTGCAGACGGTGCGTGCAATGTGGAGGCAGTACTAAAATGTCCACATAATTTTCTTTTGCCAACAGCATCACTTCCAGATTATTGATATGAGTGGCATGTCCATCGAGTATTAGCAAAACGCGCTCTTCCGCAGTAGGCTTTGAGTACTTCAGGAAGTGTTTGAACCAGTCTACGAAAATGTCTGACTGCATCCATCCGGATGGGTGTGTGAAAATAATGGTGTTGGGAGGAACACCTATTTCAAACATCGGATGAGTACGAACCCTTGGAAAAATTAGTGCCGGGGGAATATAATTTCCAGTAGCACTGAAGCAAATTTCGGCGGTGACCAGAGTTCCCCTCTCGGCTGATGACAATACACCCACCTGCTTCTTCCCTTTTCTAGATATTATTTTAGATGGTCTGTTTGGTACTGTCGTAATTCCCGTTTCATCACAATTGTACACTCTATCTGGGGAGTAGTGATGAGTTTCGTACAACCCTTCAAGGAGATCAAAAAACTTATTAACGTTCACTTCATTAAACGCTGACGCCCGCGCTGCTGAAGTTTTTTCAGGAAGGCGTAAAGACAATTCTGGGTGTCGTCGCAGAAACGAATTCACCCAGTCTTTCCCTGCTTTTTGATCAATTTTATTAAACGAATGTGTAATTTGGTTTAGTTCAGCATATTGGAAGGCAAGATGCCTAAGATCTGATCTTGTTAGACCAAAGAGCCGTGCTTCCATTTGTAGGAGATATTCAACTAGAATATTTTCTTGATTAGAAGTAAACACGGGCCGAAATCGCCCCAATCCTTTCATTGCTCCTTCTTTTATTGGCTTCTTCAATCTTCGAAATAATGTGGCAACTGGAACGTTATGGTCTCTCGCAGCGGCGTTTATTTTTGCCCCTTCCCTAACAGCTCGCAGTGCCGCATCCATCTGTTCTTTATCCCACATTTGTTGGTTCGTTTTTCTTTGATATTTGTAAACCATTTTGTTACTAAAACAAAGTAAGAAGAAAAATAAATATTTCCAACATTGCGGGTAAAGTGAAATATTATTTCACATTGCCCGTCTTATCAAATTTCACTTTGCCCGCCGTGACACAATAGGGTTAGAAAAGTAATAACTATTTTGAAGGCAATGTGAAAGGGCTGTTTATCGGTAAACATAATTTCAACAATCTGTTTTGTCGAAAAGCAAACAGGGAATTAAGAAAAAGGTTACGAAAGACATAACAAGGCTTTAAAACAATTGAAATATACTTACAGTTTTTCTGTCGCAAATACTCAAAGCTCGACACAAAACCACGTGTTTCGCAGAGCGTCGCCATACTACCAACCGAGAAGTCTCAGCTGGTGAAAGTCCCTATATATGGCAATACATGACAAAAATTACGAAAGACGAGCATTTTAATGTTATATTTCACTTTGCCCGTCTATTTCGCTTTGCCCGCCCCTCCCCTACATGCGCCCAACATTGAACCATTATATTTGTTCTCCTTGGAAAAAACCTTGAAAAAAATTTAGTCGGTTTTCGATAGTTAACCTGAATCTTTTTTCTAATCCATCTTCAGAAGATACCACTTTTGTTCTTTTCTTAAACACATACATCATTTCCGTATATTCGGAACATCCTATATGTGACAATTTCAACAGTCCAAAGTCGAGTAGGTACCTACAATTTTCGCCAAGACCATGTTTACCGAACTGAAACCACTCGCGTGTGTTTGTTTACAAGCTCGAGCTTGTAGCTTGCTATTAGTACTACGTATCGATAATATCATCCTCCACTAGTACGCGGTCAGAATGGGTGTCATCGCAAATATATTCAACTGCGAGTGTAAACATTTCAATTCCGCACGGCAGGTTAGGTAATACTGGACGAGTAAACATGTTGATTTTGCGTCCGGGTTTTAGGTAATCGTATTTTTTTTTTAATAATAAAATTAATTCGTCCTTACAGGATCCACTCAACAGCACCAACAGGACGGCGTCGACCAGCAAGACAACGGTCAAAACTACCAACAATTACTGCAGCAGAGGGAGGAGGAGAACAGGCAGGAGGTGGAACGGCTCACCGCCGAGATACGGGACTTGAAACTTCAACTCTTACGGCTTACGAGTAAGTTATTTTGCGCAGTTCGGAACCCTTCTTCGTCCCACTCCCTCACACACACACACACACACACGCACATCACGGAACCTGATTCTCTCCCCATCTGTTAGATAAGTAGAACTTGTTCGCTCCCCGCGCTTCACATCTTTCAACGTTAAAGATATCCCGTTTCATTTTTGTGTACGGGGGGGTCGGAGAGCGGAGGGGGAACTTCAACTTTGTTGCGGTAACTTCCGCTTGCGCATTCTTTTATAATTACGCTCGCGCGGTCTCGAACTTTTGGCTTTTATTAGGTGGAAAGTTAAGGATGCGATGTCGGTGTAATCGAAAGTCGGGTAGTCGACTTTGATTTAAAAAAAAATAGTTTCCCTCTTATATATAACAATAAACATCACTTTGATTAATTATTCGGGACACGTGTTTCGAAAACGCAGCCCACAGTCCTTGAAATCACTCCTTCTTATATGTATGTAAAATGAGAATGTCCCCCTGCTAGTAATTGAGAATGTTTACTAGCATTAATACCGGCTTGGAAGGCGATGGAATGGCTTCTATCTTAACGAATTCCTTCCACTTAATTATTTCCCCTTTCTACTATATTACGTCATCTACTTAAACGTAATTAAAACGGTGGTGGATGGAATGTTTAGTGTTATAAACTTTAATGGGAACTCGTGTTTCCGTCGAATTTAGGGACTAGAACGTCGTTATTAACAATTGATGATAACTAACGAATTGCTAACCTCTCTTAAATTATCGTCACCTAAAAAACACCCCTTTTTAAAGGGGCTCAAAAATTATATCGAGTCGAAAACAGTGACGTCCAATATCGAAAATTAAGTTGTCATTTCAATACGTTTCCTCTTCTCCTAACCGGTTGGTCTGGAGGTGGTCGTATAACCCTCACACTACCTCCACCCTCAATCTAACCTGAGTTTTCCCGAAGCAATTTCCCAAACTGATAATCGCCGACCAATAAAAATAAAAGCCCCCACGATTCTGGAGAGAGAGAGAGTGAGAGAGTAGTGAAAGTACCCAAAAAAAAAAAGGAAAGAGGGAAATAACGATTTTCCACGCGGCAAATACCCGACTGTGTGTATTATGTGGAAAGCAGGAAAGGGGGCTAACTTGGATTGGATAAATTATGGTATAAAAGGTCGAAATGAATCGAACACAAAACTTCGCGATAATACAGATATAATGAACTTTATCGTCCGTCGATTCTGGATTGTGTGTCGATGATGGAGTGGAAGGTACATTATAGGCGGCTCCACCTCCCCAATCACAATAAAAGTTAATTGAAACGTTAGGCGAGTTATTTCCCCCTCCGTTTGATATAGGTAACGTAATTCCTGCACGATTCCCGGTTGTAAAGATGATGATTATGTCCCGGAAGATTATTGAGGTTATGTCGGGATGTATTATTTAAAAATCGTTAGTAATCTTCTTAGCGATGTTGGAAATTAAGCTGTTTACTTCGACGGGGGAACGTTTAAATCCCGAACCGTCTAGATATGTAGGTGTGGGTGTGAGGATCGTGTTAAGTCGACGTCTACATGCGATAGAGTTGATGTTTGCTAAATATAGGGCGAAACTCAAACTTTATCTTTGCTTTATTATTATTATTATTATTATTATTATTATTTTTGGAAGAGAAAAGAAATGAGTGCGATATGGGAATGTGATTGCTCCGAATAAACATCCTGTGTCGCCTGATTTATTAAGCAATATAGGTGAAAGTAGACCTCCTGTGGGCTGTCACATTTCGCCCCGTAAATTAGATCTATTACGCCTAGCGTTACTCGCTTCGTATTGATTTGTTTTTTTTTTTTTTGTGAAGACGACGAAAAGAAAACGCAATCTAGGAGAATAGGTGTGGTCTTGGTGGACATTAATTAGGGCGCAGATTGTACAGTTGCAATAAGAAAAAGGGGACGACACCCGAAACCGTGGTGGAAATGTTTAATTCCTGAATAGGAGGCTCTTTTCTATAGGTTGATGATTTTAGCTGGCTATTTTTAACTGTCTTTTGTATTGTATCAATTTTAACTGTCAGAAATAGTTTCTCTCTTACGATGACCATAGCTCTTTACCGTACCATAACTTGACCACTACAATTTAAAATTTAACAGCTAATAGTTAGTTATCTTAATAGCTGTTAATAGCTAAATGGACAGCTATTTAGATAGTTTTAATACCAGATTTTTTGTGTAGCTTATTAGTTTTAACTGTCAAAAATAGTTTCTTTTACGCAGTCGTAATAGTTAGTTAATTATTTCCACAGTTATGCTGTTAGGAGGCAGCTATTTTTATAGTTAGTCAGCTGTTATTTCTATTTTCTCTTCTATTTATCAGTTTGAACTGTCAGAAATATTCCCTTCAAGTAACGTAGCTGTATCCACACAATTTAATAGTTAATGTACTGGTAGTTAACTGTGTGTGTGT
Source organism: Holotrichia oblita (assembly GCA_023690525.1). NCBI lineage: Eukaryota > Metazoa > Arthropoda > Insecta > Coleoptera > Scarabaeidae > Holotrichia > Holotrichia oblita. The sequence continues at coordinate 113,171,964 of CM043020.1, forward strand.
GGACAGCTAATTCTGCAGTTTTAAGTACTGCCATTTTGTAATTTATCAGTTTTAACTGCTAAAATTAGCTTCCATCATATGAAATAATCCCTTGAAGTAGTAGACACAATTTAATAGTTAGCTGCTGGTAGTTAAATATTTTTACGGTTGAAAGTTACTGGGCAGTTAGTTATACAGTTTTAAGTACTGTCATTTTGTAGTTTATCAGTTTTAACTGTCAGAAATAGTTTCTTTCACACAATCACCATAGTTCCCAGAATTTACTAATTAGCTGTTAATAGTTAATTACTTCCACAGTTATGCTGCTAACAGGCAGCTATTTTCATAGTTGCACAGCTATTATTTACAGTTTATCCGTTTTAACTGTCAGAAATAGTTTTCTTTATACGATTGAATTAATCCCTTGAAGTAGTATAGCTGTATCGAACAATTTGATAGTTAGCTGCTGGTAGTTAGAAATTTTTGCGATTGAAAGGTACTGGGCAGCTAATTCTTTTGTTTAAAAGGACTATCTTTTTGGAGTTTATCAGTTTTAACTGTCAGAAATAGTTTCTTTCACATAATCAACGTGACATAGCTGTTTCCCTACAATTTACTAATTAACTGTTCATAGTCAATTTCTTCCCTAGTTATGCTGCTAACAGGCAGCTATTTTCATAGTTGTACAGCTATTTTTTACAGTTTATCCGTTTTAACTGTCAGAAATAGTTTTCTTTATACGATTGAGATAATCCTTTGACGTAGCATAGCTGTATCGAACAATTTGATAGTTAGCTGCTGGTAGTTAGAAATTTTTGCGATTGAAAGGTACTGGGCAGCTAATTCTTTTGTTTAAAAGGACTATCTTTTTGAGTTTATCAGTTTTAACTATCAGAAATAGTTTCTTTCACATAATCAACGTGACATAGCTATTTCCCTACAATTTACTAATTACCTGTTCATAGTCAATTTCTTCCCTAGTTATGCTGCTAACAGGCAGCTATTTTCATAGTTGTACAGCTATTTTTTACAGTTTATCCGTTTTAACTGTCAGAAATAGTTTTCTTTATACGATTGAGATAATCCTTTGACGTAGCATAGCTGTATCGAACAATTTGATAGTTAGCTGCTGGTAGTTAGAAATTTTTGCGATTGAAAAGTACTGGGCAGCTAATTCTTTTGTTTAAAAGGACTATCTTTTTGGAGTTTATCAGTTTTAACTGTCAGAAATAGTTTCTTTCACATAATGAACGTGACATATCTGTTTCCCTACAATTTACTAATTACCTGTTCATAGTCAATTTCTTCCCTAGTTATGCTGCTAACAGGCAGCTATTTTCATAGTTGTACAGCTATTTTTTACAGTTTATCCGTTTTAACTGTCAGAAATAGTTTTCTTTATACGATTGAGATAATCCTTTGACGTAGCATAGCTGTATCGAACAATTTGATAGTTAGCTGCTGGTAGTTAGAAATTTTTGCGATTGAAAGGTACTAGGCAGCTAATTCTATTGTTTAAAAGGACTATCTTCTTGGAGTTTATCAGTTTTAACTGTCAGAAATAGTTTCTTTCACATAATGAACGTGACATATCTGTTTCCCTACAATTTACTAATTACCTGTTCATAGTCAATTTCTTCCCTAGTTATGCTGCTAACAGGCAGCTATTTTCATAGTTGTACAGCTATTTTTTACAGTTTATCCGTTTTAACTGTCAGAAATAGTTTTCTTTATACGATTGAGATAATCCTTTGACGTAGCATAGCTGTATCGAACAATTTGATAGTTAGCTGCTGGTAGTTAGAAATTTTTGCGATTGAAAGGTACTAGGCAGCTAATTCTATTGTTTAAAAGGACTATCTTTTTGGAGTTTATCAATTTTAACTATCAGAAATAGTTTCTTTCACACAATCACAATGACATAGCTGTCTCCCTAGAATTTACTAATTAACTGTTAATAGTTAATTACTTTCACAGTTATGATGCTAACAGGCAGCTATTTTCATAGTTATACAGCTATTATTTACAGTTTATCCGTTTTAACTGTCGGAAATAGTTTTCTTTATACGATTGAAATAATCGCTTGAAGTAATATAGCTGTATCAATAGAATTTAATAGTTAGCTATTTTAGTGGTTGAAAGTTAATGGGCAGCTAATTATATAGTTCCAAGTACTGTTTCTTGTAATTTATCAGTCTTAACTGTTAAAAATAGTTTACGTCATACAATTGAAATTGTCCTTTGAAGTAACATAGCTGTATCCACACAATTTAATAATTAGCTGCTGGTAGTTAGTTATTTTTGCAGTTGAAACTTAATGGGCAGCTAATTCTATAGTTTTAGTAGTTTATCAGTTTTAACTGTCAGAAATATTTAGTTTCTTTCACACAATCACAATAGTTACAATTTAGCAATTAGCTGCCAACAGTTTAGTTATTTTCAGGCAGCTATTTTCATAGTTTTTCAACTGTTATTTGTAATTTACCAGTTTTATCTGTCAAAAATATATACGATTAAACGGATTCTCTACAGTTACACGACTGGATTCCACCAAGTTAATAATTAGCTGTTAATAGTTAGTTATTTTCATGGTTATGGTGTTACCAACCCAAGTTATTTTCATAACTTTACAGCTGTCAAAAATAATATCCTTCCTCTTCTTTACAGTAACATACCTGTGCCTACTACAACTTCATAGTTAGCTGTTAACAGTTAATCCTTTTCACAATTACGCCGTTAGTAGGCAGCTATTTTCATAGTTTTTGAACTGTTATTTGTGTAGTTTACCAGTTTTAGCTGTCAGAAATAGTTTCTTTGATACGAATAAACGAGTTTTTTACACTTACAGAGCTACATTCCAATAACTTAATAATTAACTGTTAATAATTAGTTATTTTCATGGTTCATAATTTGATAGCTGTTGCTTGTAGTTTATTAAATGTTAACTGTCAAAAATAATATTCTTCTTCTTTTTTACAATAACACAACCTGTACTCCGACAATTTCATAGTTAGCTGTTAATAGTTAATTATTTTCAGAATTATGCTGTTTGTAGCCAGCTATTTTCACAGCTTTTGAAATATTAGTTGTAGTTTAACAGTTTTAGCTGCCAGAAATAGTTTTTTTTCACACGATTAAACTAATTCTCTACAGTAACATAGCTGTATACCTACAGATTAATAGTTAGCTGCTAGTAGCTAATTATTTTCACGGATATTCTGTTAAAAAGCAGTAACATAGCTGTATATCTAGAACGAAATAGTTAACTGTTAATAGTTCGTTATTTTTATGGTTCTGCTATTAGCTATTTCGATATTTTGCAGCTATTTTCTAGCTAGTTTCCAGTTTTAGCTGTCATAAATATCGTCTTTCTTACGATGAAAATAATTATTTACGATTACATAGCTGTATCTACACTGTAGAAGTTAGCTGTTAATAGGTAATTATTTGTCAATGTTATTGTTATAATTCTACGACTATTATTTGTTATTTATTAGATTTAACTGTTAAAAATAACTGCTGTTATTCGGCTAAAATAGTAATAGTTAGCTAATGATATCTAATGAATAGCTAACTTTTCTCACAAAACTTTTTGCTGTCTTTTGTAATTATTCACTTTTAACTGTTTTAACAGTAAAAAAGTGAAACTTTTTGGGGGTTGGAAGGTTAGAAGTTCCTGTATATATAATATACATCTTAAATTGTCGAAAGATTCGAGCTTTAAACCGACGTCTAAAGAAGTCCGAATTCAGATTTTTTTTCCCCCAACCGCAATCTAATTGACAGTTCCCTCCATAAATCACACTATAGGGAATAATAACGCAGAAGAGGAAAACGCCGTTCATTACTTCACCAAATTACCCCCATATTTCGTTAAGTAACTCCTTGTAAGATTTTCCACTGATTCCATTAGCAACAATACGCTTTCTACTTCCGGAAACTTTCTCAATAATAAATTCCTCTCCTTTAAGAATCCCACCCTGGAGAGAGGGAGGAACAGAGAGGGAAGTGTATTCTCATTAAGATCTGATAGAGCGATAAGTGACAATGAGCGAGTGAACTTCCGGTTGTAACGAAAATAATTACGATTGTGCGGTACTGGTTCGGCGGCTTTTATTATTATTATTAAATCGATAATAACGTCTTTACTCTTCTCTTTAATGAATTGCGTTTCAATCTAGTCGATTACCAGCAAATATTTATATGACAACGTGGATTCACAAACTCGCCGAGGCATCTCGTTTGGTGGGCTATGATCTCTCCTAGAAACATCTCGAAGGTCCCTCAAATGTTACATTAGTGAACCTACAGGCTACAAACGACGATCGGGGGTGAAAGGATAATTGGGAGCTTTCAAGCTTTCGGTACTCTCTATATTAGTCTACAAGCGGTAGGAGCTTTCGCAATTGAAGGAAATGTGGAAAGCTAATGGTGGACGTTATTATAATATGTCTTTAGTCCTAAAGTCTTTAGTTTCACGTTTAAAATTATTTTGCAATATATATAAAGATACATATACAAGGAACTGTTATTACATCGTCGTATATTTCTCCCCTTCTTCCTTTCCTGCTTACTTATTACGCGGCGTCTACTTCTCCGCAGTATATAAACTAAGTATATGGTAAGAGTAAGACCAAAGCTAGGCGCTCTCCTGCAAAAAAGGAAAGAGGAAGCGAGTATCGTCTCCGAGTCCAATCAACAATAAAACGAGCAGGGTGTCGCTCGCGCTACGACGCTACATAAAAATAAATTTTATCCACTTTCTGGAAATATAAAGGAAATTTTATTGAAGAAGTGAAACTCCACTATGCGCCCACCAAGCGTCGTCTTTCCTTTTTTATCCTCGTCGTTCCTTCCTAGGGGGTGGTGGATGTATTGTGTCGTGTCGTGAAATAACCACAATTTTATCTCGTAGTAAATAAAACGTGGAAGATGGTGTGTGCGCTTGTGTGTGTGTGAGTGTATATGGGACCCAAACATTTTAGTGGATGAATATACTTGACTAACATTTGTTTTATTGGCTTTAAATCGGTTCCGGTTGGGTCGTTTAAAGTGGATGTACTGTTTTATTTTCTTGTTCGGAAACACTTTAGTTTATAGAAATTGAGTTTATTCTGGCTGCTTTTACCACGACTTCCTACACCTGAGCATATTCGTCGTCCAATAGTTTTGATCCGAGCTAAATTTATCGATATCTTTAACATAGTTATGATAGTTTTATCGTTTATTGAGTTCAAATTATGTTGGTCAAAATTTGGACCCCGCAAGATGTTCAACAACTGCTTTTGGGCAACACCTGATCAATGCCTAAAACTGTAAACTATCGATAAACAAAACCCTAAAATAATCTAGAAAATTTCTGAAGATCTCATTGGTCGCAGTAAAGAGAGGCAGAAATGCCTTAACGACCGACCAGTAACCTAGTGCCACCCCCTTTCCTTCAAATTTTGACTCATTAAAACGATGCAATGTTTTTTTTTTAATATAAGAGGTACTTTAAAGTACCATCAGGCAAAAATCATTTTTTAACAAGTTTTTACAAAGTTAGTATTCAACTAAACAGAAAACGATGCTAAACGATAGATAATAACAAAATAAAACAATTTTGACATAATTATCACAAAAATTTGCACCAGACCGACACTTGGTGAAACTCCATGAAGCAATTTTTGGTAGCCTTGCAGCAAAGTGCTACAAGACATGTAGAGCATTTCGAAATCGGTTTCGTTTGGAGATCCGTTTTGCTGCATACTTGATTCGATTGTTCTCAACAATTACCCCGTAATTCCAAAAGCGTTATTTTATCTCTGATGTCAGAATGAATGACATAAGCTATCACAAAAGCAATATCTATTGAGACCCCAAAACAAACGATGCCACCACTTCTTGGATCTCCTATCGACACCATATGAAGACAGTCCTTCAATCTATCTGCATGATTCACTCCTCCCATATATTTGTTATAGTTTTGAACTGCCATTGGAGCTGGGATTTCCTTTTTCGTGCGTTTTCTTCACTAGCATGGAAATTACTGGCTACACACACAGTCTTACGATCCTGCCACTTCCAAACTCTTATGTCCATCGAAGAAAAGCGATAATCATATTGTCCACGTTTCGGAGGTTTTGTATCTATCAAGTTGGTGGGTAGACCTGCCCTAGCAGACCTAATAGTTCCAGAGGCTAGCGTGTACTCAGTCTTCAATTTTTCTAATAAACTTCTAATTCTAAACTAATTCTTGCCCTCCATCAATCGAGAGTTAAAAGCTGCTTCAGGTTATTCTAGTTCAAGATATGGTGGGAAAAAAAATTGTCTGAAAAAGTGAAGGTTAACTTTAATCCCACCTCCTTCCTTCAAATTTTGCAATTTTAATAGTTGTTTCAGGTTATTCTAAACACTTTTGATATTGAATTTAGAAATCGAAACTAGAACAGTTCAAAAGATATGACGGAAAAAATTAAATCTCGCCAGAAAAATTCACCACTGAAGAAAGCCCTCTCTTCAAAATTTGAAATTTTAAAAGTCGTTTCAGATTATTCTTTATTATGGGTAGTTGTCATTACCACTACAAAAAAAGAACTACTTGAGGGCCAAACTTATGATGAGGAAATATCAATTTGCTACTCAATAGGAGCTGAATTGAGTCGTGCTGATGGTGAACCAACTGCGAAGAATTAGTTGGAGTGACTCCGTACTCCTCTTAAAGAAAAACCCTACTGGTAAATCTTTCCCCTACAGTTCTGCCAGTAGGTTTCTTTCAGTACCTAGCAATGGCAGTCTCCCCTATTCAAAGACAAAGTGGTAGATTATTTCCTCCTCCTTTTCATTGCACTGGCTCATCTTTAAAGATGCCAATTTTGTGTAGATATTTCCTACAGGACAGACGTGTGCTGTTAACAGACTCATCACTCTTCTAACCTGTATTCTATCGAGGGTCAGCACATCTGCTGTTAAATGTGCTTCAACGTTGTTCTAGAGTACCTGGTGTGCTTTTGTGATCCACTCAGGTTCAATCAATGTTGTTTCAGAACCCTTTCTTCCCAGTTTGTTTGCTCTTTCGCTGTCTGGTATGCCCTTATGCCTCGGTACCAACACTAAAATGATTTTGTTGGTTTTGGCCAGGATTCTTAGGTTTTCCAGGCAGTGCTAATCTTCTAAGCTGTACTCGGTACTCGTTTGTTGTCTATCTGGACTTCAACATTGTTTTAGAGTGCCTGATGTGCTTTCGTGATCCACTCAGGTTCAATCAATGTTGTTTCAGAACCCTTTCTTCCTAGTTTGTTTGCTCTTTCGCTGTCTAGCATGCCCTTATGCCTCGATACCAACACTAAAATGATTTTGTTGTGTTTGGCCAGGGTTCTTAGGTTTTCCAGGCAGTGCTAATCTTCTAAGCTGTACTCGGTACTCGTTTGTTGTCTATCTAGGCTTCAACGTTGTTCTAGAGTACCTGGTGTGCTTTCGTGATCCACTCAGGTTCAATCAATGTTGTTTCAGAACCCTTTCTTCCTAGTTGGTTTGCTCTTTCGCTGTCTGGTATGCCCTTATGCCTCGATACCAACACTAAAATGATTTTTTTGTGTTTGACCAGGGTTCTTAGGTTTTTCAGGCAGTGCCAGTCTTCTAAGCTGTACTCGGTACTCGTTTATTGTCTATCTGGGCTTCAACGTTGTTCTAGAGTACCTGGTGTGCTTTCGTGATCCACTCAGGTTCAATCAATGTTGTTTTAGAACCCTTTCTTCCCAGTTTGTTTGCTCTTTGCTGTCTCGGTACTCGTTTGTTGTCTATCTGGGCTTCAACATTGTTTTAGAGTACCTGGTGTGCTTTTGTGGTCCGCTCAGGTTCAATCAATGTTGTTTCAGAACCCTTTCTTCCCAGTTTGTTTGCTCTTTCGTTGTCTGGTATGCCCTTATGCCTCGATACCAACACTAAAATGATTTTTTTGTGTTTGACCAGGGTTCTTAGGTTTTTCAGGCAGTGCCAGTCTTCTAAGCTGTACTCGGTACTCGTTTATTGTCTATCTGGGCTTCAACGTTGTTCTAGAGTACCTGGTGTGCTTTCGTGATCCACTCAGGTTCAGTCAATGTTGTTTTAGAACCCTTTCTTCCCAGTTTCTTTGCTCTTTCGCTGTCTGGTATGCCCTTATGCCTCGATACCAACACCAAAATGATTTTGTTGTGTTTGGCCAGGATTCTTAGGTTTTTCAGGCAGTGCTAATCTTCTAAGCTGTACTCGGTACTCGTTTGTTGTCTATCTAGGCTTCAACGTTGTTCTAGAGTACCTGGTGTGCTTTCGTGGTCCACTCAGGTTCAGTCAATGCTGTTCCAGAACCCTTTCTTCCTAGTTTGTTTGCTCTTTCGCTATCTGGTATGCCCTTATGCCTCGATACCAACACCAAAATGATTTTGTTGTGTTTGGCCAGGATTCTTAGGTGTTCTAGGCAGTGCTAATCTTCTAAGCTGTACTCGGTACTCGTTTGTTGTCTATCTAGGCTTCAACGTTGTTCTAGAGTACCTGGTGTGCTTTCGTGGTCCACTCAGGTTCAGTCAATGTTGTTTCAGAACCCTTTCTTCCCAGTTTGTTTGCTCTTTCGCTGTCTGGTATGCCCTTATGCCTCGATACCAACACCAAAATGATTTTGTTGTGTTTGGCCAGGATTCTTAGGTTTTTCAGGCAGTGCTAATCTTCTAAGCTGTACTCGATACTCGTTTGTTGTCTATCTGGGCTTCAACCTTGTTCTAGAGTACCTGGTGTGCTTTCGTGATCCACTCACGTTCAGTCAATGCTGTTCCAGAACCCTTTCTTCCTAGTTTGTTTGCTCTTTCGCTATCTGGTATGCCCTTATGCCTCGATACCAACACCAAAATGATTTTGTTGTGTTTGGCTAGGGTTCTTAGGTTTTCCAGGCAGTGCAATTGCTAGTATTTTCATCTTTATGATTTAAGGTTTAATTATATATCCCTGCTCCAGGGGTTGTGGTTGTTTTCGATTCATCTGCGTACCAGATTTGGTTTCGAATCCCAAGTAGAAAGAAAGTTTCTTCTGTGTGTAGTGCCACGATTAGCTAGAACTGAAGTAAGAATGAAAATCCTTTTTTCCCCCCATTAGATTTGTTGCTAACTGTCGTTTTATCAACTCCAAATCTTAACCGTGTTAATCCATTATTACGAAACAACTTCCCTTGCGCGGAGATTAAGCAATTCTCACGCAATCCTTCCATTATATTTTAAACGTGCCCCTGTAATATATAGATACTTATCCCCCTTTCGTCCCTCGACAACAGCGACATTTCGTGCGCCCCATTGGGAAGGGGTGTGGTAATAGTTATTAATAATAATTGCAAAACAACTTGTCAAAAAAAGTGGCTTTTTCGATTGTTGTTTAAAATTCCGCCCGGCAATAAAAAGATTGTTTCCTTTTTAAACCCCGGCCGACATAGGGACACGAAAAGGGTTCATAAATACAATTGGGATTCCCCCTCCCTCGCAGCACCATAAAATGCGGTCGGAATTTAATTTATGGACGGTAATCTGTTAGATTTTATTTCGTGATAATTAATCTTTTTCTGGTATCTGGCGGCTCGTTAAAAGTTATGAGGCAATTACGAGCGAATAAAAAAAAATTATTTTGAGCGGACAATCTTCGTAATGTCCGCAAGTTGTATATTCAATTATGTAATCGTTTTTATATCGTCACGGATCATTTAGAATTCAAACAATATATCTATGAGACCCCGAACAGATGTTGTTTACTTTAAAACGCTAATTAAGTGTCTGAGGGTCACATCGTCAAACATCTTGAAACGCGAGCTTTCGAAAGTAATTACTAACTCGTTAGATTCGGTAAACAAGAATTGTGGAAATGTATACATGTAATGAGCTCCCTGGAAATGATAGGATAACCTCCGGTAGAAATTCCTTTAGATTGATTTCTTCATGTTACCACATTAATTTGGGTTACCATTATTTATTCTATCACGTGTATAATATCGTTAATTAAGGCTTTATTAGCCTGAAAATACAAATTGGGCAAATCATCATTAATTTTAATAAAGTTCACGTTCATTTCTCTCTCCGTTTTTTTCTCTTTCCATTTTTTATTTTTTTGGTACATCTCTCTCGCTACGTCTAATTATTCGTATTTTAATTAATTCTTGGTTGGGATTGACCCCTGCAGTTGGATATGTGGAAATGTGTCCCCATCTTAGTGGGTCAAACAGGAAGGGGAATTAAAAAAAAAAGAGGATAAATTAAAACATCCGGAAGATCAAACGTAATTAACGTTTTTCTCCGGGAAAATAGAAATTTTCCCATTCGACAGTTATATGAAGGGTAATAATGTGGGAATTACCAAAATGGAATATTTAATTAGAAAGGGGGAAAAAAACAAGAGATTCGGAATGTTATTGTTAGTCCAGAGTTTGAATTAAAATTGGCTAAATATACAGCTAAGCCATCTAAAATAGGGTATTCTGCGATTCCTATTTCTTCGTCTACGAGGTGTGGCACATAACAATGTTATCACTGTTGGTAACAGCGATGGAAGTCTTCAACCGGTATGGTCTTCAGTGTGTCCATTACAGTCTTTTGGATGTTGTCCAAAATCCCGAAATGACGTCCTTTAAGGACATTTTTCAGAAAAAGGAAAAAGTCACAGGAATTAAGGTCAGGTGAATAGAGGGGCTGGAGAACCAAAGGAATGCCTTTTGAGGTCAAAAATTCTGTTATGGTGAGGGCAGTGTGACATGGGACGTTATCATGATGGAGCATCCATTTGTCTGCAATATCTGGTCTCACGCGAATTACCATTTTTCTGAGCCTTTCAAGGACGTCTTTATAAAAAAACTTGGTTGCCAGTTTGTCCTGAAGGAACAAATTCTTTATGGACGATTCCACTTTTGTCAAAAAAAAAATCAATCAGGTCGATGAGAGTTTGCAGTGTGCCATTCTTGACTTTGCCGTTTGGTCTCAGGATCAATTTCGGCACAGACCTTTCGCATGTGCAAAAGTTCAATCAATGTTTTCATCGGTTTTAGAAGTTGAAGATCTCCTTGAACGATCTTCAACGTCTTCTCTGCCTTCCAAAAATGATTTGTGCTAGCGAAAAATTTGAGTTCGGGATAAAGGATGTTTCCCATAGGCATGTTTTAACTTTTTTATACTTGTCACACTTGCCGATTCTCTAAGCTTAACGCAAAATTTAATGGCACAACGTTGCTCCAAATTTCGCTGTTCCATTTTGCGTGAGTGACAACCAAAACACAACTTCGCTAATAGCAGTCACAAAAATCACGTCTCGAGGTCTATCCAGGACAACAGCGCCAGCGCAGCGTTGCCAGATCACTTGCAATGTTGCCAGTCTCATAAAAATATGATTATAATCTCCCCATTTCTTCTTTAATTTGAACAGTTGGAGTTCATCCTCCACATCCCAGTTAGTGGAAACTGAAGAGAACCCAGCTTTTTAAAAGCAATTTCTAATTCATTTTTTTTTGGCAACATCACATGTACGCACTCTTGCGAAAATGGACATGCATTCACGCAAATTGATGGAAGTTTTGTTTGCGTGCTCTAATGTTGTTCAATATCCGCTTACGATAAAGAAAGCTTTAGAATTTTTGGATTAGATTGCAAACTGTGAGGATGTGCAGAGGCAATTATCAACAATTAGTGCTATTTTTTTTTCGTTCAAGTCATATTTTCGCCAACCATAACTTACTGTGATTCATTCTTTGCCCTTCCTCCCTCCTCTCCAAAACATGTTTCAACTTTTTATGACGTTTGAATATTTTTTCTGGTAAGCACTTGAAAAACGGCCCAGTTTCGTTTGCGTTAAGAGCGTCTTCAGGATCGTAAATTACCTCAGAGATTGCAATCTGTTTCACTAACATTGGCACTTTCTTCGGAAATCACTTTTTCTATTATAGTTGGTCTATTCTTAAATTTGTCCAGCCATCTTGGTGGTTGCTTTGAATTCTGAACATGCAGAGTTCATGACGTAATTAATCGAATTATGAAAAATTGTTCTAGATTCTACGAACCAATTCCAAAGATTGTTCAGAAGTTTCGAAATCACAATTTCAATTCTTCAAAAGATATGACCACCCTTTTACTCACTTCAGACAAGTCTAGTTCGAAAATCAATCTGTGAAAAGTGGTTCTACATTTTTTCCAATATTACCTTTCTACCATGTTTCGATGTTTGAATCAATTATGTTGAAAGTTGTTTCAGATCTGCATATTCTTAAAGTTTTACAAAATAATAACAAAACTAAACAGATAAAAAATCGGCAACCCATCAACAACACCACAACGTTTAATTCATTAACTCGGGACACGTGTTTCGAGAACTCATGGGCCCTCATCATCAACCGAATATCGAATTAAAAGTTGTGGTGTTACTGATCTGTAATCATGAGCCGACTATCCTTTACTTCCTGTTTTTTTTTGTCTAAAACTTAAAATTTGTTCCACCCTCTTCCTTTCATTTTTGTTTTATTTTATTTTGTATTGTATATACAGGGTGTTTCTGAATTGATACGAAAGATTTCGAAGGGTGATTCTTTAGCAAAAATTTTTCATTTAACTTTTTGTTTAATACCCTTTTCCCTTCAAGTTACAGCCCTTTAAATTAAGGTAAAAAAAATTGTTTTTATTTAATATATCCACTTTGGGATAATTTAGAAGAATGAAATTTGGCAGATAACTGATAAAATGGCAGTTTTTGAGTGTGGCCTGCTTTCCCGGCCATCACAAACCTTTCAACACATTCTCAAGTGTGCAACCGTAATATCCTTTTGTTTCAGGTAATTACGCGCAAGCTCAAGCGCAAGAAACTTCAGCTCTAAACGCGATTAATTTCAACGCGACTGCACTGCCGGCACCCTACAATACCCCCACCAACAACGAATGCGCTCAATACATAAAGAAGCAGGTTTTAAACGCCGAAATCCTGAAAGGTCTACCGCTGAACAATGAATACGAATTGATCCCTTTCAATCATTTCACGATAAGTAGAGTGTACCCGATCGATCTGGGTTTGGGGAAGCGCGTAGTCGAGAAACCGATCGGTTTCAAACGGAAGGACTTATTGGAGGCCTTAATGAAAGCCATCGATATCCTGAATAAGAATTTGACGCAGAACTCTCAGGAGCAGAAGCTCCAGAGATACGCCCTCGATGATTTTTTAGAGGGATTATACAGGATCGAACCGACGACCGGTACACAATACGAATTATATTTCAGGACGAAGAATAAGATCGGCGATCATCATCATAATAACGGTTATATTAAGATCGTGCTGATGCGTCCTTTCGCGCCGTTGCAATCGCTACAATTGGAACAACTTCCAGGGCCTAAAGAAAAGGAATTAATCCAGGTAATTCTTCCGTTATCGGGGCGCACCTCGACCTTCCAGAGTTTCATGGAAAAATTCGTGAAAATCGGGTTAAAAACTGACAGGCACGTCTGCCTAACCGTCGTCTATTTCGGCGAGGAAGGCCTCTCAGAAGCTAGATCGATAATGTCGCGGGTAATAAGGACAAAAAATAGTGGGGCTAATTCTAAAAACTTACGCTTATTAGCGTTAAACGAGACTTTTTCGCGCGGTAAAGGGTTGAGGGTTGGTGCCGAGCGCGTTTGGGACGGTGACGCTAACGGCATCTCGAAAGATGTGCTGTTATTCATGTGCGATGTTGATGTTGTGTTCAGTGCGCGCTTCCTAGATCGCTGCCGATGGAATACTAAGCCGGGGAAGAAGGTGTATTACCCTGTCGTCTTCAGTTTGTACAATCCTCACGTCGTGTATACTTTGCAAGGGAGGGAAGTGCCGCCGGAAACTGAGCAGTTAGTGATCTCGAGAGATACTGGATTTTGGAGGGATTTCGGATATGGGATGACGTGTCAGTACAGGTAAGATTAAGTTTTTAATCTAATAATTTATATAACAGTGCCTGTGGCACTTGGTGGTTGCCCATGTTGCAATACTTCTCCTGAATGCCAGGTTGTCGAGCTTCATTCCAAACCTCATCTCCGTCAATTTTGAAATTATCAAAAAAAGTGAGAATTCAATGTCCTGTCCAACTTTTTCGGTCTCGTCATCTTGACCTTTTCTCTCTTGGTAGATGTCGAAGCTAATACAATAGCCCGAGGGTAGTGCCAGAGACCAAGCTTTATACCCAAACGAATTGCTCTCCCCCTAATATATTACTTCCCAATTCGAGTCCAACCTTTAATTAATGCATACCTGGCTGAATATAAAGTCAAAACGGATAATTTTTCTTCATTTATTTGACTGGTAATACCTAATTCTAAGTCCCCATTTTCCCATAGAGGTGTGCTCTTTGGCATGATCTTCATCGATTTCGATTTCTTACTTGGTCCAGGTCCTACTTCATCTTCATCCTCACTAGATATAACGTTAGTTTCAGCCTGACTTAGCAATTGTTTAGCATTCAACCGATGCGGATCATTGCAGTCTTCGTCTTCAAAATCTGCATCAGTCTTGAAACTACGATCATCTGGTGGAGAAATATAAATGCTGTGTGGTACATTTGTCCGAAACCGTCATCAGTCGTTTGGCCAGCTTTCCCGTTAGCACTTAACCTAGTCAGCTGGTTGATTTAATTTGCAACAAGAATTTACAGTAAATACAAATTGATGGTTAGTTTTTGACTCTGTCAAACTATTCAAACTGTCAAAAATGTCAAAAATGAGCTGATGAAAGCAATGTCATGTCAATCATGTATCGATTCCACTTCTGTTTAGGAGTTAATACCTCTCTTTCTATAGTGCATCTAGTACTAGGTGAGAAATTTCCAACCAAAGAGGGTGGATCAAATTTCCAATTCGTTACCAAAAAATTGTTCCAAAACAGGCATTTTTGTGCAGCCAACCTCCTTCAATTAAAATTGCTCGCATTTGCCCTTTTCGTTTCATTTTCCAAGAGCTTGTGTTTGACCCAAATTTCACCACCACCACACAGCTGTCACAACCCTCAAGGGATTGTGACAAGGGTGGGCAGGTCTTCTTAGATTAGGTTGCAAACTGTGAGGATGTGCAAGGGCAATTATCAACAATTACTCCTATTTTTGTTATGTTGCTCCAAAACAGGAATTTTTGTGCAGCCAACCTCCTTCAATTAAAATTGCTCGCATTTGCCCTTTTCGTTTCATTTTCCAAGAGCTCGTGTTCGACGCAAATTTCACCACCACCACACAGCTGTCACAACCCTCAAGAGATTGTGACAAGGGTGGGCAGGTCTTTTTAGATTAGGTTGCAAACTGTGAGGATGTGCAAGGGCAATTATCAACAATTACTCCTATTTTTGTTATGTTGCTCCAAAACAGGAATTTTTGTGCAGCCAACCTCCTTCAATTAAAATTGCTCGCATTTGCCCTTTTCGTTTCATTTTCCAAGAGCTCGTGTTCGACGCAAATTTCACCACCACCACACAGCTGTCACAACCCTCAAGAGATTGTGACAAGGGTGGGCAGGTCTTTTTAGATTAGGTTGCAAACTGTGAGGATGTGCAAGGGCAATTATCAACAATTACTCCTATTTTTGTTATGTTGCTCCAAAACAGGAATTTTTGTGCAGCCAACCTCCTTCAATTAAAATTGCTCGCATTTGCCCTTTTCGTTTCATTTTCCAAGAGCTCGTGTTTGACGCAAAGTTCACCACCACCACACAGCTGTCACAACCCTCAAGGGATTGTGATAGGGGTTGGCAGGTCTTTTTAGATTAGGTTGCAAACTGTGAGGATGTGCAAGGGCAATTATCAACAATTACTCCTATTTTTGTTATGTTGCTTTATTATTGATTAGTCTTCTTGGGAATTATCAAAAGATGTGTGTTTTTTACTTACTGTGATTCATTCTTTGCCCCCCATCCACTCTCCGAAGCATGTTTCACCTTTGAATGACTTTTGAACGTTTTTTCTCTTCGGGTAAGCACTTGAAAACCGGGGCAGTTTCGTTTGCATTAGGATCGTCTTCAGAATTATAAATAATGAAAATGTTTCAACACTGTTACTCCCGAGCGATTAGAGTCTGTTTCGCTAACATCGGCATTTTCTTCGGAAATCAGATTTTCTATTCTAACGTGTCTATGCTTAAATTTGTCCAGTCTTTAAATTCTGAACGTTTTGGCCTTAACTACCTATTTAATGAAATAATTGAGGAAAAGAAATTTCCCTGTCCCCGTCCTCTTCTATATTTTTGCATTTGCTCACCACACAGCTGTCACAACCCTCAATGGATTGTGACAGGGGTTGGCAGGTCTTTTTCGACATTGTTATAATGAGGAAGCAGACCATTTCGTTATGAATCTTAAAAATGTCTCATAAATTGTGAGTTGTGCACTGACGGTTCACACAAAATAGAAGGAGTCAAGATGCTTCTTTTATTTCAAGTGGATCGAATCGAGGATTTGGAAAAATTTGATAGAATTGCACAACAACACAAATGCGATCCTATCCCAAATGCAAAAGCAAGCCTTAGGAAACAAGAGGTTGGAAGTAAATTTAGCAGCAAGATGTGCCAATGAACGACATCATTGGACATTCTCCATAATTCTTCTTAATGTTGCACCTACAATTGTATTCTGGTATTTGATTTGCTCTTGTCGGAATTGGAAAATCTAAGATGTGTTTTGATCAAAAAGCATCGAGTATTCTTTTTCAAAGCCTCCTGCATCGTTTAAGGAAATGTTTTCTTTGCGAGGGATTTTTAAACAAAACAATAAAGATGGTCTCTGTGAAGTGGTGGTGGACTGAGCAAAAATTATTCAGGTTTTGATCTGGTCTAAAAAAAAAACAGCTCATCTGGTTAGAATCTGATTTTTTGATCTAATTTAGACTGAGTAGTTTAAGAGACAGCTTATTTGATTTGAATCTGATTTAGATCTAGTTTTGGGGTAATTGGAACAAGAATAGTTAGAAAGTCAATGACCCACTTTTAAATTTCAAACTACCGAGACGAATCCGTGTGTTGTTGCCACCCCATATTGTCTACATCCTACATGGTCGTCGTTCCAAAAGCGGCTGATACGAAGGAGCTATTTATGAAGACTGGTTCGAGAGAGTAGCCACATTTTTGAAGATGTGAGACTAAAAAATTTTTAATTTGGGACAATTTGTTTAGTCATCCATTCATCAGTACGAGTCGTACAGAGTTATGTGAAGAAAACAATATTGACTTTATTCTGCTGCCTCCAAACACAACACATTTATTGCAACCCTTAGAGATGTTGCTTTCTTCGTCCTATTCAAGAAAATATGGCTAAACATTTTAGCGGAATGGAAATATGTAGTTCCCGAGGCTACTAAAGAGACTTATCGATGATGTGGGAGTTTATCAAGTTTTTGGAAGAATCAAGGGCACTGGAAAACAAGCAAACTATGGAACGAGGAAAAAAAATTGGTGTTGCACTAGGATGTGCGTTCTGATAGGGAGGAAGACAACGAATCTGATGTTGTTGATGAAGATATCGCTCAGAAAGTCCAAGATTCTAGTTATGTTATAAAGTCAAGCTCAATTTCTTGCCAATATATTTGAACCCAGAAATCAATTCACTACATCTTATTGTATTAAGATAAAGACAGTCGTAACAGATACTGTTTTCGAGTTCTTATTTTTGAACTGGTTTTGACGACTTAGTCTTAGTCGTATCTCTTAAGAATTTTTAAACTGACTAACACCATTTATTGCTTTCGCTAACGAAGACAATAGACAAATTCCACAGCAGCTTGAATACGCAAACAGTGACCTAAAGGGGACTGATTTGTTAAAAAGGCAATGGACCTGCCCCTCAACACAACAAAAGAGAAGTGAGTGAGTTTGGTATTGAGTCATGTCAGGCACAAAAGGATATCTTGCTTTTGTCTTTTGGACTAAACATGAAGGAAAATTGAAATGTTTAAAATATTGCAAAATCCAATTGAAGGGTTCCTAAATGGTACTAGGCCAGGATATTATATGGACCAAAACAATAGTGGCCTGCAGACTGTTAAACAAGCTTGACACGTAAGCGGTTGCTGGACCCCAAAGGGGCACCCAGCTGCCGACCGACCGTTAGGTATGCGGCTTCAGGGAAAGTGCACACACTCCTCAGGACAAAGAGGCACGAAACCGACACCTCGCGGAGAGGCCCGGCGAACCGGTGGGCTCCTCTCCCCCGTGCTACCCATGTTAGACAAGTTTTCTCGTCAACGTTGGACGGGTCACCGTTGGAGACGCTTTAGCGAACTCCTACCTCACATCTAACCCCACGAGGCCTAGGCCTCCTCGCGGATGGCTACTATCGGCCAAGCGTGGGAAACGGAATCTGGCCGTCAGGTACAACCAACCCGCCCGTGAATTAAGCCTGAACTACGGGAAAAGCCCTACCCCAAAATGCCAACCGCCCCTCCGGCTATCAAGTATCCGCGGCAGCTACAGTGAAACCGTAGGGTCCCAGAATCACCGAGTTGTTTTAGGATGAAACCGATGGTTTCCCCAACCAGACAACCAGCGGGCGGCGAACCGACTTTTATCCTCCCCTACTATCTTCGCCAAATTCTCCCGCCACGCCCGTTTCCCTGAGTGTGGCCACCAAAGATGGGGTAGTGCAGCTGCAGAGTCCTCTAAGTAAGGGTAGCCGTAGGGTGCCTCACTTACCCACCGTATATTCCCACCGTTAGCGGCCGGACACCGGAGCGTATGCCCATGCCTACGCCCAAGCATCCTAACCCTATATACGAAGTCTACTCCCGCCACGCCCGTTGCCCTGGAACTATGAAACCAGGGATTGGGTAGTGCAGCTGCAGAGTTTTAAGGGTCGACGCTATAGGGTCAACGCCGACCCGGAACAAGCTTGACAGTGGGTATCATGGTAGCTCGAACGCGAATTAGGACAATCCTTAAGGATTGCTTGCCGACTTCATTTTTTTTTGTTTTTATTTTCAAACTGTGCTTCGATAATAACACTTTTAAAATTACAAATTTTGTTACAATTTTTGTTTTAAACTAATCCTGTTTGGTAGTGACCAACAGAAATAAAATAATTCTGGAATAATCAATCTCGGTATCATTTTCCATTTGAAAGCATTTTTCTGTAATAAAAAAAATGAACATGGTTCGAAATTAAAATACTTCACTGAGGGTATTTCGTGAGAAATCCAATTTTTCCGAAACATAAAACCCCAAATAATAAAAAAAAAGAACTTTTTCGTCCCAGTTTCCCGTCATTCAGCCGATTCGATAGCCTCTCGGCTTTTCAGCTTTTCCCTTTGATCAATCAGTGTTAGCGCTTTGAACTGTAGTTACACAACCGCACATACATACATACATCTATATATATATATATATGTATACATATATATGTATGTATGAGAGAGAGAGCCAATCGATAGACACGACTACTAATACTAACGAAAGAAGTTAAATCGCATCCGTACAGGACTCGGATATGCTATGTAGTATGCATGTAGGACTTCATATGTGTGCTCGTTTGTTGTTTCAGGTCTGACTTTTTGAAAGTGAGGGGTTTCGACGAGGATATAGTCGGATGGGGTGGCGAAGATGTGATGCTCTACAGGAAATATGTGAGGAGTAATATGAAAGTGATTCGCGCCACAGATCCGGGGATCTTTCATATATGGCATCCTAAGGTAAAATCTCAAATTTATCAAAATCATTTTATGCATATATGTACTAGTAAATGTCAGTAATTAATAAGAAGAGCGTTTAAAATCATTATTTTGATTATAACCTCAAATTATAGACACATATTTACACATCAAGGGGCTGTTGTGGTGATCTTGATAAGCAGTACAATTTTTTTAATCTCTAATTTTAAAATTTAATGTAGCATTCACGGAAATAAGGCTAAGAGAGAAAAATAATTATACTATACAATAATATTACAAAACATTTTAGTTTTAATCGAGTAAAAAAGGCTACAGTGGGCACAACAACATTTAAAATTGATCGGTATAGAATAGAATGGGCCAACGTCCTGTGGATCAACTAATCTAATGCCTAACAGACTAATGCCTCAGAATGACCAGGAATCCAATATAAAACAATATTAATACCACAGGAGTGAGCATCATCCAAAAGCTCCCTAATCCCAAAAATCAAACGAGAATTTGAGTTAAGACTACCCCTCTCTGATGCCATAAGGGCACTTTTGCAATCCGAAAATTCAATATTATTCCCATTTTTTTGAAGACCTAATATACAAAAAAGCTCAACAGTAAATCCCACTCACAAAGCCCTAGGGCCTAGGGCGATAGTAAATATGACTAAATCGTAATGCAAAGCTGGTACATTCAAATTAATTGGAATGGGTAAGTTTCAGGATAAATTTATGCTACAGTTAGTTATTGACTGAAAATTCGAATTTGCGAAAGAAACCAGTGTTTGGCTAGAGAAGTACAAGTTTCTCCTACCATCGCGTGTTTCTGGACTCTTAATGGTTGCAGATAAGAGAAATAAATTATTTGATTTGATCCTCAAAATCAAGAACAAAAAGAACAAACTAAGGACTGTGTGAATCCAACTTTATCTCTAAGCGTAAAACAGAGCGGGAGGGGGAGGAGGAAGGAGAGGGAGAGGTGTAGTCTTTCCAGCTTCCAGTTCCAAAAAACCGCCACTGGAGTACACTAGCTTCTAATAATCTTTTAAAAGAAAGTTGAGTGATAATAAAAGATCTTTACTGCAAACTCTTACAACATTATGGTCAATATTTTGGAGAGGTAATTCACCTGAATAATCTTGTGCAAAATAAGCCCTTCATAGCGTATTTCCATGTAATTTAGGAGATTCAGAATTTGTCTGTAATTTTGGGAGCAGTTTTTTTTTCGGTTTAACGATGCTGACAATGACTGATAGCTTCTAAATGTTTGGAAAATAAGCCAACTAGGCATTGGTCTGTCACTAACTCATCTACGACCCTCGTCGGTAGTATTTTTTATCTGGTTCCTAAAATCCTCCTTGGAGTCATTGTCAGTGGAAACTTCGTGAACCGATTAAAGATAGTCTGCTGTAATTCATCGTAGACCACACCGTTAGGGCGCCGAAGGAGGTTAATGCTATCACTCTTGCTTTTGTTAATTTTGAAATCCTTTGTTATTTCTCAAAGTGATCCATTAATCTGCGGGCGAGTCAAAATTCTATCCTAACATCTATTCTCGCGTAATTCCCAAAGAAAGTTTCAAAGCTTATTGCACAGCACACTTGCTACAGTTTTATCACCAGAATAGCCCTTTTTTGGGACCAGACCTTTTGCTCTACTTTTACCCCATGAAACAAATCGAGTTTTTGTCGGCAACCAACCGTCAGATATGAAATCAGTTGAGTGTAGGAACTGCAGCAAGAAATTGTTTTTCAAAACTGAACTTAAGCATAGCACCAGAAGAAATAAAAGTATGCGAAGGCCTCAACGCGAAGCAAAACAAGAGAAAATAAATATTTTGGAACAATTTACCATCGACCGAAGTCAAAGATTTAGGAACATCAAATACAGAATCCGGTAACATCAATATCAAACATCAAACAACATATTTAAAAATATTAACAACGCTAATTAAAACTCGAAAGTGTAACGTTTCACGAGGACTAACAGTAAGTCAAGAAATGGGTGGGCACTGAATTTTTGCTTACGCGTTACCTCTCGTTGTGCCATATGAGATGTGGTGGTGGATAGGACAGGCAAAACCTTTTGCTACATCAAACATTTTGAAGTTGTAACTCCAAATATGGAGGTTTGGAATAGGGGAGGATTATTGTGGTATTGTATAAAGATGGATCTAAATTTATAAGCAGATATGGTTATGGGGTGTGGTTAGCGGACAAATTGACCCAAAATTCACCAAAGGAGAAAAAACCCCCACGGAAGCAGAGGGAGGATTAGAGTCTGTAAAGAAATAATTGAAGCCAGACTATTTCTCATTAAGATAATCCTTAAACAAAGAATCCGCAAAATCTCCCAAGACCGAATCATTAGGAAGAACCCTTTCAGACAGAAGAATACAGGATTTAAAAGACCATCCTGAAAATATCAGGGACAATAGCTGAATACAAGACATCCTTAAACTGAACTGACACACGAGATCTAAAACGATGTCTGATAAAGGCAGAGGATAAGAAGTCTAAAGCTGAAACAACCGGATTATCGGTAATCGCAAAAGTTTTCAACAAATACTTCATGGTTAAAAACCAGCCTCCAATTGAAGGGCATTGGTAGGCGTAGACCTCATAGCCCCCCAACACAATCCTCAAACATTGAAATTGTAGCCTGTCCAACTTCTGCTGCAAACTATTAGAACAGCTACCGAAAATCGAACACCCATATTCCATTTTCGACCTAACAAGGGAGAAATACAAAATACCCATAGTTAGCGGATCAGCACCCCACTTTTTTCCTACATAAAGACTTAATTATATTGATAGTTTTGTAACAATTTATTGTTAATGAGATCAGAAATATGAACTTCGTGTCCAACCACAGACCCAAATTGTTATTTGGGTCTGGGCATGTTTGCCGAACTTTTTACAGAATCCCTTCGCTTCCTGCCAAACCAAACCTAGGAATGTCAAAATCAAAACACACAGTTTCACTCTATATAATTTTTAGAAAGGCATTGCCGAATATCTTTATTCCAATTTCTTAATTTATTTTATAAATATTTATAATAAATTTCGCACTGACTCAATGCACCCTAGTTTGTAACAAACAATCAGATACATAGAGACCTCCAAATATCAACATTATCCGAATATGCGATGACGCTGGCCAGAAAAAACCATTGAAAGGGTGGCTCGATCGGAGGACACATTGGTTCAGCACTTAAGGGAGCTGGATCCAGATAGATCTCCGCCTAAGCGAATTCTTGATGCGGACGAGTAATACCGCCATGAAAAAGCCCCAAATAGCAAGATATCAGTGAGCAGAGAGTGTAATTCCTGTGGCCAGAATGCGAGCCACTCATAAGAGTTTATAAGGCTAAGGGATATGCAAATCCAGCCTTGGAGCAGAACGAAGACCTAAGACAAAGGGACAAACATTTTGATGGTTCGGTCCCTATTTAGGGTTCGTTTTGCTCTGACTGACAATCATTATTAAAAGTAGTCTTCAGGCTTTCACGGCCGCTATTGATGGCTGCTCTTCGGTTCTCCAGGTTCTCTGCCGCGTAGAAGGTTATGGTACTTGACGTTTCGATCATCTTGTCGTGATCTTCTTCAGAAGTGAAGTTGTGGTGTGGTATTCACTTCTGAAGAAGATCACGATAAGATGATCGAAACGTCAAGTACCACAACCTTTCTACACGGCAGAGAACCCGAGAACCGAAGAGCAACCATTATTAAAAGTGTTATAAAAAATTAATAATACTGAATAGAAAAGAATTTAATCGTGGACGAGGAACAGTTGTAATCGACTTAAAAGAGGGCTACAGCTTGACACAACAAGATGAAAATTCGCGAATGTGTCTAGAGCAACAATCAAACATTTTGGTGGTTTCATTTAGAGTTCCCTTTGCTTGACTAAAAAAGGTTACAGTGAGCGCAGCAACATTGAAAGTGGTGGACTATCGTGTGGACTAACTAATTGAAAATGAGCTGAATGAAAAAGAGCTCTGTGATTGTGTTGCACTAACAATCGTAGATAACAAACAAAACACAAAAGTGTGAGACGTGTACATCCCTCTGCCGGTGATTGGTTAAACTACATCAGCATGTTGCAATGAAAAAGCTAAGTCCGAATTCAAAGCAGATGATTTGGCTATAACCATGTCAGGATTGAATTTCAAACGTTCCTTTATGCACTTTGTGTACGACGTTTGCTCATTGCAACATGCTGATGTAGTCTTAGATAAGTTTGATAATGCTGTCATCTTCTTTAGGAGATTTCTAAAGATGTTAATCTTAGCCTTTAACATGATGAGGAAGATGACAGCATAACGAATGAAAGGTCAGGTGCAAACTTATCTTCGTCACAACACCCACGACGGTCATGAAAATCGACGCCCAATGTTGGCTTGCAATTGGGGATGTCATACCGAGAAATGATCATGATATTATTGGAAAATCATGGCTTATAATTAATTGGCCAGGATCTTGTTGTTTAATGAGAAAAATGGCCCAAATACAGAAAAATAATCTCGACAAACAGGAGGAAGCTTGAGGAATCGAATCTATGTTTAGTTGGCACGATGGTATCATAGTTTCATCCAGCAAACGAAATTTCATGGTTCGATTCCCTAGACACATATTTTTAAATGAAAGTATTGCATAATTTGATTACCTTAAAGCCGCATTCACAAGCAGAAAGTTTCTGAGGGATGAAGTAGGAAGAGGAACAAAGAACTCGATTTTCTCTCTTGGCTAAACTTTCGTGCGTGTTATTCAGTTTTAGGAACAAAGAGAGATAAGAAAGATTATATTTTGGAAAGAGAATTGTCCATCTACGCTAATTTTTTTAATGTAGTAGTACCTAATGGTTTTTTTTTTGGCTTTTCCAATCATGAAATGTAGCAATTTGTTAGTGTCCTTGCCCCTTTTATACTTCCATTTTGTTCAGTAGCATTTGTCCCAAGGAGAATCTTCAAATTCAAACCCGTTTTGTCAAGATTATAAACTTGTTTCATTTAGAGCTCAGCTCCCAGTTCACATTTCTTCTTCATCTTAAATTTTTTTTACGAATCTTATCCCTTTTTTCTAGCCGTCCACCACCACCTCTCCACTCTCCTCGTGATGTGAACTCTAAACTAGTTTTCCACACAAAATCAGAACTTTTTCCTTAATCTTTGGGTTGGAAATCGGAATTTCTTTTCTTGTTTTCGAGGAAAATCACACCAAATAAATTGTATTTTTTTAAAATAAATTGTATTTTTCTACATCCGTCAATGCAAGCAAATATTTTATTTTAAAAATATAAACGTCTCGTCAGGGATTCGAACCATGAACCTTCCGTTCACCGGGCGGATGAGCTACCAATTGCTCCAACAGAGACATAGTTATAGATGTTCAAACTATGTCTCTGTTGGCGCAATTGGCAGCTCATCCGCTCGGTGACCGGAAGGTTCATGGTTCGAATCCCTGACAAGACGCTTATATTTTTAAAATAAAATATTTGCTCACATTGACTGGTGTGTTGTTGTAGTTTCTTCTTCAACCATTAACGTAATAATTGCTTGCTTGTTCTTCCTGCATGTGTGACAAGTACAGACTTCACCATTCTCGCTTTATTCGAGGGGTCAAAGGACCCGAGGTTAATGAGCTTGTTAATCGAAATTTTGGACGAACTAAACAATTTTGATAGGACTTCTTTTGCTAATGATACTTTAGGTATCCAACCTTCTAAATTAAAAAAAACTGGTTATGCCAATCATACAAGTTTATCAGGACCTAACTTTTAAGCACCGTAGAGATTACACTTTCACACCGGTTTCAACCGGACCCAGCACGATACCGATTCCCGTTTTAAACCGAATTCCGACGCTAGGGAGATAACTTAATGTGATATAAATAAAACGGTCGCCCGTTTACATGTTTTCAGGTATGTTCCGGGACTCCGGGTGGACAGAAGCTCTCACCGGACCAATACCGCGCCTGTATAAGATCCAGGGCGCTTAACGAAGCGTCGCACGCTCAACTCGGTTTCCTGGCCTTCCGCGATGACATCGCCGCTAACAGTAGTCCTGCCAAATATCCCCCCGGCCCCACCTCATCGCCCTTAGCAATCGCCGAAAAAGACCAGCAGCAACGGGAAGCAGGAGAAAGGTGGTAGTGGACCGTCCAGTTGAATGCACGAAATCGGAATGTAGAAGGTTTGGAATGGTGGATAGAAAAAGAAAATGTTTTAAGTGTGCGGAGAGGGAAGGGGGTAGTGGGTTCCTTTCGAGAAAAGAGTTCGGGTTTCAGCGGAGGGATTTACTTTTAAGCTTAGTGTTACCTTAACGAAAGGGATAAAGGGGGAATTGAGGACGACAGTACCCACGGAGGTCAAAAAAAGCAGACAATCTTTTTAAAATAAAATTGGCGGCTTTCAATTACAAGAAGCTGGTCATCAAAGAAAGGTGCTAAACAATATAAATCGTTCGTTTCTCGTGCAAGATTCTTGTCGATCGAATTTGTACGATTTTTCTTCTTTGTGATATATAATTATATACCTAAACAGTGTTTCGCTTAACGTTTCACGTCAAATAGATTTTGTTTCGAGTTTTTGTAAATTTTGATAAAATTGGAATAATTAATTTGACGTGAATTGTATAAGGTTGACGCGATTTCTACTTGTGTTCATATTAATTTTAGGAAAATTTTTCGTTTAAACTTTTGACAATTGTTAAAGGGTATTAAAAGAAAATACAATAATGTCTTAGGCTTAACTGTACAGCTTGTATAGAAAGGTTTATATTTTTGCGTTTAATTTGTTATTTATTCTTTAAGAAACGACATTCCAAAATCTTTTTGAAAATAAACTAAGAATTACTATAACAAAGAAATCAGCTAACATCGAAAATTTTTCTAGCTAAATCTAGTTACAAATTAATTTCTCTGGATGTAATAAAGTACTGTTAAATGAAGTGCTAGTGTTGTGTTTTTAATTCAAGGATGCGTATTTGTAAATATTACTTTAAAGAAAAAAAAACAAGAAAGAGATGGGAAGAAACTAATTTGAATTATCTGTAAAGAAAAATATATTTAAAAGAGAGAATAAATTATAATAATAAATATTGTATTATATATTATAAAAGACATCTTTTAAAAGGATGGAAAAGAACGAAATCGAAACGAGTAATTTTACGATATATTGTAATAATTTTGTTTACCTAACCTAAGAATTGGTTGAGAATCAAGTTTAACAAAAAAAAAAGATGAAAATGAAAAGAGCCGAATTTGACACAAGATACAAAATAAAGAAAGATGATTAAATAAAGACATGTTACTAGATAGGAGTGCAGTTTTATTTAATCCGATCCCCTTTCATTTTTATGCCTATTTAGCAACAACTGAAGAAGAAGATTGCAAATACAAATGTCTCGATGAGTTTGGATTCGATAAAGGTAAGTGCCATACCAACATGTATACTGGAAATACACTCTAGATATTAGTATTATTGGTGGTACTTCAGGGTCACATGACCTGTCAGAAACCCTGGCAGCAGTCCAAGATCTCCTTTGCTAAAACATAGGAACGACTGTGCTGTCTTAGCCGATCATAGTAACCATGCATTCGCCTGCTTTTGTTCTGGTGTATTCTCCTTGTGGAAGACCTTTCCCTTGACTTTCAATTTGTTAACTGCTTGATTTAGGTGGCTCTCTTGCAGTCCAATGAAAGTCATTTTCGCTGCTTCTTTGGCAAACTTATTCTGCTCGTTCATTTCGATCACTTGATGGCTTGGGATCCACTGAAAAGTTACATGGTTATTGCTGGTCTCAAGTCCCAAATGATTCTATGATCATATACGGTAATTATAAAAGCTATGATCACCTATGCTGCTTTAGTATGGTGGCCAAAAACAACACAGAAGACTGTACAACAAATCCAAAGACTCACTTGTCTAAATGTCACAGGAGTGATGCGGACCTGTCCCACTGCAGCGCTAGAAATACTGCTGCGAATCACATTTACTTCCAAAAACAGGCTATATCAAGTGCCCTATCTCTGGACAGATTTCAGGGATTGAAATCTTGGGACATTAGAGGACACCTTAAAATCCTTGAAGATCCCAATATTAACTACCTGATTTACATTTCAAAGGACAAGATCCCTATGCAATACAACTTCGACCAACCCCCAATGCCTGTCCCCACTTCCCTCTATTATAGAGCCGTTCGTGTACAATGGCAGGGTTCCTCTTTTGAGTTGAGGCTCACTGGAAGCCCATTTAGTACGGCTTTTGTTTGGTGTTGCTCCCATCTCCTCTACCACATCTTCGTTGTGATATTTCTAGCGGTGGCTCTGGACATATCTATATTTTCTTTCTTCTGCAAGGATGTCTATTGGCGAGATCCCGGTGATAATCAAATTCCATTGAATTGGATTCACATCAATCATCATCATCTTCATATTGATCGTCTGGAATGATGAAACCACAAGCTTGGAAATGATTCATCGCTGAAAGAAGTGTTATTTTTGAGCTCATTTTGATCTTCGACGCTGTTCAAGGGTTGAGAAACAACATCCTTGCCGTAAAAGATTTTGTAATCTTTTTATATTCCTTGATCGAGGAATTGGTATGTTGTGTTGACTGCTAAGAACACAACTTTTACTTTTACGATGTTGTCTTTTCATATTACTATTCATACGTGTTGCGATCTTCAAGGATTTTAAGGTGTCCTCTAGTGTCCTCAGGTTTTAATAGGGCAGGTCCGCATCACTCCTGTGACATTTAGACAAGCGAGTCTTTGGATTAGTTGAAGCTGTTATTGTACAGTCTTCTTTGTTGTTTTTGGCCACCATACCAAAGCAGTATAGATGATCATGGGTCTTATAGTCGCAGTAAAAATGTCTCTGACACAAAAATTAAAACTCAAATTCTATTTTTGCTGTTCAAACCTTTAAACTCAAGGTATTAGCTTTAAAATAACCGCACTGTTGTGATGGAGAAACATGAGATTTCACACTCGATGATATCTGTGAACATTGCAGGTCTTTATCTTATCAACATTTGTCAATTGGCCGTCAAACGTCAATTGGTATACATTTTCATCATCAATATCAATCAAATATAAGACCAGAGCTAACGTGAAATCAAGACAGAAGTTTACAGAAGACACCAAGAGACTGGACACTTCACAGTCAACACATCTTTGATAAATCAGGCTCTCTGCTGCTTTTACCAATATTAATCAAAATTTTTAGGGCAAGTTTTACGCCCTAGAAGTTTCTCATCATTTATCTTAAAAATGATCCTCCCATCCCCCTTCATTTATTCTAACCAACACAATCTTGTCAAAAAGATCGAGGGAGCTTTCGATAGATTAGATTAGATTAGATTAGGAATGGGGTGGCCATGCGAACCTGATTCCCTTTTACCCTAGATGACGCTCTCTAATTTTGCCTTCTTAATTAGGCCTATCATTTTTATGTAGCCGTTAGCTGTGGGGTTCTCTACGCCCATTGCTAAAAACCTTGTCCTCTCTAGGCCATCGCAGTGGTACAAAACATGAACTGGGGTTTCTTCTTCCTCTTGACAAAATCTGCAGAGGGCAGCATCTGCTAGGCAGATCTTAAACATACCTATGCCTATTCAGTCTGCAATGACCGGTCAACTATCACTTTGATAGTCTTCTTGTCTTTACTCAGTAGGTCTTCAGTAAACTCAGATCTGTGAACTCCTTTGCCTGTCCTTGTCCTGGTGATCTTTTCCACCATTCCTTGGACCCGTTATAATGTTCATTCGTAAATGGACTTTTAATTTGCGATTTGGTGATGCCGAAGAAAGGGTCAGCTCCTATGAAAGGCCGCTTCGTTTCCTTTCACGCCCGTGTGGCTGGGGGCCAGACCAAAGTTAATTTCCTTTGGATGCCCACCTCATTTAGGGCTCTTATCCAATTCTAAACCAGCTTTTCGCTTTAAGTGCTGCCTATCTGTCAGAGTAAGTAGCGACACTTTGCCAGCTTTCGATAACACCTCCTTTGAGTCAACAACAAGATCTATGGACAAACGAATCTAAAACCTCCCACAAACAAGTGGACCCATGCTATGTTAAAAAGTCGGAGAATAACACAATAGCTGGGCGGAGGTTTGGTGCGTGGAGGGAGGAGAAGGGGATTATCCCCCCTGTTGTGGTCTATAGTCATCGAAAATCTGTTTAATTTCTTGCACGAAAAGGTATTGACGTACAGTGTTAAGCAGATGATTTAGTTGTTATAATAAATAGGAAACCTGAAAAGGTTATGACTAGCCTAATGCAGAAAGCCCTGAGGAAAGCTTTGAATCTAAATTTGTTTAGGAATGTCGATTGAATATGACCCAACTAACCACAATAAACTGGGTACCTATCTCTGATGTGAGCACTAGTGTACACCAATACTAAACAAAATAATATGACGGATGAACTAGCAAAGCAAGGAGTTAACATGCGTTGAATTAGACTGGAATTCTTCTTTGGTTGGTCCAAAACCCATTTCAAGAAGGAAGTTCAAGAATGAGAGTCAAAGAAACGCCAGGAGGAAGAAATTTATTAATTCCTCGCCAAACTGCAATAAAAAACTACTTGATCTTAGCAACAGCACAAGACAGGCAGATCCAAAGTCTTAGCACCCAAACTAATCCTGATATTCGTCAAGAACATTGGAATTGAAGGGTGCTGATGAAAAAGGTAATCATAATAGATCAATAGGTCGCAGTGAGGAAAAGTGTTTGTAACCTGAACGATCTACCAACAATACAATATGATACAATCAAGCTCTTGTCAGCGTTCAAAGGGAGTGGATGAATAATCAGAAGGCGATTCAAGACAGCTAACGCAAATACGGGTCCAAAATTGACCACAGCCCAACGAGTAATCTGCATCCGTTTCGCAAGAGAACAAGTTGCTATTGTACAAAATTAATAATGGTGCTCTGCACTGATCTCGAGTGAACGCAGAGTTGCTTTTAGGAGAGGTCGAGGTCATCTGCAGTGAACTGGATTCTTTTTGGACGTAAAACTGCGATGGATTTTTATTTCATGCTGCGAAGCAGAAGGCATGACAACAAACTGTACAAATCGAAGAAATTCTAGAGATCATGTTGTTTATTATGTCGATTTTACTGGGGAAATCTTCATCCTGATACGGGATAGTGTTTGTTTAGACTTGGACCGAAAAATGGGACACCATATCGGTCCATGAACGTGAAAGAAAGGGACACTAAACAACTAAATAAACTTTGTGATATGTTGGTTCTGTAACATTTCTATTAGACTATAATACACAAAATTAACACACGCAACAGACAACACCAAAGAGAAAATTTTGTGTGCTTCAATGCCTCACAACAAGCGTTAATGCCTTCAATGGCAGATATGATCTCCTTCGACGACCAGGCATGGCTTAATATCGTTCTGGTTATCATGAGTTAGAATCAAATTATCAAATAATTATTGGATAACGTTTTCCCACCCTTTCCTAAGAGAAATTTGAAGTTCTGCCACTGAATGAGGTGCCAAAATTCATGATGTAATACGATTACCACCCAATTGGCTTCCTACCTTTTCAAACTAATTGTTTCTTGCCCAGCTCCTATATATAGGAGAACAAAGGATGTTAATACCACATCTCAATATCTTTGAACAGTGAGTGAGTCATTCTGAACGAAATATAGTTGGGGATTTCAGAACAAAAGATGTTTATTTCATATTCCTGCTCACGTAGAAGAATTGATTGGGCCAATATTGGTTAAAAATTAAAAATATATTGGTGACATATTTTTTTTGTCAACATTTTTTGCAATATAGGTCCAAATTATTAGCAATATTGTTTTTGTTATTGGTAAAATATTATTCTACTTCATTTGATTCTAAGATTGGACCATTACATATATATTATTAGTGTACTAATAATATTGGATTAATAATGTTGCATTATTATATTTAACGATTAACCAATATGTGGAAAGTTCTTATGATGACATATTGGTGATTTTTGTTATTTTGTGAATGTTGGTAAGAGCAACGTAAGAAAATATTGATCCAATATTACATTTTCAAGTCTAGCTAATATAATGAAAATGACAATGGTGGAATATTGGGTTGATATTGTTTTGACAGTATTGGTAACCTACAAAATATTGGTGTATTATTTGTTTTAACAATTTGACCAATATTTGAAAATTGATCGTGGCATAATATTGGGGTAATGTTGATATAATAATATTGGCGTCAATTACATTAAAAAATATTCACCCAATATTGGCAAAATAAATTTAATATTGGCTCAATGTATTTATATTCGCCCAATATTGGACAAGATGCCCATATTTTACGGCATCTTCAGACCAGTCTTCCAGGAACAAAAGCAAATTGATTTATAAATTGGATTGCATTTAAATGTATCCCTTGGTGTCGTTGATGCTGGTCATTCCGAACATTTAAACTACGTAATCGAATGTGAGCACCACGGCCATTGTTCCATAAAGATGTATCCTTCGGGTGTTGCCGTGGTCGTTGTAACAAGCTTGACGTTTTGCTGATCATACTGTCCAGCTTCTTCAGAGTCCTCTAAACACAGTCTTTTACAACGACCATGGCAATATCCGAAAGATACATCTTTATTAGAACGACGTCTTACTGTGTTCGTTTTATCAGCTAAAGCGTCTCTAAATCTAAGAAATAATCAGCAATAAAATTAGGAAACTACATACCATTAATCCTAAACACTAAATCTCCCTACTATATAGCGGGAGACATGATTATAACTAATACATACGGCACAAGAGCTTCAATATCGAATCGAATATCTCATTATATCCATTACATTTACTTACTACTAACTATTCATGTTACAAAGGTCGCAACAGTCGATATTCCCGTTAATTCGACAATCGCTCCGAATACCGTTAAACCCGGTGGAATTATTAATAAAACAAGTTTAATTTGAAACGTTATAAATCAATGCCGCCGCTGTGGAGGTGTATAAACGGCATTGAATTCACACTGTGCTTTCGCCTCGAATAATAATCATTTCATGTATGTATATATGTACAGTCTATAGATGTGTGAATCGATATAATTAAATCATAACCGAAATAGCTAAGAGCTATTTCGCCGAAATCAAAACCGATTAAAACAAACTTCAAACTATTTAATACGTTTAAAAGCGTAGCTGTCAACTTTCCCCTAAAACTATACAACGACCCATTTCAAACGTCCCCAAACTATATAGCTCGTTTCAATCTGCGAGTTTCGAAATGTCCTCCTACGTTGGAACACAACGGGACGTCACATCAACTTGACAACTAACAAAAGGATTAAATTATATCCGCAATTTCAGTAGGAGAGATTCCTCCGTCTAGTATACGTGACCACCTGTAATTCTAATCGTAAACCGGACATTAGCTGCGAACGTGTCAACTGAAAATCCATCCTCTACTAAGTAAGTAGTAATTTATCCATTGTGTATCCACAACGTTCAATATTTCGAACTGGACTGAACTCGACCAACTCGGCTTTCCGACTTGCGTTCGCTTATTTGTTTCGTGCTACAGGATGTGGACGGATCTGTAAAGTTGTGGAATTATTAAAATGGAAACGTTTAACAGGAATTACGTATTTGCTCCCAAAAACAAGGCCACCAAGTCCAGATCCTACCCAATACAGACCAATAACCTGTCTGCCTACCATCTGCAAGATCCTTACATCAATCCTTACTGACACAATATACTCGCACTTAGGGAAAACAACATCCTAGACGAAAAGCAAACGGGATGCACAACTTATATGATTACAAAAAGTCTTCGACAGCCTACCACACTCCTGGCTTACTACGAAGTAATGAAGATATGGCAAAGTAGACACCGAGACCATCCGACTACTGGGACATGATGCACAACTGGACTTCATTTCACTGCGATAACCACACACCACCATCACAAGTACAAATACAGAGGAATCTTTCAATCTAAATGTTTATTCAGAGTCCAAGGAGCTGTTGACAAACCTGCTATAAAAAAGATCGAAGTCTTCAGCAAAGATATCGGAATGGAGTTCAGCCTGACCGAATGTAAAGTAAGCAAAATAAAACAAGGTAAATGGCATCTAATCAAGAACTACGAACTAAAGATTCAAATGCAAATATGCAAATATCTGGACTTTGCACAAAACAGAGGAATTGGTTGTGAACTCTTTTGCCATACAAACTCTTGTGTACCCCTTCGGCCTTATAAAATGGAAAAACACGGAATTAGATGGTCTGAATAGAAGAATCAGAGTCATGTTCACAAATCACAGAGCACAACACCCTAGAAGGGCAAGCACAACAGGTATTGACATGCATTTCATTGGATCGGAACTCTTCTTTGAGGTTTCTGAAAGCCAGTTCAAGAATAGGACACCAAATAAATGGCCTTTCTCTGAAGGAAAACATCCGGACAAACATAAATGAAGCATTTATTAACTCTTCTCCGGACAGTAATAAAAAAATACTTGATCTCATCACGTCAAAGGGCCTTCTACGTGACCACTAGCCTCCCTAGATACCATCTTCTGCGAACTGGGAACTGAAACATTTGCTATATTTTAGACTCTAATAAAAGCTGATGTGTAAATTGTTTGAGCCTTGAGGTACGCCCGAGGTGGTAAATAAATATTTTGACATATTGTCTTCTATTTGTCAGATAATTATGTAGTAAGTTTATAGAATTTGGTTCCAAACCAATATAAGTTAAAATTGTCGACATAAGTTCATGATTCAACGTATCGAAAGCTTTCGAATAGTCAAATAGACATAAAAGTGTTAACTTTCCCTTATCTGTTTCTCCAAAAAGATGTCATCCACAACGTTCAATAGACCAAAGGAATTATGGGTATGCTCCAGTTTGGAAGCAACAGCTAATTATGTGTGTGATATAAGGCAGAATATGGGCACTAGCATTAGTCTTGATGAAAAAATCACTCTATAAACAGTCTCTTCACTAACGTTATGAAAAGTGGTTTCTTCGTGCGTTTCGTAACCGTGAATGAGACTTGGATCCACCACTACATACCAGAGACTAAAGAACAGTCAAGCAGTCAACTACTCCGGGAGAATCAGCTTCGAAGAAAGCAAGATCGTTTCCATCGGCCAGATAGGTCATGGCGATCATTTCTTGGGAATTTCAGATGTGATCCTCATCGAGTATCTGCAGAAGCGAAGAACGATCACGGGGGTAATACTAAAGCGATTTATTGACTCACGATTTGATGCAGTATTGAAGGAGAAACGACCTCGTTCAAATGTGCTCAAATTGAATTCTAGTCCCCTAGCCCCATAATGTGGGGGCCAAGCAATTGGACGACACTCTTTCACATCATAACGATGATAAAATGTAAAAATTTATACAAAAAATCTCAAAAAGCCACGTTCAAATTGAATTCTAGCCCCTAGCCCCATAATGTAGGGGCCAAGCAATTGGATGACATTCTTCCACATCACAACGATGATAAAATGTAAAAATTTATACAAAAAAAATCTCAAAAAGTCTCGTTCAAATGTGTTCAAATTCTATTGTAGCCCCATAATGTGGGGGACAAGCAATTGGACAACACTCTTCCACATCACAACGATGATAAAATGTAAAAATTTATACAAAAAAATCTCAAAAAACGTTCAAATGTGTTCAAATTGAATTCTAGCCCTAGCCCTCCAAGCAATGGACGACACTCTTCTCTTCACAACGATGTAAAATGAAAAATTTATACAAAAAAAATCTCAAAAAGCCTCGTTCAAATGTGTTCAAATTGAATTCTAGCCCCTTAGCCCCACAATGTGGGGGCCAAGCAATTGGATGACTCTCTTCCACATTATAACAATGATAAAATTTATAAAAAACAAAAAAAATCTCAAAAAGCCTCGTTCAAATGTGTTCAAATTGAATTCTAGCCCCCTAGCTCCATAATGTGGGGGCCAAGCAATTGGACAACACTCTTCCACATCCCCACAACGATGATAAAATGTAAAAATTTATACAAAAAAAATCTCAAAAAGTCACGTTCAAATGTGTTCAAATTGAATTCTATAGCCCCATAATGTTCAAGCAATTGGATTCTCTTCCACATTATAACGATGATAAAATGTAAAAATTTATACAAAAAAATCTCAAAAAGCCGCGTTTAAATGTGTTCAAATTGAATTCTAGCCCCCTAGCTCCATAATGTGGGGCCAAGCAATTGGACGACTCTCTTCCACATCACAACGATTGATAAAATGTAAAAATTTATACAAAAGAAATCTCAAAAAGTCTCGTTCAAATGTGTTCAAATTGAATTCTAGCCCCCTAGCCCCATAATGTGGGGGACAAGCAATTGGACAACACTCTTTCACATCACAACGATGATAAATCTAAAAATTTATACAAAAAAAATCTCAAAAAGCCACGTTCAAATGTGTTCAAATTGAATTCTAGCCCCCTAGCTCCATAATGTGGGGGCCAAGCAATTGCATAACTCTCTTCCCACATCATAACGTTGATAAAATGTAAAAATTTATACAAAAAATCTTAAAACCAATTCAAATGTGTTCAGAAATTCTCAAAAAGTCAACGTTCAAATGTCACAGTTCAAATTGAATTCTAAAAGCCCCAAATTGAATTCTAGCCCCTATAATGTAGGGGACAAGCAATTGGACAACACTCTTTCACATCACAACGATAAATGTAAAAATTTATACAAAAGAAATCTCAAAAAGCCACGTTCAAATGTGTTCAAATTGAATTCTAGCCTAGCTCCATAATGTGGGAGCAAAGCAATTCACATGACACTCTTTCCATCACAACGTTGATAAAATGTAAAAATTTATACAAAAAAATCTCAAAAAGCCACGTTCAAATGTGTTCAAATTGAATTCTAGCCCCCTAGCTCCATAATGTGGGGGCCAAGCAATTGGACGACACTCTTCCACATCACAACGATGATAAAATGTAAAAATTTATACAAAAAAATCTTAAAAAGGCTCGTTCAAATGTGTACAAATTGAATTCTAGCCCCCTAGCCCCACAATGTGGGGGCCAGGCAGTTGGATGACTCTCTTCCACATTATAACAATGATAAAATTTATACAAAAAAAATCTCAAAAATGTAATTTCTCCTAATGAAAACTGGAAAATTAAATCCAGAAAAAAAAAACAATTTAAAAAAATAACTGATACACTCTCCACGTTTATTAAGATTTTTCTCGTTATTTTCAATATTACCTCTCGGAGAAATTAAAAATTTAATTTTTAAAATTACCGGTATTTTCTTGCCACATCACCGGTACCAACCACGCAACGAGTTTATATTAAAAATAGCGACGGATTTGCCCATACTACGCCGATGCCCCCAAGCTACCTTTTTTTAATTAAATAAGAAATTTTAATACAATTTTAATACTCAGTGTCGTATTTTACAATTATAATTCGACCTTCTCGCAACATTATATCCTCCATCTCGGAATGCACAAGCAGAAACCGCACCGCAGCGCCGGCTTTTATTAAATTTCATATCGCGGATTTGCACAGGAACAAAAAGACAAAATCGTAATTGTCTTTTCTTTCACTGCTTGTTAGGTCGAGTATTAGAGAGTTGTTATTAAAAATTAATCTATTCGTGTGTATAAAAACAGAAGCCCTATGGTTATGTTGGTATTGTTAGTGTGGATTGAGTCATTTTAAAATCTGAGTGGCGTATGAAGAGACTCACTGCTCTGAAGCTATATCATCAATTTGACAATGCTAGAGAATTATCAGAGCAAGAGAATCACCTTGGAGGATTTAATTAGAGATTTAATTGGCCAGAATTGACCATTATATATATTGTACGATAATTCAACCTGGATGGTATGAGTTATGAAGATGAAGAAGAAACTAATGAAGAAACTTGTGACACGTCAATAAAGGGAAACTACCACTGCCAATCGTCGGTGGTCACGTTTGAAACTAAAATGGAGGGATCGCAGTTTCAGATCTCGCTGATTGTGACGGGAGGGGTTGGTTCAGAATTCCCCCAAAATCAACTACCTACTCTAGGACATTCACCACCCTCCGTAATTATTTGATTTCAGAAAACTTTTTTAAATTCCTAGGTAATCAATTGGCGAAACTTTAGATAACCACCAGATTGGGGTCAGCTGGACTCTCTGCCGAGTTTCTCCGCTTAGTAATGAAGAAGGAACTAATGACTAAACTTGTGAAACCCCAATCACAGGGAAACTACCACTGCCAATCGTCGGTGGTCATCTTTGAAACTACAATAGAGGCAGATCTTCGTTAGTCGTGGCGATAGGTGGGTCCAGAATTCCTAAAAAAACAACTACTCTAGAGCATTTTTTAATTCAAATCGCGGCATTTCAAGGAAATCAGTGGCAGAAACTTTAGATCCGTTTTCGATCTGCAAACCAAAAAGTGGTCCGCCTGAGCCGTCTCTTTCTGAGCATCCCCGAAACCGACATTCAAGTTCGGTGTATTGTCCAGTTCTTCTGAGCTAGTCTGCGCTACCTATCTTTCTTGTTCTTCTTCTTCTTCTTCTTCCATGTTTCCTTCCTCCATTATGTTTCTTGTTAGGCTGAGGATATTTCTCCAATTTTTTTTCGCTATGTATCCTACTGCTTATCAGATTGTATGAGGTAAAATGTCGTTTTCAAGAGTGCGCTTAGACGAGTCTCTTTCTTCTTTTCATCGTCGGAATATAAAGATTGTATTGGCCACCGCGTATGTGGCTTCTTTCTCACAGTACAAACATATGCTGGTATTGTCTTAGACTAAAGTCTTAAATAAATCTAAAAAAAATTCTTCTAGGGTTGATTGCCTTTCTAAATTATTAATAAAATCTTCATAATTGTAATGCTTTTCAAATTCAATGGATCTTGCTTGTACTCCCTTTGAGCATTTGATGGTGGTTTTTCCACTGGATAACATTCCTGCTGTTCCTCCTTTTATTGATTCAACGTTTTGATCAATAGCCATCCGTTTTTCAACTTAATTTTCTACCACATCACTTGGTTTCAGCTGCTGAATATTTAAAATTTCCTCTTCTTCGGGTTCAGTAGAAAATCCTCCATGTTTGGAACAATTTCGAATGGTAACCTTTGACACATGATTCCAAGACACATTGATAATAAATGCATAGCTCCTATAAGGCTAGTTTTTTCGCCAAATCATTTAGTGTGCGGATGATTCCTTGATCACATGGTTGTAAAATTGATGTGGTGTTAGCCGATAAAAGAACAACTTTGACATTCTTTAGTGCTAAGTTTACACTGTCTACAGTGCAATTGTCAACGAGTAAAACATTCGTCTCTAAGGCATTCATCAACAGCTCTAAAATCAGCATCCTTTATTTAGCCATGTGTTCGTTTTTCCAACGGTGGAACCACCCTTCCCAATTTTTTGGCAAGTTCTTGTCTGCCTTTTGCCGCATGAAAGGACCATTCACACGAGCATCTAGTATGAAACCACGGCTTTAAGCCAGATTTAACTTTTTCATATTTTCCACAGCGATTTCTTTTACAGTTCAAATTTTTATTTTGACTTGCAACATCCTCGAAATAGCTGACAAATTGTACGAAAAGGGTTTCTGACCTGTCAGGAACCGTGCCGTCACCTGTCCTGTCCTGGCATATTCTCCCAGTGGGAGACCTTTCTGTTGTCCTCCCATTTGTTAACTCCTTCTTTTGGGTGGTTCTTTTGCAGTCCACAACAGAGATAAGATCCAATGAAAGGCATTCTCCCTGCTTCTTTGGCAAGCTTATCTGCATCTCTATTTCTTGATCGAGGGGTTGGTATGTTGTATTGACTGCTAAGAACACAACTTGTCAATCCAGGCTTTCTTATTGGCACGATAGACCACTGGAAACGATCACACCTCCTTGAAACATCTTGGTTTTGCAGACTCACCAATCATTAGAGGTATCAATTTTTCAAACCCGCCCATATTTGCACGAAAAAGTACGTCAATCCTCTTCTTACTGTTTCATCTGTGTTGAATACATTTTTAGCTTCATATCTGCTTATTATTTCCAATCATTTCCAACAAATTCCGATCAAACCCCACATCACTTGCTCTAAAATCTCTGACACCCAATTTTTCGTACAAATTTTAGGTTTTTCCTTCATTAAGATACTACACACTGGCAAACTTGCTTGTCGACCTTGAGAAAACGATTTCACTAAAGTTTTTTCAAGTTTGCGAATGCCTCAAGTTTGCGAATGCCTCTGGTCTTCTACCTCTTCATCACATCATTCGAAGGTGCTGCTGCAATTAAAGCCTTTCTAATTGAAGTGGATTGTTTTTTTTTCTTACGATTTATTGGAATTTTTTCCAGGAGAAGAAGAAGAAACTAAAGAAATTATAAGATATTGCTGTTTTTTTGGATAAAAATTTTAGAAGCTTTTTTTGATCACCCGGTATAGTTTTGTAAAGTTTATAATACTGTATATAGTTTCATAAATTATTATTTAAAATTTCAAATTTGTACATGCATTAATTTTTTATGAATACAACCCTCGTGACATGCCCTGTAATATATTAACCACCCCTCGCAGTTTTTTTTCCTCCGTCCCTTATTAAGCATTATTTTAATAGTATTCACACCCACTGAAATATTAATTTGCATTTTTATTATGTTTCGAAGCTAATACACCCATTACGCAAATTTATGACCTCGTCCCTAACGAAATACAAAAATGAATTAACAAAAAATACAAAATAAAAAAAAAACGTGGAAGAATACAGCGAAAGCTCTCATTAATTCTTGATGGAGTATTAATTAAAATTTTGGAATTGTATTTATGTAGATAGTAGACGTACAAGACAAACGAAACCGCTGAAATAATTTATTAAAAGGATATACATTCGGTGACCCACAACACTAACCGACACATCATCCGATTCAAAATTAAAAAAAAAAATTAGGAGGAAAACAAAAAAAAAACCTTGATTCGTATCTCCCAACTCGCACTTTCATATTAATTTTTCCGTTCGTTGCCTCGTGTGTCGGTAGCGTTGCGGATTGCGAATGTGACAAAATGGGGAAAACAAGGAGGGGGCCAATTTGACCTTGAAACGGATGAAGCTCGAATGATATCATTACGCACACAGTGGAAATCTGCTTTAACCGCACACGGTTGGCAGTCCTGTCGCGTTAAATTTTAAATTCCCACTTTATCCTGTTGTGCCCTACTGGAGCGACATCCGACGTCGATGAATAAATTACTGTCAATTAAATTTTTGTCGTTAAAAAGCGAGGAGCAAAAAACCGAGAAGATTATAATTTTATTTTGGCCGTCGGCGTCGCCAGAATAAAAAAAAATGGAAATGCAGTATTTAGCAATTTAAAGTATACTTAAAATGGAATTTAAAAATGACCAATACACTAGATTTTTAGATAATGTTCTGCAGGACAATTTGTAATGCTTCAGTGTTTTTTAGAAACATCAGAAACATTAAGCGTTTTAATTTGAATAATAATTATAATTAAAAAGCAATCTTTTTGTGTTTACGAACGCATTGTCTGTATTATATTACAAACGTAGTATACAGGTGTGGATTAGTTACAGTTATTAGACTAAGAAAATAGTAGCAATTTCACAGTTATGATTTTATTTAACGAAATACGTGACCTTCTTCTGGTAAGTTAATATTGTTCTGCAATTGGTTACGCACGTTTATTTTCGTTTTTATTTTCGTTTGAATCAAAATAGTGAAATCACAGCTCTAAATGATGTGAGATTAGAAATTGTTTATTTTAAATGATTCAAAGCCATAAGTCATAAACAGCTTGTAGAATAATTAAACCGTAGCCACCGATCTGTTTTCGATCGCTTACGATTCAGGTGCTCAATTCTACCAATAATGATTGATCGATTTGATTCTGCGGTTCCAAATAAAGAAACGATCAAAACTTCAAAACAAGCAACAGAACATTCTTTGCCTCTTTCCGATTACCAGTTGGTTGCTTCGATGGGTCAAGCACTTGCTGAGTAGCATTTTAGTTCGTACGAAGATGTCTCCCCACAACAAATAGAAATTGTAAACTCAAGGACAATTATTTTTTTACATTTTTAACAGATACAACCGTTAAAATATTTCTAGCCGTTGTCAAATCAATTATCTGACAATTAAATCCTGTAACAGATCGATAGCCGCAATGGTTAGGTGGCTGACTATCGTTGTGGCAGGACGATATGAACCGGATTTCGATTCTGTAGAGGGACGGTGACATTTTTTCAGAGAGTTGAAATCCGGCTTGACTTGCGAGCAAAATTATTAACAGCGCGGCATTACAAAAGGCGATATAATGCTGTCACAAAGCCAGACAAGTAATACAGCTTACGGAGTCACTGCATCTAGGCAACCACCACACATAAAAAACAACTGTTTTTTGTTTTGACAGTTGTAGCTCTCAAAATTTTTCTGACAGACGACACGGTTTTTACTTTGACATTTACACACCTTATAATATGTGTGAAATCTGTCAAACTATAAAAACGTTTATTTTTATGGTTTTAACAGATGTAATTGTCAAAATATTTCTTACAATTGCAACATTGTTCAAGTAAAGCAATTTTAGGTGTCAAAATACAGTAGGAAATTAGAACATTATGAAATTAATTATCTGACAGTTACCAAGTCGTAAAAACATACTATTTGTAAATAGTTGACATGTTTCTATCAGTTGTCAAATTGTGAAAATAGCAATCTGTCGTCATAAAGTTGTTTGTATTTTCTGTTTTGCCAGTAGTGATTTTCTTACAAATTTGACAGCTGCAATAGTTACAACAATATCAATACTTGTTGAATTCTACAAGGGCTGTTTCCCATTTTGACAGTGTTGTAACTTTAATTTTTCTTATAAGTTTGATAGATGCAACAGTTAAAATAATATCAAAAATTGTTAAATTCTACAAGAACTGTTTCTCTCGAATTTGACAGATGCAATAGTTAAGATAACATTCAACAGCTGTTAAATTCTACAAGAGCTGTTTCCTATTTTGACAGTTGTAATTCTGAAGATAGTTTTGACAGCATTAATTTTCTTACAAATTTGACGGGTGCAATAGTTAAGATTATATCAAAAATTGTTAAATTCTACAAGAACTGTTTCTCTCAAATTTGACAGGTGTAATAATTAAGATAACATTAACAGCTGTTAAATTCTACAAGAGCTGTTTCCTATTTTGACAGTTGTAATTCTGAAGACATTTTTGACAGCATTAATTTTCTTATAAATTTGACAGGTGCAATAGTTCAGATTATGTCAAAAATTGTTAAATTCTACAAGAACTGTTTCTCTCAAATTTGACAGGTGTAATAATTAAGATAACATTAACAGCTGTTAAATTCTACAAGAGCTGTTTCCTATTTTGACAGTTGTAATTCTGAAAATATTTTTGACAGCTTTAATTTTCTTATAAATTTGACATGTGCAATAGTTCAGATTATGTCAAAAATTGTTAAATTCTACAAGAACTGTTTCTCTCAAATTTGACAGGTGTAATAATTAAGATAACATTAACAGCTGTTAAATTCTACAAGAACTGTTTCCTATTTTGACAATTGTAATTCTGAAGATAGTTTTGACAGCTTTAATTTTCTTACAAATTTGACAGGTGTAATTGTTAAAATAATATCAACAGCTTGTTAAATTCTACAAGAACTGTTTCCTATTTTGACAGTTGTAATTCTCAAGATATTTTTGACAGCATTGATTTTCTTACAAATTTGACAACTGCAATAGTTAAGATTATATCAAAAATTGTTAAATTCTACAAGAACTGTTTCTCTCAAATTTGACAGGTGCAATAGTTAAGATAATATTAACAGCTGTTAAATTCTACAAGAGCTGTTTCCTATTTTGACAGTTGTAATTCTGAAGATAGTTTTGACAGCTTTAATTTTCTTACAAATTTGACAGGTGTAATTGTTAAAATAATATCAACGCTTGTTAAATTCTACAAGAACTGTTTCCTGTTTTGACAATTGTAATTCTCAAAATATTTTTGACAGCATAGATTTTCTTACAAATTTGACAGGTGCAATAGTTAAAAT
Source organism: Holotrichia oblita (assembly GCA_023690525.1). Lineage (NCBI taxonomy): Eukaryota > Metazoa > Arthropoda > Insecta > Coleoptera > Scarabaeidae > Holotrichia > Holotrichia oblita. The sequence goes on from CM043020.1 coordinate 113,215,627, forward strand.
AATATCAAAAATTTTTAAATTCTACAAGAACTGTTTCTCTCAAATTTGACAGATGTAATAGTTAAGATAATTTCAACAGCTGTTAAATTATACAAGAGCTGCCTCCTATTTTGACAGTTGTACATTCTAACTCTGAAAATATTTTTGACAGCATAGAATTTCCTACAAATTTGACAGGTGCAATAGTTAAAATAGTATCAAAAGTTGTTAAATTCTACAAGGACTGTTTTCTGTTTTGATAATTATAATTCTCAAAATATTTTTGACAACTTTTAATTTTCCTACAAATTTGACACGTGCAATAGTTAAAATAATATCAAAAGTTGTTAAGTTCTACAAGAACTGTTTCTTTCAAACTTGACAGGTGCAATAGTTAAGATAACATTAACAGCTTGTTAAATTCTACAAGAGCTGTTTCCTATTTTGACAGTTGTAATTCTGAAAATATTTTTGACAGCTTTAATTTTCTTACAAATTTGACAGGTGCAATAGTTAAAATAATATCAACGCTTGTTAAATTCTACAAGAGCTGTTTCCTATTTTGACAATTGTAATTCTCAAAATATTTTTGACAGCTTTAATTTTCTTACAAATTTGACACGTGCAATAGTTAAAATAATATCAAAAGCTTGTTAAGTTCTACAAGAACTGTTTCTTTCAAACTTGACAGGTGCAATAGTTAAGATAACATTAACAGCTGTTAAATTCTACAAGAGCTGTTTCCTATTTTGACAGTTGTAACTGAAAATATTTTTGACAGCTTTAATTTTCTTACAAATTTGACAAGTGCAATAGTTAAAATAATATCAACGCTTGTTAAATTCTACAAGAACTGTTTCCTGTTTTGACAATTGTAATTCTCAAAATATTTTTGACAGCTTTAATTTTCCTACAAATTTGACACGTGCAATAGTTAAAATAATATCAAAAGTTGTTAAATTCTACAAGAACTGTTTCTTTCAAACTTGACAGGTGCAATAGTTAAGATAACATTAACAGCTGTTAAATTCTACAAGAGTCTGTTTCCTATTTTGACAATTGTAATTCTGAAAATATTTTTGACAGCTTTAATTTTCTTACAAATTTGACAGGTGCAATAGTTAAAATAATATCAACGCTTGTTAAATTCTACAAAGAACTGTTTCCTGTTTTGACAATTGTAATTCTCAAAATATTTTTGACAGCATAGATTTTCTTACAAATTTGACAGGTGCAATAGTTAAAATAATATCAAAAGTTGTTAAATTCTACAAGAACTGTTTCTCTCAAACTTGACAGGTGCAATAGTTAAGATAACATTAACAGCTGTTAAATTCTACAAGGGCTGTTTCCTATTTTGACAGTTGTAACTGAAAATATTTTTGACAGCTTTAATTTTCTTACAAATTTGACAGGTGTAATTGTTAAAATAATATCAACGCTTGTTAAATTCTACAAGAACTGTTTCCTGTTTTGACAATTGTAATTCTCAAAATATTTTTGACAGCATTGATTTTCTTACAAATTTGACAGGTGCAATAGTTAAAATAATATCAAAAATTTTTAAATTCTACAAGAACTGTTTCTCTCAAATTTGACAGATGTAATAGTTAAGATAATTTCAACAGCTGTTAAATTATACAAGAGCTGTCTCCTATTTTGACAGTTGTACAGTTCTAACTCTGAAAATATTTTTGACAGCATTAATTTTCTTACAAATTTGACAGGTACAATAGTTGAGAAATAAAATCAATAATAATAATAATCAATGGAGAATTATTAGACAAAATAATTGGTTATATGATGCATAATGTTTGATGATCTCGGAAGTTAATTCAAGATGTTTTGAACGAGTAGATGGAGTTACAAACGAATAATCCGCGCATATCATAATATAAAATCAGTATTATTCTAATTAGATGACATTTTAATTTCGCTTACACAAATACATACAAACATACACGAATACGCGACGATGGAACGGAAACGGGCCTCGTGATCCGTACAGAATTGGCAACATCGAAACGAATGCAAATTACCCCTTTTTGTACTGCAAACATGTGCGCGGGAAACATGATGCTCACGGAATTAGATTGTATGTTTTGGCTGGGAACGTTCGCCGCAAATACACACGCACACAAACACACAAACTTACATGCATGTATGCATGTGACTGTTCTACGACAATATTTAACATGTGTTTAGTGGGAACCACTACATTTAACGTTTAGGCAACGGATTAACTTTGCGCGCGAAGTGATTCGCAAAATTATTCTAAAACTTTACATACATATGTATGTTATATGTACAAAATGTACAAGCTGTAACTGGCATAATTTGCTAAATATCACAGTCGGGAATTTAGTTCATCTTTAAGGAAACGTTTGATTTATTAGAGATATATTTATCACCCTGTAGTTAAATATAGGATATGAATTATTTATAAAATTCAACAAATATTAGCCGGGATACATCTAAAGGGATTTACATAGGATGGTCAGAGGTCTTATCTGTTTACCAATAGTTCTAGTTTGCTTGAGCAACCGATAATTACATCATCGTAGCTTTGTTTGTTTAGGGTCCACGTGTATGCCGGGGGTGTCCTTAATTTGATAAAACCTTCTAAAGGGTGTTGCCGCAGATTCATTAACATGATATACAGGGTTTTCAAACTTAAGTCGGCACTATTGCTAACTTTGTTATTATTGGAGCTACAAAGTTGGTTAAATAGGCAAACTAGTGTAGTTTTTCAAGGATTACAATGACATTAAAAAAAATAATTGACGTACTGAGTCACGTGATATTGTGAAAAATGTAATTTTTTTAAATGGGACACCCAGTATACAGTTCTCACGGTCGACAGAAAATTTAATTCTGAACAAAAACTTTCCTATGAACTTTTATCCTAAAGTCAATAATAATAGAGTTATTGATGATTTTTCAAATTTGCCAAGGTGGCTGTTATTTCATAAACAAAATTCGATTGTTTTGCAAATGTCATCAACATTGAAATATTGCATTAAACCTCTGTCAGTAAGCAATTAACATTTTGTGTTTATTGATGAAAAAATGCCTTTCACGCATTTAGAAAAATGTGATATGATGGAATGTTACATCGTTTGTAATAAAAATTCCCTGCAAGCTCGTGAACGTTACGGTGTTTTATTTCCTAATACGCGCAACTTGCCAGATCGAAGGTACTTTTTACTTTTGTACCGTAAGTTTCGATCAAATGAAAATGTGTTCAAGAAAACTAGAACCAAAAAACAATTTATAATAAGTGAAGCAACTGAAATTAACGTCTTAGCTTTCTTTGAAGCTAATCCTAATAATGCAATTAATGATTTAAAGGAAGAAAGTGGACTATCTTTGGGAACTATTCACAATATTCTAAAAAAACATAAGTTTGTGCCGTTCAGATACAGACCTATTCAGACGCTGGTACCGGGAGATCAAGAAAGACGGACTCAGTTTTGTCAGTGGTACATTAATCAAGTTAGACTTAACCATAATTTTTGGCGTTTGGTTCTTTGGAGTGACGAATCAAATTTCTCCAACAGGAAGAACAGCCACTATTGGAGTCGAGAAAACCCGATGCTTTTCCGTCCTTGTAATCCGCAGAGACGCTTTAGTGTTAATGTTTGGTGTGGCTTGATTGATTCAAGAATTGTAGGCCCCGTATTTTATCAAGGTGCATTAACTGGCGAGAGGTATGTCGAAATGTTAACCGCTACCCTTGGAGAATTCTTGGATGACCTGAATTTAATGGATAGACAACAGATATTCTTTCAACAAGATGGCGCTCCTGCCCATAATGTTCGCCAAATTCATAACTTATTACATGACCTTTTTGATGGCCGATATCTATCAACTAACGGGCCTATTCGTATGCCTCCCCGATCACCGGACATAACACCTTTGGATTTCTTCTTTTGGGGATTTGTGAAAAGTGCAGTGATGATGAAAGACGGTATGATACTCTTGAAGATCTCCAGCAAAGCATCAGCCATGCTATTAATAATATTGATGGTAGAATCATTGCTAAGGCTACTAGAAGCGTTAACAGGCGGGTTCAAAAGTGCTTGGAGCAAGAGGGTGATGTTTTTGAGCATCTGCTCTGAATTTAAAATTTCTTGTTTTTTTTTATTTTCGAAACTAATAAAATAACTTAAAATAAACAATACTGTTTTTAGTTTCTGTAAAAACAATCATCAATAACTCTGTTATTATTGACTTTAGGATAAAAGTTCATAGGAAAGTTTTTGTTCAGAATTAAATTTTCCGTCGACCGTGAGAACTGTATACTGGGTGTCCCATTAAAAAAAATTACGTTTTTCACAATATCACGTGACCCAGTACGTCAATTATTTTTTTCAAATGCCATTGTAATTTGCTTGAAAAACTACACTAGTTTGCCTATTTAACCAACTTTGTAGCTCCAATAATAACAAAGTTAGCAATAGTGCCGATTTAAGTTTGAAAACCCTGTATACTCATACATATACAGTGTGGTCATAAAGTTTGGAACCAAGCTTATTAAACCGCACGCTCGGACAGGTAAATTTTCTTTTTTAAAACGCCAATCTTTTGACATACAACTTTTTTCTATGACGTCATTGGTTTTTAGAGTGATGACGTCATCAACCCTTTTTTTAAATGGCAACCATATTATTTTTTATCGGTTTTGATAGATCTTTATATCCTCCAAATAGTGATATATAACAATTGGTATGTTGCATCACAATTTTTTAAAATAATATAAATTTAGAAAAAAAATAAGAAAATTTTATTTTTGGACAAAATTAAAATTAAATTAAAAAAAATACATCTGAAGTTAAATTTATTGTAATAGTTAACGTAAATTTTCAAAATGGACCCCACCAACCAACTGACACTGTCCCAGCTGTTCGCTCCAGATCAAAACAACAGAAAAAACAACCAACAAACAAAGCTGATCGTGAAAAGCACATGTACTCATGTGATTATGCAAAAAATTTACAAAAACAAAAACGCACTTTTTTGCAAGATATTTCTTGATGACATTCTTTCTTCTTTTTATACAAATTATGTAGAACACTAATATTTTGAAATTGTTTCTCTGGCGACAACATTGTTGAATTATTTACTTCTATTTTTGACGTTAAATTTCTTAGACATTGCGTAAAAATTGTTCATTTTCGCTAATATAAAAATGGCACATTTATCTGAGCGAGAAAGAATCGAAATTTTAATTATGGTTGAGTACGGGGACAGACAAAGAACGCATGCAGAAGCATGTGAATTTTTTAACCATGAACATCCTGATAGACCTCCAATTGCCAGGGCTACGGTGACAAAAGTAGTTGGGAAGTTTACCGAAACTAGAATCCGTAAAAGATCGACCACGGCAAGGTAGACCTCAAGTAGGAGAGATGTGAAATTAAATGTGCTTCTAGAAGCAGAAGAAAGGCATCATGTTTCCATCAGACAACTTGCGTTAGCCAATCAGATTCAACTTGTACAGGAATTAGATGAGGATGACGAAGATCGTCGACTGCAGTTCTGTGAAGACGTCATGTTAACATTGTGATCAAAATGCAAATTTCTTGGAAAACATCGTCTTCTCGGATGAAGCTACGTTCTGCCTAAATGGATCTGTTCACCGCCATAATTGCAGATATTGGTCGCAGACCAATCCGCATTGGACTCAATCGTGTCATACTCAAGCGCAGAGGAAAAGTTAACGTATGGGTTGGAATGATTGGACGACGCATTTTAGGACCATATTTTTTTGAAGGAAATT